>ML677348.1:30750677-30783399 GCA_007922305.1 Dermatemys mawii | reverse complement strand
ATAATCATCCCACATCCATGAGAGGTGTAAGACTTATGTCAGTGTGGTTAGACCTTATGTCAGAGTAGTCCCTTATATTGGCTGTTGGCTGGCTTCTGAATTTCACAGCAAGGAGCCATGAAATTGAAAAGCACACTAGGCAGCTAGAGCCTAGTTATCCTGGCTTCCCTGCTGGGAAGCTGGGGTAAGAAGCCCCAGTGGCTTCGGACTCCATTTCCAGTTGGAAACCCAGGTGAGAAGCCTTAGTGGCTTTCCCCCCATGCCCAGATGAGAAGCCTTGGCAGCTTTGGACCACATCCCAGCTGAGAAGCCCGGGGACTTTGGACCTTCTCCCAGCCAGGATCCAGCAGCCTTGTCAATTTCATGACTCAGAAGCCATGAAATTGACAAGGGGCACCTGTACCTTGCTCCCTGGGGACGAGATGCCCAAGATGACTTCCCCCAGATCCTAGCAATTCCCAGATGGGAATGGGGGCAGCACTCTGGGAGCCCAGGAGCCTGGGAGGCAGCTGTACTCCCAGCAGGGAGCTGCAGCATAGCTGATAGACCAGGCTCTCAGCTCCCCACACTGCCTTTCTTAGGTCAGTGGAAGTGCTCTGGTGAGGCTGTAAAGCTGAGTTACATTTCCGGTGTAGATGATCCCATAGCTTTGCAGCAGTGGGATCACAGCTTAGCTGCATCAAGTACATACCTACCATTTTCAGGAGTGTTTGTACTTTGCCACTGCTGCCCATGCTATGGCAGCTATACTACTATTTATACACTTGCTAGATTTCATTGAGCTACAGGTATGTGCACCTACCCTGGGAATCACAGCCTAAGCTACAATAGCAAAAAAATGCCTCCTTCCTCTTCCAGCTGGAAAGAAAATTTCAACCCTTCCAATCAGATGAGATCATGACCAATGTGCTCCATCCTGTAGCTGACCAGTTCAAGCTCAATTATGAAATGTTGAATGGTTCAGCTTAAATTGCTGTGTTAAATCAGGTTGTCCTGACACAGATATGACAGCATATGTAAAGAATGGCAAAACTTACTTTGATATCAGTCTGCAGGTCACTTTGACCCAAGATGATTTGCAATCTGATATATAGTTCTAAGCTGCATGGTTGTTACTAATTATAATATGTGGTTAGGTATCTCATATGATCCAAATGTCAGCTTATTGTTATTATCTTATAAATTCCATTATATACAAAATTTCCATCCATAAAGAAGCACAGCAAATTGACTTAAGTAGTGCTAGCACAAGTTCAAAACAAGAGTCTCAAACAAACATTTCAATTTTACATTTTAAATTACACCGATGTCACATCTCTGGTCAACATTTTCTTTACACCTGCCAAATTTCAATTTTGTTCCCCTTACACTCTTTACTTACGGTTTCAGTTTCATCCTTTAGAGAACTATATTGTACTTAGCAATCATGTTTGTGATTAAAAAAAAAAAACCTTATATGTTTCTCTTATAAGCAATATACCTCACCTTAGTGAATTTTCATTGTCTCTACTTAGCAGAACTTCACAAATTTCCATGGGTACTCTGGCAGATATATTAATCATTATTTCTACATAACTGTGAGTGACAATTGGAGTGCTAAACCCATCTGACTATTATCTTTTTACAATAGCAACTCATGCTGCCTTAGAATGCAAGCAAAAGCCAAAAAAGAAGATAATTTCTATAACAGTATTTCATTTTCTAAACAAAAACAGCAGGTTAGCACATGCAATACTAACGCATCATATACACCAGAGTCTTATCATTCAACACCCGGTCAAATTCATGATCTATGGGATAAAATCTCACTAACCTAAAGCCTGACTCCTTAAAGTGTGACACAGCATGATGTATATAACAAGACCAGATTGACAAGTTCATGAATCCTGAACAATATTTTTGAGTAACTCTCAAAGATATTTGTGTGTGTGTGCGAGAGAGCACAAAAATGCACATAAATAAACTATAGTAATATAGAGAGACCATAAAATAGTATGAAGGTATTACTTGCATAATTTTATGATGCTTTGTTTAACTGACACAGAAGCCCTGTTCTTTATATTGCACCAAAAAAGAATATAAAGAGTGCAAGGCAGAGAATGAAGTGATTCATTCTGCAACATCCTGCATCTGAAATGAAACTTAAAATGACATCTGCTTCATACTCTATGGTAGGGTAAAGCTATAGGAAGAGAGATTTATATACATCTAAATGTGCAAAAAAAAAGAGAATGACCACTTCTTTTTAATTACTTATATATATGCATCTCAAAACGAAATCGATAAACAGAATAGCTAACTATAATGTAATCAAAGAGAGAAGAGAGTAGATATTCTTGTAGTCTAGTGTGTGTGTGTGTATATGAGAGAGAGAGGGAGAAGTTTTGGAGCAGAAGGAAGAGAAGAAGAGAGACAGATAGAGTCAGGAGAGAGGTCACAGGGGAAGATGAGAGATACAGAAGAATAATTACCCTTGATGTGTTATATTGTTTTTTTCCCCCTTGTTGTTGTTTCCTAACATCTCAAAATCCCACTAGATTATTTCTTTTTTACTTCATTGGAGCTTGCAAAACCTTCCCCTGTAGTATTATCTACCAGTTTAATTTATATGCTATTTACCCACTCTTCCAGATCAGTAATAAAGATGTTCAATTAGATCAAGTCTAACACTAATCCCAATGGCCCTCCATTGAACACCTCCTTGCAACTTGGTAAACTTCTGCTTATCACTTTGCTTATTGTCCTGCATCCATCTTTTAGTCCACCTGCCAGTGCTCATGTCCCAATCAATTTGTCAAGTCAAATTTTGAGATATATTATGTAAATTCTTCATCTGCATCTTTTGTATTCGCTTAATCTTTGGGGGATAAAAAAATGCACTGTAGTACACAACTTTGATGTTCTGTTTAAATTAAATATGCAGCTCTCCCAGAAATATCTGTTGAACCCACCAGCAGGGTTCAAAGAAATTCATACAAACTAAAGTTCACATAGCGAGTGGGAGATCTGCTCACCTAAAAGAATAGAATAATAAAAAAGATGTATTATGATCAATATGGATTATTACATTCAGAGGCCCTAAACTATGTCAATTGAAAAAGGCCGTATACTATAAAAAAGAATTTATTATTTTCACAGAAAGGATATTAAATATATAAAAATGAAAGGTTTATGTTTGCCTATATCAAAAAGGCAAAGGTGTAAAAATAGAAAAATAATATTCATTTTCAACAGCTCTCTCTATAATGATGATATCATGACAGAAATGAATTTTAGACAAATTATTTGAACTAATTGTGTATGTAAATAAAGTAGAAGTAAACAATATAAAATAAAATGTACAAAATAGAAAATACAGTAAATAATAAATATACTAGAAGAGTTCTCAGGATTCTTTTCTTCCTGTTGGGGCATCTAAATTGTGGAATTACTTGTCTGAATAAGCAATGAGAGTCCTAAAGGATATAAGACGGCAATAGAGAATATAAGAGGCAATACAGGATATAGGATTCTGTAGCAGGGTGCTGGTGCAGAGGCACCTAACCAGCCCCTGCTCAGCCAGCCCCAATCAGGGGAGATAGATTGGGGCTGGGGAAAGCCTGATGCCTGGCCTGTGGATTGGCTACACCTGCTGGCCTGAGGGCTGTAAAGGTTGGAAGGAACCAGAAGGAAGGGGGGAATGGCCAGAGCAAGGTCAATCTCCTGGATGAGGGCTGCTGCCTTTGTTAGGAGCCAAACAAGCCTCTAAATTGTATATAGTTTAACACTGGTGGTGGGTACTGCATTGTAAGATAATAAAGACACAGGTGTTGCACAGTGAAAGCCTCTCTGAGCTTTATTTGGGCAGCCAGTGGGCTGAAGGAAGAGGGGGCCAGCAGACCCTGTTACAGATGCATATAACCTACAAGTTTAAAACTCAGCTAGTAGTTATGTTGATATGAATTCCACCCAGGAATAAGCAAACCATCAGAAAATTGTATGCGGGTTGTATTTGCTTTACACCAGGAATAAGGAAAATTATTGTTCTTTTCATATGAATAAAGGGAAAAAAAAGTTTGATTTATTTTGTTAAGGAAATACAAAGTTTATCCAGACTGCATCTAAAATATAATTACAAATGTTTATTCTGATTTAATTTTTGCTATGACACAATTAATTGTTAGGATTTTTCTTTTTCCATACCATAAAAATACAATGTATTATGCATCTGATATGTGATTTATAAGTCTATATAAAAAAATTACATAGCATATTACGTATAAAATATAAAATATTATCTTGAACCAAAATCCCAGTCTTTTTCTAATCAGACAGATCTCTTCACATTCGCTTCTCTATCCTCTGTGTCACCTAGGTCCAATAATTAATCTTGAGTAAAGACCTCAAATACACAAAGTGACAACAAGCTATATGCACAAAAGAGAGAGAAAGAATTTACCAAAAATAAAAAAGACTGGTAAGATCTAGACAGGCATTGAGAAGGTGAGAAAAACTAGCCTATATTGAAGGCAAATATAATGAATATTATGAGCTTTAATAGCCTATATATCATATATATATATACATATATGTAAGCAGTGTCAGGAATGAGATCTATTCTGACATCTGGTGGTGAATTATGGGAATTGCAGTGAGCAATGGAAAATAACTTTGGGCTGATCGATTTGCATAGGCACACCCACCACACCTAGCCTGAGCTTACAGCAGCCCACATGGCCACTTCGGCTGATGTGGGAGCCCCAGTTTCTATGTTACTGGGGCAGGAATGATAAAGTGATGTTACCCTGATCATGTGAATGAAGGACTATGGACATGTACTTGGCCCTTGTTATGATGGAGGGACTCGCCATCATCTAAGTAGTACTCACTGGTCAAGGGCCACGTGCTTCAGAATGCTCTGAGATTGAGAGAGGCCATGGGCAGGTCTGTATACCTTTTGGAGAGAGATTTGTCTAAGGGCCCTTTCCCCTCCTCTCTGGCCTATTGCAGCTTGCCTTTCTCCACTGTGGAATGTTAGAGCTAATTTTGATTCCCTTAGAAGTCTTGGTTCAGCCTGCTAAGCTGAATTCACTTTGGGTCTGCTGGTGTGCCTGTGCTAAGGTGTGCTCCCTCCCCCACTAAGAGCTGAAATCACTTAAGAGCTGAAACCACTGAGTACTGTGTTAAGTAGGGGCAGGCCTAAAGGCATGTCGGTGGCACCAAGCAATTTCTGCAGCTAGCAGAGCGAAGCTGCGGACTCAGCCGAGCAGTTCCTGGGTGCAGTTTGTGCGACTGGCAGTGGACTCAGCCAAGCAGTTCCTGGGTGCAGTTCGTGTGGCTGGCAGAGTGGCTGGCACAGCAGAGCAGTCCGTGTGTCGACTAGCGGAGCCGTTTGTGCTGCTGACAGAGTGACTGGCACCGCAGAGCTGTCCATGTGTCGGCTAGCAGGACGGCTAACGGAGTAGTTGGTGCTGCTGGCGGAGTGGCTGGCACAGCAGAGTAGTCCGTGTGTTGACTATCGGAGCCGTTTGTGCTGCTGACGGAGTGACTGGCACCGCAGAGCTGTCCGTGTGTCGGCTAGCAGGACGGCTAGCGGAGTGACTGGCGCTGCAGAGCAGTTCGAGTATCGGCAAGCAGAGCAGAGCGGATTGCAGTGAGGGCTGCAGCGGAACCCCACGGAGAGGCGGCGCAGTCGGCCTCAGACCACGTAAGGTGCCCCGTGCCCTACCCTCCATTTCCACCCAGGCTGGGAGGTAAGACTCTGCCAATTGACTTTTGAACTCTGCACTGACCCAGAACAGAGACTCTTGGGCTGCTGGACTTTTGGGACTATTGAGTGACTTTTTGGGGTTGTGGAACTCAAGAGCCAAAGGGAAGGCCACGGCCTATTTGCTGGGAGGGGGGCTTCTGGTTCATGGTTTGGTTTATTAACCTTGTTTGTGGTGTTTCCCCAATATAATACCACATTGTTTCTCCCTGTTATTAAAAGGCTTTGGTACACTCAGACTCTGTGCTTGCGAGAGGGGAAGTATTGTCTCTTACAGACGCCCAGTGGGGTGGTATATGGTTGTCCCAGGTCACTGGGTGAGGGCTCGAGCCGGTTTTTGTATTGTGCTATTGGAATGGAACCCCTGGATACTGAATCCGGCCCTTGTTGCTGCCAATTCTGATGGGCAGAAGGGTTATATATAGTTTGAAATAACTTGCTCACCAAGTATTCAGAATATTTGGCTGTATATGTATACCTTCCTTCACTTCTCTCAAAACACTCTGTTTATCCTTTCATCGGTACTAGCTGATATTTACTGTGAAGGTAAACAGATGGAGGGAAGCCAACACAAATTTATCCACCTCAAGATCCATTTGACCCAAGTCCATAAGATGATCACCTGCAAACTCAGTCATGTGAAGCATGGATAGTGCATGAAGCAGAAAGCAGTGTGTACAGTAACATACACAGCTGTATGTGTGTACAGATGAAAAGAAGAAAGAACACACTAACATACAAGTGTAAGCTTGGCAGGATTGCTTCACGACAGTGCCATCTTCGTCCTCACATTTTTCCTGATTTTATCAGCAGTGAGATTATTTATTTGTTTAAATAAATAATCCTTAGGAGACTGAGCAGACTTACTCATAGAAATACTAATTTTACAAGTGCAGCTACTGTGTTTTTTTCTTAGTCTTGGCCTCCAGCCTATCAATAATGAACAATTAGTGAAGGGTAAAGCTATGGTAAGAGTATTTGTGTAACCAAACGTGTCATATTTGAATGAAAATATCTATATTTAAAAATAATCTTTCCCCCACATTTATTTATCAACTGATTTTGATGGAATTTGAAATGGAGTCATTTTTTTTTTCTTTTTTAGAGCCCCCCCCCCCCTTGTGAGGCCCTAAACTGAAGCTTAGTTATATTTTAATCCAGCATTAATTATACTGGTGTCAGAAGAAAATGCCCTCTTTGTAAAACAGATTAGCTTTCAGACATTAAACATTAGTCTTTAGAATCTTTAGTAGAATAATTTCCCCCCACTTATTATAGAAAACATTTCCCCACAGATCTACATGACAGATTTCTGCCTTAACAAAACAGATTTTTTTTTTCCCTGTTACATAAACGTACTGGTATAGTTCCTCTGAATGGAGCGTACTATTCTTCCCAATGTGATAGCAGAGTTAGGTGTGGGAAAAAGTAACAAAAGCAATTCTATTGGTGAGCAATGTGATCAAGAACTTCATGGAACCCAGTGATATAATACACCATCTGAAAAGTCCCATTAGAATATAACAACTTGATATGTATTATTCTCAGTGCTGTCATATACCAAATAAATGTGCTACATAAAATGGAGACACATTATTAGAAATAAAGCTATATTCCCTGGTTCCAAAGTAACCAGATGGTAACATTTTAATTATGAAGAATATGAAAATGCCATGAGGAATTAGATGGGTGAAGTGGTGAATAAGTTCTTACTAATGTTGGTTTCATGAATTTTCAGATCTTGCAGACAGGACCTGCAAAGTCACTTACTTTGATGGCACTTGAAACCCCTGCTTTCAATTCATTGCATCAGAGAAGAGTCTTCTATCCAAAAACCTAATCTATTATGCAAAATGTTTGGTATTTCATTTTTATGAGGTTTAATACAAGGCATTCAGTTGTTTGTCATAAAGCAAAGTAGATAGTTACTGACAAAGAGTACACGGGGAACAACAACAGGGTTTTTTATTATTATTATAAACTGGGTTAGAGAAGAAATGTTTAGAAGTCATGTTAGATTCACATAAAAATGAAAATGACTGACTCTCAAAACACATTTGGATTCTTGGTACTTACTGTACATACCATCTGTTGTCACTCTATATAAATCTTTCTGCTATATGGTTTAAAAACATTATATTTCAAAATACACCTACAGTTGAAACTGAGTGAAAACACTATGTGACAATAGGACACCTTATTTCATAGTGATTGTCTGCTAGGAACAGCATACTTGAAAAACATTTGATGTAATATTCAGAAAACAAAGTCAGACTTCTTCATGGATTACTTTAAACTTAGTACAGGTAGTTCACTAGTTGGAAAACTGACACATTTAACTAGCATAAAACACAGGAGAGAATGGGTTCCCGGTTGATGGGACAAATGGTATCAAACTCTTCATGGAATTGAAGACAAGTGGGCTGGATTCTCTGTTGTGCTGAAGTTAGCAATAGCAACCACCTCTTAGTAGTCTGGTTTAGATTATCGATTAACAAAATGTCAGATAACTTGGCTTAGTCAGTTTGGTAAACAAATAAATCAGCAGAGAGGTTCATACCAGCTCTGAAGAAGAGTCCTGCAATAGTTTCAATCTGTTTCAAATTGTGAGCTCAACTTGGCACATATTTTTATCCCCATTATTTATGACAAATAAAAAAAAATCCACAGATTCCATGGTATTAGTACAGACCTTTCTCCCCTTTTCTTTTCTAGTTTAATAGTTCGCAGGGTACAAGAAAATGGCTGTATCAATCCTCCCTAATACAATGGACCTAGTATATAATAACATTACAGATATCAGTAGATCATACAGACATGTACACTAACTGTAGCTAGCATACAATTCATATTTGGTAAGTCTCAATAAAACATACATCTTGTTTCTGACAGATTCTACATAAACAAAAAGCAGGTTATTTATAGAAATTTTACCTATGAACAAATTTCCACTACAAAGCTTAGCATGAGAACAAAGCATTCTGGGAATATTTATATAATTCAACATAAATACAAAACCTTCTGGAAATATATAATATTAGTTAACACAGCTATACTCCTTTCCTGAGGCATGAATCCTGATCCTGATTTCAGCCCAGGGAGCCACAGAAGGAGTTTTAGTTTTGCACCATCTAGACAGAGTCGTTGAGTTGTCTGACTCACATTGCACTAGTGAGTTATGAGTGAGAGTTCTGACAAGCTTTGGTTTTGGTTGAAGCAAAACCTGTGATACGAGCACATCAGGGTACGATATGCTTCATTTTAGTGTAGAAATGTGTCTTGAACAAACATTTTGTAGTTATAAACAACCTGAATGTTTTCACTGATTAAATGAATAAAATCCAGTACATTTCAGGCTCCCAAAAGACATTCACAGGACAGGAGGAAATCATAGGAAATAATGGAAATGTCCAAGTAAAATCAGGACATATAGTCTCTTTACCCAGGGATCATTTCACTGTCTCCGGAGCAGTGGGGTGACTTACACTTCAGCTCTATCCCTGCAATACTTCCTATTTGCCTTGTTGCAATTCTCAGCAGTCTGGTTAAGGAAGCCATAAGTCTTCTGTGTGCTGCTGTAATGGTGATTACTAATAGAATCAGGCATTACTCAGCATGACTATGTATATCAGTATGGCTCTGTGCAGGGTAGAGAGAGCTGTGAGAGTGGGGAGATGTTTTCCCTGTTTTTTTTTCTTTTATGCCTCATTTTATCATTGAAAGTACAGCGTAAAGAAGAATCTCAATGAAACGTGTTCTTTATAACGTAACGTTTGGCCAGCAGTTTTACCTCTTGAAGTTATTTTTGACATTGATTGCAGTAAAGGCAGACCTTTGATTTGGACCTCTTCAGCAATTTTATACATACACACACACACACAGGCCAGTCGCATCTTACGCGTATTTAACATACACGAATTTGGCTTTACGTGGGTGGCAAAAACAGAAAAAAAAAAATTAAAGAAAGAAAGAAAAAAATGAAAAAAAAAAAAAAATCCAAGACTGTAAGTGACCCCCCTTGGTGTGGGAGTTGGGGCTCGGTGCTGTTGGCAGCCTGTGGCAGGGGTCGGGGGTCGGCCAGCAGCCCATGTGGGGGATCAGGCCAGCAGCCCCCACCACGGAGCTGGGGCGGAGCCGGCAGCCTGCCGCAGAGATCGAGGTTGGGGCCAAAAGCCTGCCATGGGGGCTGGGGCTGGAGCCCAGCCCGCCGGAGATCGGGGATGAGACCAGCAGCCTGCCATGGGTATTGGGGTCAGCAGCCTGCCGTGGGGATCGTGGCAGGAGCCAGCAGCCCATAGCGGGGGGCTGGGGCCGGAGCCCATCCTGCTGGGGATTGGGGCTGGGACCAGCGGCCCACTGCAGGGCCTGGGCCGGGAGCTTGCTGCGGGGACCGGGGCTGGAGCCCAGCCCACCAGGGATCGGGGCTGGGACCGGCAGCCCACTGCAGGGCCTGGACTGGGAGCTTGCTGCGGGGACCGGGGCTGGAACTGGCAGCCAGCCTGCCGCTGGAGCCGGGGCCACAGGCAGCCAGCCTGCAGCAGGGGTCCGGTCGGCAGCCAGCTGGAGGTATCCAAGCCGGCAGCCCGCTGTCGTGGGGGACGATTCCGCCCGCCATTGAACTCAATGGGTGTTTTGGCTATACGAGATTTTGGCTATACGCAGGGTCCACAGAACGGAACCCTGGCGTAAGACGCGACACGCCTGTATATCTATCTATCTATCTATCTATCTATCTATCTATCTATCTATCTATCTATCTATATTTTCCACATGCATCAAATATATCAAAATACCAGATTAGAAATCTTGTTGTATTTCTTCTTGTTAATATTTATTACTTATGTTCCAGGGGGACCATAATATTCTGGAAGAAGGCAGCAGCATCACTGTTGGAAGGAACTCACAGTCTAGGGCTTGTGTATATGGCGGGAAAAGCTCAGAATAGCTATTCCGTACTTGTGAAAGATTTAATTCTGCACTGAGTACCTTTGTGTATGTCTACACTGAAACAGAAGGTCTGCAATGCTGAATCTCAGAGCCTAGGTCAAACCTGACTCAGGCTTGTGGGATTCAGGCTGCAGGTCTAAAAATAGAAGTGTAGACATTTGGACTCAGACTGGTTTCGGGTTCTGAAACCTGCTGAGGAAGATGTGCCTCAAAGCCTGGGCTCCAGCCCAGATCCGAAACTTTACCCTGCTATTTTTAGCCCTGCAGCCCAAGCCCGAGTCAATTTACCCGGGTTCTGAGACTTAATACTGCAGGTTTTTTCCTTTGCAGTTTAGACATACCCTGTAAGGCTTAGGTTATTACACTTTGGAATTGGGTTAACCTAAATAGCAAGAAGGTACTCTTACTATGGAATAATATGTTTACATGAGGGGTTAGTGTGGAATAGCTGTTGTGCTTTTAGACTCTCACCCTAGCTATTTCATACTAACTTCTCTATGGATTCCCTGTGCAGAAAAACCATAAGGATGTATCATAATCATTCCAGAAAGAAACCTGTAGTGCATTCCTATCCTGATATACAGCAGATTGCTATAATGCTGTTTAAAACACCTAAATTATTCTGAGGTATGAGGTCTTAATAAAATATACTTTGAATTATTTCCTAGTTCTCATATTTCTCTTCTTGCAAATTCAGATGGGTAAATATTAGAAATATATTTTACTACCTTAACCATCTGAGGCAGGTTGGAGGGAAGGAAGGTAATTTCTAGTAGAGAGTTGTCCCTGTGCTTGGAGGTATCTTCATTAATCCTTAAACCCTTTAGCATATCTTTATTTTTTTTCCTCCTAGCCAAACCCTGTCTTTAATGTTCAAGTTTGGTGTTTCAGCTCAAAAAAGGTGCAATAACTTTTTAGGTCTGACCCCATGCCTCTTCGTATGCTTACAAATTCATCTCTTTTTTAGCCTTGAAAAAAGCATGGCTTGGCACTCTATCTATCACCTTGGCACATGATTTTTATAATGTCTGTAATGATCTATAGGATTTTATTTAAATTTCATTTTTATTAGAGAAATATGTTTTCTATGCAAATAAAGAAAAAACAATATTTTCCACTACAACTGGTCCCATCAAACTCCATATAAATCACATCAGTTGTTAAGTAAGATAATTGAAAAATCTAAAATTAATATTTGTAAATAGCTCTAAGTCTGGAATTCCTAAAAAGGAAAAGAAAAAAAAACAATAAACAAAACCATGGACAACACGATTAGAGTGCTTGCTGGTCCTGAAGTAAATTCAGTTTCAGTTACAACTGTGTAATATCCAGCAGGATTTGGCCCACCTTTTTTAAAGCAGAAAGCAAAGAGATTACATTAAAACCAATGACACTTAAAAAAAACTCATTGTGAAATTCTTTATTTACTTAAAGTTAAAAATATTCCTTCGGATTTAATCACCAGTTTTTAACAATAGTGGAAAAAAGAAACACATCCAACAACATAGTATTTTCATTCTTCATTTGCTTTCCAGAGCAGTGCAGGAAGATCACAGGGGTACCAGTCCTGAAACTAGCCCACGACAGGCAGACTCCTGTGCCTGTGTGGCCAGATAGAATCAAGGGTCTGACTGTATGAATTCAGCTGCAGCAACAGGACGTATACTTAACATGGCAATTACAATCAAGGGCAATATATTGTAAAGGGTGTAAACCTGGTGACTGAGAAGTGTTATTTGACAGAGAATACTTTAGTCAAAATATTTCAATAACTTTTTAAAATCTATTCCTTTTAAATGTAAGTATTACAAAAATCTAAATTAAATAATATTACCATTAAATTATCTTCCATTTTATACAAATTATGCTTTTGTACCATTTTGTCATGTTTCTGAATAACTCTAAGTAATAGATGATTATTGTAAAGAGATTACATTTTGATCTGTTTATCCAAATTAAAGTCTAACTATCATCCATCACCAAGACAGAGATAATGAATATGGAATATCAGAGTCCAACCAGGTTCTATGATTCACCCTTACACACAACATGAAAAAGTGATTTAAAATTCAGACGCAAAGTATATGAGTATGTGGGACTACTTCTACACAGAATGCCTCAGGGTTGTCCGGAACTAATGTCTTTGATGGCTTTTTGAAGGAAATATACAATGTCTTTTATCATAAACTGATAAGCACAAAACTAATGCTCTTTTCTACATGGCCAGGAATAATACAACTTTGTAATATTTCCAGTGTAGAAAAAAAGCCAGGAGTTTACATATTCATGGATCACTATGCCCAGATATGGACACCAGGATGAGATGCATACCACTGCCTACTAGCAAATAAGAAGAGGCTTTTATTATCTCCGTGGTGATTTAGGCATTTAGTAGAATTGAAGTGTAACCCTTCTGCCCATCAGAGTTGGCAGCAACAAGGGCCGGGTTCAGTATCCAGGGGTTCCATTCCAATAGCACAATACAAAAAAAAACCGGCTCGAGCCCCCACCCAGTGACCTGGGACAACCATATACCACTCCTCTGGGCGTCTGTAAGAGACAATACTTCCCCTCTCGCAAGCACAGAGTCTGAGTGTACCAAAGCCTTTTAATAACAGGGAGAAACAATGTGGCATTATATTGGGGAAACACCACAACCAAGGTTAATAAACCAAACCATGAACCAGAAGCCCCCCTCCCAGCAAATAGGCCGTGGCCTTCCCTTTGGCTCTTGAGTTCCACAACCCCAAAAGTCACTCAATAGCCCCAAAAGTCCAACAGCCCAAGAGTCTCTGTTCTTGGTCAGTGCAGAGTTCAAAAGTCAATTGGCAGAGTCTTACCTCCAGCCTGGGTGGAATTGGAGGGTAGGGCACGAGGCACCTTACATGGTCCGAGGCCAACTGCGCCGCCTCTCCGTGAGGTTCCGCTGCAGCTCTCACCGCAATCGGCTCTGCTCCGCTCCGCTGGCTGTCCCACGAACCGCTCTGCCCGTTGATCCGCTAGCTGCTCTGCTAGCCGACACACAGACAGCTGTGCCGCGCTGGTCACTCTGCCCGCAGCACCAACACCTCTGCTAGTCGACAGACAGCTGTGCCGCGCCGGTCACTCTGCCCGCAGCACCAACAACTCTGCTAGCCGTCCTGCTAGCCGACACACAGACTGCTCTGCTGCACCAGCCACTCTGCACTTTTCTCAGGCCCCCCCTACTTAAGACAGTGCTCAGTGATTTCTTTAGCTCTTAGGTGATTTCAGCTCTTAGGTGATTTCAGCATACAGTAGGGGAGCCTTAGTGCAGGTGCACCAGTGAGCCCAAAGCAAGTTTCAGCTCAGCAGCCTGAAACCAGGCTCCTAATGGAAGCAAAAATTCAATTCTGACATTCCACAGTGGAGAGAGGCAGGGTGCAATAGGCCTGGGAGGCCCTCAGACAGTGCCCTCACAAAAAGGTATAGGTGCTTGTCTACCCCCTCTCTCAATGTCACAGTGTTCTGAAACGCATGGCCCTTGCCCACTGACTGCTACCTAGATGATGGCGAGTCCCTCCATCATAACAAGGGCCAAGTACATGTCCATAGTCCTTCATTCACATAATCACAGTAACATCACTTTATCATTCCTGCCCCAATAACATAGAAACTGGGGCTCCCTCATCAGCCGAAGTGGCCATGTGGGCTGCTGTGGGCTCAGGCTAGGCGCAGTGGGTGTGTCTATGCAAATTGATCAGCCCCAGAATTATTTTCTAAGACTCACTGCAATTCCCATAGTTCGCCACCAGATGTCAGAATATATCTCATTCCTGACACTGCTTACAGAAGTGTCCATAGATTAAGATGATCTGACGAGAAAGCAAAGTATAGAAGGACACCAAGGCCTTGGATTCAATAGTCTGAAAGCAGATACCTTTGATAGTAGGGGAAATTACAGAGTCCAGTTCAAAGTCTTAATTCACTGAGTCAGAACAGAACTTTTTAAGTTTACCTCAGATGCATTACCTTTTTTCTGGTTCCTTAATGTGAGGAATGTGTTATTCCACTTGTGCTGTTGCTATGAGAAGAAAACAGATTCCCTAAACATGGCTCATCACCCTACCAGTCTCCTCCAGCCCCTGTATCATATTCGGTAGGATTAGTACACAACAGATCCCCAGAAACCCTTCTGCCATCTTATTTTTCTGCCTTGAGTGGTCCTTCTCTGATGTCACCAGTGAAAAAAATCTTCAGACAGAAAGTGGTAACATCTATTGTGGAAAGGAAATATAACAATAAATTCAACATACTTTAAATTATATTTTTCAAATAAAAGTCCAGAGGTGTTTTTTTCTTTCATTTTGTTTTTAATTTTACTGAAATCTTCATTTTTTTTAAAAAAAAAGTTGTAACAAAGGGTTTTAGATTAACATTTTCTGTGTGACAGCCAGAATTTTAGCCATGCAGTCTCATTAAAGTTAATGGGACTCAGACAGCACAGCTAAATCTCAATGCACCCTGCAGAAAGCATGCCCTGAAGCATCAAATATAAGGCTATAAGAAAAATGGCTTAGGAAAAGACAATTAGATAGAGGACAGAAATACCAAATATAAATAGATTTTTTAAAAGTGATGGCTTTTTCTTAAAAAAAAAGCAAGCCGTGCTTGGCTCTAAATTTAGGGTTATATAATACCCTTCTAAGGAGAATGTGTAGAAAAATCAAAGTGTTCTTGCAAAACAATGTTGTATTCTATTGGTGGAAAAATCATCATATGTTCCCTTAGGGCAGAGGTTCTCAGATAGGGGTACATGTACCTCTGCGGGTACACAGAGGTCTTCCAGGGACTACATCAACTCATCTAGATATTCACCTAGTTTTACAATTGGCTACATAAAATCATTAGCAAAGTCAGAACAAATTGAAATTTCATACAGGCAATAACTTGTTTATACTGTTCTATGTACTATACACTGAAATGCAAGTATAATGTTTATATTCCAAATGATTTACAATTATATGATAAAAATAGGCAAGTAAGCAATTTTTAGGTAATAGCATTCTGTGATACTTTTGCATTCTTATGTCTGATTTAATTCCTCAAAGGCCTCCTTCAGCTGTACTGCTATGAGTAAGGGATTTTGAGGCCAGAATTTTGAGACCTTCAAAATGCACTGCTAAATCCTCACCGAACCCTCTCCTAAAATGCCTTACAGCAATACTAATATAGATTTCCCCTGTAGGAGAACTAAGGTTATAAGCTCTAATGTTACACAGTTACTGAGATTCATTGTTCCCATGTCTGATGGTCCTGTTGTTTGAAAGAAGATGCATATTTTTGGTAAGAATAATGGTTAGGTTTTCATTATAATGCACAAGGAATTACTGTCATTCAGATTTACATTGATCAGAATTTGTGAAGAGAATTCTGATTCAGAGGCTGTTCAATGTTTTTTTGAAGTGTTCTCTCCAACTTAAACAATTTGGCTTTGCTTCTGATTTTTTTTTTTAATATGAAAATGACTGTTTACATATGGCAGTATCTATTTTCTCTGTGTGTGTGCATAACTCACATTGACATTAATAGGAATTAAACACACATTACACTGGGTGCATGATTGTTGTAGCTTTTGATGTTTTGTTTTGAACTTTGATTCAGTTTCTTCTCACCCATATTGTTTTGTGCTCATTACAGCATGGCCTAATTTCTCCAATAGAGTCCTTATTCCTATTAAATGTTTTCTCTACACATCCAGCCCCCTGCTGATTCCATCATATTTCTCCCTCATGGACTCACCTTTAACCCTTAGCTAAACTTTCAGTCTCTATAGCTGTATTTGACCCTCCTCCCACTTTTCCCCATCAACTTATTACACCATCCTATGGTCACCCATCCCACCTCCTGCTCTGTTTCCCTTTGACCAGAACCTCAGAAACAACCACACACCATCCTCACCCAGCCCAGAATTTAGACCTGGAAAAAGTTGCACCAATATAAAACTGGCTGAATCATCCAAACAGATCTTGGTATGAATACAAGGCTCAGTGCGCCATCCACGATTCTATTGTGGCTTAGTGTTTGAGCCTGTATTAAACAGCATGAGACAAAGGTGTGGGGGGTCCTAAATAAGGCAACAAGCAAGACTGGGAGACAGAAAATAAATGCTGGCTACATGGCACATGCCTGTTAGTCATTTCATATTAGTAAGGAGAGATCAGAGACTTCTGAGAACAGGCTATCGTCTTGGTATGCTGGATACCTAATGATTAGAAAAGCTTCTTTACTATCATGGCCACCATGGACATGTCATCATGAAAGAGGTGTAGCTATTGAACAGAAATCACAAGAGGCCCCAGCAAAGAATGCAAAAACCATGATAACACTTGCTTCCGTGTGATGGATGAATGAATCAATGTGATAAAATGTGTCCCAGATACCTTTCACCCAATCTAACACTTCCTTTCCCGTAATAAATCCTAATGGTGGGATGAAAACAAGAAATGATCCAGTCTCCTCATCTTTCTGATACATTGCAGCTGAGCTGGGAGGGCATTCTGACTCTTTGTACTGTTCCATGAAGTAAGTACCATAACTCTTTGTACTGTTCTATGTACTGCTCCATGATGGGAGAAGCTAAGATAAAGAACAAAGGCCTATAAGTTTGCCTATACTACATCTCCTCACTGATGTGAATAATGGAAATAAAAATGAATCACAGCACTGTGGTTCAAACATAAACTGAAAATATATATACACTGTGACAGAGATCATACAAAATAGGAGCCAACTCAGTACTGCAATGCCAAGGTTCACCAGAAATGATGCTGCACCAGAGTTGAAATTAGAGAAAAGTAATGTGGAAATATAGTTGTACTGCACACGTAACTCTCTGTGCCTACTTTGTTGCTTTTTGTATCTCTTTTGACATTTAATTAAAAAAAAGGAAGAAAAATAAAAATAAATAAATGCACTTCAAGGTCTTCAATAAGGAGTTATAATTTCACTAAAATATTAATATTAAAAGGTGAATGACACAGCACTGACTGATGTGAAGAACAGAAGTTATTTATTTATACTACAATACAGTATATATTCAGCTTGTTTTAGAATAGCAGATTAGTTATGATTTTAAATAAATCTATTATTTATATTTCTACTCCAAGTCTATCTCTTTTTTAATAATGGAAGGTTATAAATTTTGCAGCCACAATATACAACTGTGAAGTCCACTTCAGAGATTACCAGGTAAATATTGCACCTTAGAACAATATAAGACACTTTTGGGAATCATTTTATGCTATGATGGATTTGTAGAACGCATTTTTAACTAATTTAGAGCAGTAGATGGTACAGCAAGTTAATGCATCTATGGAGATTTGAGCTCTAATTAGTTAGGTTACAACAAATCAGAGGTTTCGGAGTTCTCAGTAAGTTCTAGTGGCTATTTTCCCACTGTGATAACAGACTTATTATTTATAGTAATACTACTACCACTAATAAAATATAATTAATGAAATACTAATACTACTACTACTAATAAATAAATAGTACTGCATGATTACCCATAAATACAATGAGGTACAGCTCCTGCAACAAAGAGCTTACAGGATAAACTTCTTAAAAAGTGAACTAGCAACATAGGTCACATTCACCTCTAGTCAGATTAAGATTTTTTTTAAAAAAAATTTATGTGCAGTTTAAATTTAAATAAAAAACTGGCAAGCGATGGAGTGGGGAAGAAACATGGCAGCAAAGTGAATGATATGAATTTTTAGTGGGGACACAGTTGTGTTGCCTTTCTTCCTCATTTTTTTCTCATTCTCTCCTGTAAATTTTTGAGCATCTAACCCTATAGGTAGCAGTGGACTTTGGAATACAAACAGCTTTTCCATTGCTTAATATTATAGTTTCCTAACTCACAACTGTGCCATCTCTTTTTAGGGACTCAGTAGTGACATGAATTGTAAAACTCTCACTGTCTGACCTAAAATTTAAAAATGTCAAATTAGGCCAATTTTTTTCCCCACCTACTGATTTAAGGAGGAAAGAAAAAAATGATGGTTTGATCTTGGATCCCTACATTGACACCACATGTGCTAATACCATACATACGTTAACCGGTTTTACTAGAAAAATGCATCAGCATGAATCATTCTGTAGTCATTTCACTTTCTACACATATCCACTTGCTGTGACTCAATCTCTCACACTGATTTTTTTACAATAGATTTCAAATAAATATGTTTCAATATTAAGCTAGCTTTATTTCCAGGCAGGTGTATGAAACAAAGTGGATTTAAAATGCTAGTTAATTAGATAATTTTACTTATGCCTTTACTGTTAAAAGCTCTAGAATATAAATTTAGATCAGAGATCTGTAGCAGCAGCTACACTAATTTGTAGTGCAAGTAACAAGAGCCATATGTAGGAAAGAACACTCAAAGATTAATAGATATTTTAAGCTACATATGGTATTTTTCCCAAATGTGGCAAAATATGCCTGGTATTGTGAAGGCAGGAGGTAAGATTCTGAAATATGAATTCTCATTTTAGATTTGTACATTTTTCATCTTCTATATCTTAAAAATGAAATAGATTATTTTGATCCCCTACCTAATTTATCTGTGATATCTAAAACTAGTACTAGGCCAGCCAGAAAATGAACACTTTTTCTCTGTACCTAAAGCCATTTACTAAATAAGAAAAATAAAGAAGAATTAACTTCCATTCCAGTATTTAAAGTGAGGATTATGGTTATTGTTTCACTGCTGGAAGTCAAACTTTATGGATTGTGATTTCATTCATGGGTCCAACTTCATTCATTTGTAATTTATACTTTCTTCCACAAGTTAGACTGACACTTTGTTACTACTGTTCAGGATTATTCTGTAAAGAGGAGCCTTGAACATGGAATGCTTGTCTGGAATTTGTAAACAGAGCAAATCTGATATGGAATTAAAGAGACCCATTAAATATAGAACCTGGTAGTCCCTTTTTACAGAGCTATTCTTTAGGGAAGAACCACGCTTTAAGCAAACATAATGTTATTAAATGTAAGGCATCTTTGATTCCAAACCAGATGGGAGATTTATCTTTCTCAGCTGGGTTGTTTCTTATTGGTTTTAACATTTTTACTGGTTTCACCAATATTTTTTTCATTATGGGCTCAATCCTGCTATCCATACACATTTTACACTGTGAACAGTCCCATTAATGGGACTAAGTAGTATCTTACTCCTATGGTACCAGTCACAGTGAGAAAGGATGGAAAAATCTAGGGCTTTATGTCTTGAGAACCTTACACCTGGTAAAACTTTCAAATGAATAAGAGACATTTTATATTCAATCACTGTAGGTACAGAAACATAATTTTAGGTTAAATGTTTCTCAGTTGCCTTAAAATGCCAGTAGTGAAAGCAGTAGACACACTCATGGCCTCACTTCAGGATAGCATTTATCCATATGCTTAACTTGAGGCATATGCTTGAGCCAAGGGGTCCTAAGCAGATATGTGAAGTGAAGGACATACTTAAGTGCTGTCCTCAATATGGATGGACTTGAGCAGGTGCAACATGCTCTCCTAACTAGGGCTCACATATTTTCAGCTACTTATGTCTCTGAAGGAAACTTAAGTTTCAGAATGTTTTTTTTTTCTTCTTCTTAATAATTGAGAAATCATGTCCCAAGAAATTCATCACATTCTGTCTCGTATTCAGTTAAGTATCTCTTTAACTCAAATGCTGATAGTGTGGAGCAGACGAGGAAAAATACACAGCTTATTCCTGTTTCTGACATTACAGTTTATATGCCTGCCTCTTTTAACCCTGCATATTAAAGTTTCCATCATCACTATATTTTTTTAAAAGAAATTTTGGTATTCTGCTGGTGTTGTTTGCAAACTGTTGCATAGTATTTTCATGTTCTGATTAGTTTTGTTTACATTAGTAGGCATTTTTTTGCAAATTTATTTTGGCTGTTGCCTTAAGATTTTCCATCATGCTCCAAGTTATCCCCTTTTGATATCACGAATATTGCTGATAATGTTCACAAGATGCATCTCGAAAACATGTCAGAGTAAATATAGTTTAAACTTTGCTCTTCAGTTCTTATTTCCATAGGGATACAAAAAGTTTCTTATAAAACCGAGCAGAAACACATGGAAAAACATTCTTGCTTTTATCTGGAGCCAGCAGATTTCCAAATCGAGCAGAGTCATTATATTCCCTCTGATGGTGACACCTGCAGGAGAAGGCTCCTGGACCACCTCACATCATTTTGTTGGAGTGTGCAAGTTTCCAGGTGCAGCAGAGCCCAGAGAACCTCTGAGGATCCACAGAAGACCATCTGTCTCTCTAGCTGCTCTGTCTGTCTCCCTCCCTCAGTCCTGGTCACCTGTTTTCAATGGAGACATAATAAAAAGGGCTCTTCATGGCTATGACTGTTCCAGGACTTATGTCAGTAGGAGTTTGGGCTACATAAATCCTAAATGAAAACTGAATAATGTAAGGATGTGACACATCAATTTTTTTTTATTTTATTTTAGTTATTCTCTTCACAAATCTTATTGTTGAAACAATATTTTATCATTCACAAGTTGTTTTAAATTATATCCTTAAAGAATTGTAAAAACAATTGAACAGTTTAGGGGTCATCACTGTATGTGACTGGTATCTGCCCATTAATAATCTAGCAACTACAGTGAGAACTCAATCAGTGCATTATGGTAAGAACTGGTGGACTAGTGCAAAAACATGTCAATAACTATTCAGTCACACTCAAGAGAGAATTTTGATTCACTCATAGTTGCTGTTCTGCCATGGTCATTTTCTGGGAGCGATCAAACATTCAAATATTTGCTGAGCATCATTTTTGAACTATATATTTGACTAGAATCTTTGTGATTCATGCTATGTCTCTTAATTCCCATATCTAACCCTGGGGGTATTCTGCAACAAAAAATTAAAAATTCTGCACACTATTTTAAAATTCTGCAAAATTCTGCGTAATTTATTTGTCAAAATAAAACACCATAATCACACCAGTTTCAATTATTTTGGCAATTTATTTCAAAATACCTGTCATAAGTAAGTCTGTAAAAAGATAGACAACAAAAATGGTTTTCCCAGGAGTAGAGTGTTAAAGAAACCCATACGACAGCCCAGTTCCTGCTCCTCTCTTAGGCCTTTGCTGAGTGTCTCAGTCTGGGTATGTCATATGTGCCAGTTGGGCATTTCTTGGGGAAAAGCTCCAGGCTCACCCCCTCCTCCCCAAATCCCTTTCTCCTAGAGCCCAGATGCAGGATATCCCTCCAGGCAAGAGACCCACATTCCCCTAGCTTTCAGAGCCCAGCTGTGGGGCACCTCCAAGCCCGGAGACTCATAATCCTTACAGCAGATCCCAGCCACGAGGTGCCCCCTACCCCAGAGATCCGGTCCCTCCTCCCTAAGGCCCAGCCATGGGGCTCCACCCAGCCCAGACACTCAGATCTCTTGCCCCTAGAGCCTAGCCATGGAGTGCCCCCCAACCCAGACATCCTCATCCCTACTCCTGATCCCATCTGTGGGTACCCCTCAGTTCAGAAACCCAAACACCCCCTTCTCCCATAGCCCAGCAGCTGAGCACCCCTCAGCCCACACACCTGCACCTCCCTACCCCCATATCCCAGTTGTGGGGTTCCCTGCCAGCCCAGACACCAGCACCCCCAATCAACCAGAGCCCAGCTATGGTGCATCTCACAGACTAGACACAGGCATTCCACTCCCTCTCAGAGCACAGGGATCCAGAGAGAAAAACAGCCTGATGCTGGGTCCTGGGCTTGAATGGAGTTTCCTGCATGCTTTCTGCTTCCTTTGGGGGATGCTGAGAACTGCAGCTGCCTAGAACCCTCCAGCTTTCTCCCAGTCCTTGACACCATCCTGTATTTGCGAGCTGGAGAGCTGGGCTCTTCTGGGTCCAGCAGCCTGTCGTGACAGCCAGCAGCTCTGAAGCACCACTTCTGCAGGGAAATATGAAATTCTGCCCAGAACATTAATTCTGCACAAATTCTGCATTGCACCCGTTTCTGAACAGAAAATAAGGACAATGTGGCACAAATAAATTGCTGAAAATTATTTACTCAACTCTACATAGAAGACATATAATGGGTTTTTTACCAAGTTGTAGCTCCCAAGCTCTGCTGTTATAGTGAAAGTGCAGATTTACATGTTACATTTGCAACATGTAAAGCAGTACACAATTGCTACGTACTATTTTTTATATCAATTATTTAAAAATAAGTTTACAGTTGTAGATGGATGCATCATTTAATACCAAGCTGCTATTTTAAACTAGATTGATATTTTCTGAAAACCTGAACTATATACTCTTATTACTTCCAAAGACCAAATTCTGCACTACCTTCACCCTGCATAAACCAACTGACTTCTCATGAGAAAACCTGTCTCTGATGTACTCATTGACATTAATAAGAAAAAAAATAGCTGGGACTAAAATCAATGGAACATCAGCTTCTAAGTGCCTAACGCAGGGATCGGCAACCTTGGCAAGCGGCCTTCCAAGGGTAAGCACCCTTGCTGGGCCCGGCTGTTTTGTTTACCTGCCGCGTCCGCAGGTTCGGCCAATCGCAGCTCCTACTGGCCGTGGTTTGCCATTCCGGTCCAATGGGGGCTGTGGGAAGCGGCGTCCAGCCCCGCGCTGCTTCCTGTAGCCCCCATTGTACCAGAGCAGCGAATCACGGCCAGTGGGAGCTGCGATTCGCCGAACCTGTGGACGCAGCAGGTAAACAAAACAGCCGGGCCCACCAACGATACTTACTCTATGGGGCTGTGTGCCAAGGTTGCTGATCCCTGGCCTAACAGTATGTGTGCACTCAAGTTGGAAGATACATTTTCCAGCTCCAGTAGATCTACCTGCACTAACTCAAATAGAGCTAGAGCCCTAAAAATAGAAATGGAGCCATGGCAGCATGAGCAGTGGGAGGGATAAGCTACCCAAGTATGTACCTAGGGGTCTCAAACAGGATTGTACTCAGGGAAGCTAGACTAATCTGCTGCTCATGTTACCACAACTATGCTTCTATTTTTAGCATGCTAGCTCATGTAGGTGTCTGTATTAGAGTTCAAAATCACATCTTCCAGCTCCATTGTAAACATAACCCGAGTCACTTTTGAAGATGAGACTTCAGTTACACAGAAGCTGTTGAATGGGTTACCCTTGTTAATATCTAGCAAGTTCCCATTTCTAATCCTTTCAATGGGGTAATCCAAGTTTCTTTCCCCAGGACCTTGAAATTATTGAATATTAAATCCAATAAACTACAATTTTTTTTCAATTATTAACAATAGACTTGTAATAATGAGTGATGAAAACTCAGATTCATAGACTGCTTCACTTTGCCTGATACCATTTTGGCATTTTTAAACTGGCGTATAGTTTCATTGTCTGGCTATGCTGAAAGGAGAACAGGAGACATTCGACATGGGTGTAATCAAGCCGCAACTTTATTATTAGATGTCTGGGACTACCCAGCACATAACAGTGTACAGCACAGGTGCCGACTTTTCAAAGTGATCAGAGGTGCTCAAACTCGGCTCTGCCCCAGGCCCTGCCCTCACTCCACCCCTTTCCCCACAGCCCCATCCCAGACCAGCCTCTTCCCGCCTACACCTCTTCCTATCCCGGCTCTACCCCTGCTCCACCTCTTTCTTCCCAATACTGTCCTCTCCTCATGAACATATCTCATCCTTGCTACTCCCACCTCCCTCCCAGCCTCCTGAATTTCATGAAACAGCTGGGAGGGTGGGGACTGCTCATCACCCACCATTTTGACCTTGTGGGTACTCCAGCCCCAGAGCACCCACAGAGTCAGCCCCTATGTTGTACAATACAGGCAACCCCATGTTTATTCCATAATTACCAGGGAGGGGAGCTTTTACCACCTCCCCGTCTTTTTCCCTCCAGGTCCCTCCAACAAGTCCACCGAGGACTTACCACCCCCCGCTCCACAGGAGGGTTAAGGTAGGCCATAGGAATAGGGAGTTGTCTCCCTGCCGTACCAATCATAGGAATCCTCAACCACTGCCCCTCCCATCCCCATTCATTCCTTTAATGAACTCCTCTTATTAAGTCCTTTTCCAAGATATTTATCCAGTCACTGCATACCTTTCCTATGGAGTACCTGCACTGGACATCCACCCTACAGTTAAATAACGAGTTGCAACATACGGCCTACCTCCCTTCATGCCATGCATGACTGGAGCCCTTCCTGAAACCTGCTGTGGGGTAGGTGAAAAAACCCCAATTGAACCCAAGCCAATATGGTGGTAAGGGAAAAATTCCTTCTCAAGCCCCCTAGAAAATGGCAGATAGTGTAATGCCCACAGCAAGTGTTGACCAAACTGGTATTTTGCCACCTAAAAGGGAGGAAGGGTGGCCCTGCTTCAACCTTGGTCCATGTGAAAAGGAAAGCTCCAGGCATTGAGCTGCCCCTTTTAAAACCCTGCATTCCCAGGGGATGAGTCAGCAATTAAGCAGCCCCTTTTTGCAGCAGTTTTCACACACACCCCCCTTCATTTGGCCAGCCAAATAAACAACACCCTCCACCCCTGCTTAAAGATGCAGGGTGATCATTTTTTCTGAAACAAGAATACTTTACACGTATATATCCTCGGATCTCAAAGTGCTTTATTTGCAACAGTAAAGCTTTCATTATTCAGTAACATCCTCTTTTCATTTTGTACATTGTTTTCTCAATCTTCTTTCTCACTCATGCTATTAAGTTTATGTATATTACTTTGTTTTCTTTTATAAGTTACACAAGCCTTATCTACATGACTTACAGCATATTTCTCTTTCCATTTTTATACAGAGTTAACACCATACATAAAAACTCATCCACAAATTAAAATATTAATATAGAGTAACTTTTTCTATTGGATTATTTCCCCATTTTAAATAAATAATCTTTACTGGATAATGAACAATAAAGTGGTAAAACAGTAAATGTATCCTGTGAAAGACATGTTAGCAAGCTCCTTCTGTTCAGAGCAAGAAAAGGCAAAGGTAATCAGACTGCTGATGACAGTCTAGCCAGGGGTGATAATCCCCATTTCATCAGATACATTTAAACAACTGTGTTTCACATCCCTCCAAAGCAGCTTTGCACATGTCACAGCACAAATTAGTGAAGTCTAAATTTCAGCTCAAGGCTCCATGTGTCATTTAATAGCATACACTTGCTAACTGTAGCCAAAAAGCAGGCTTCCATCAGGGACCTTGAAACTCCTCATTTACATAAGAATGGGAAGTTAATTGTGTTACAGATATTCTGCTTTCTCCAAGGAGTTCATTAAGCATGCTGAACATGCTGAGAATATAACTTAACTGTCATTTCTGAGAAATCTGGAAAATTCAACTTCCGATACACTACCACTGGAAATAAAGTACATAATATAATATACACTTGATTGTAAAACAGAAATGGGGTAAGATTGAAATACTCAGTCCACCCAGGCTCTTGCTGGTATTTTCAAAATATTAGCAGTTGTTTTAGGGCAACTCTTTCTACCTTTTATCACCATCAACTATAAATGTGAGTCATGCACCCGAGAAGTTATCAAAAAGAATCCGCTTACATTGGTATCAGGTATAGCCTCAGCAACAGTCAGTACCATTGCTATAACAAAAAAGCAAAAAACAAAACAAAACAGAACCAAAAAAATCAGATAAAAGAGAAACCATATTTAGTCTCATCTGAGCTGGCAAAAAAGAAAGGGAGATGACATGGAATTCAGCTCACAGTTTTTTGATAACATCTTTCCAGTGATCCACCTCTACCCCAATTAAAGCATGGAGCCATTTCAAATCTATTTTCAATATGTAGCTAATCCGGTGGAAATAATTGATGACTGCTTTTAAGAAATCACTATTGAAGGTGTAGTATATATAACTTATCCTTTATTGCAGGGATCGGCAACGTTGGCACATGGGACCGCAGGGTAAACACTCTTAGCGGGCCCCGCTGCTTTATTTATCTGGCGTTTCACCGACCACGGCTCCCACTGGCCCCGGCTTGCCGTCCCAGTCCAATGGGGGCTGCGGGAAGCGGTGCGGTGCTGGCTGCCGCTTTATTGCATAGCCAGAGCAATATGTTATCACAAATGTTTAGTGAAACATTTCCTGATTGCTCTGGCCGCACACAACAACTGGCCACAGTATTTCACCAAAAGTCACATCAGTATTATATACAAAGGTAAAATAACTTCTCTGCTCCTACTTGAGTTTCCTTTGTTAATGCATCAGCTGAATATGCATAACAAGCCTAAATCTTATTTGTTGCTTCCCAGAATAGAGTCTGCCTTCCAGAAGTACGGCTTAGATTCTCTGCTCCTAGATGAATACATTTAGTCATACTAAAATGCATATTTTTGTTCGTATCCAGTTTATCAAGCTTACACTTCATTATTTACTGCTCCCCCAATTTTTGTGTCATCTGCAAATTTTATCAGTCATAATCTTATGTTTTCTTCCCCATTATCGATAAAAAAATTTAAATAGCATAGAACCAATTTCTACAGGACCCCACTGGAAACACACCTGTGTCATAAATATAAAGAGAGGAGTAACATCCCTTACATATGCAGTAACATCAAATCCCTCCTGGCAATAGGTAGAATCCCCTTATCTGTAAGGGGTTAATCAGTTCAATTAACCTAGTTAACACCTGACCAGAAGGACCAATGGGAAAAGAAGATACTTTCATATCTGGGAGGGGGGATGTTTTTGTTTGTGCTCTTTGTTTGTTCTCTCTCAGACAGAGAGGGACCAGGGCAGGAAAATCCATCTCCTACAACAATCCTGAAACAAAGTTTAAGTAAAGCAAGGCAAGGCATTAAATTATCTTTTATTTTAGCTTGTGAATTTTCCCTATGCTAGAGGGAGGTGTATTCCTGTTTTTTGTAACTTTGAAGTTAAACCTAGAGGGGAATACTCTGTGTATTAAATCTTTTTAATATACTGTAATTTATCTTCCATGCTGATGTTACAGAGATAATTCTCTTACTTCAAAAAAAAAAATTCTTCTCTTTAAGAACCTGATTGATTTTCTATGTCCTAAAGCCCCAGGGGTTTGATCTGTGCTCATTTTGTAACCAATTGGTTAGTATATTATTCTCAAGCCTCCCCAGGAAAGGGGCTGAAGGAGCTTGGCGGAATATTTTGGGGGAGATAGGGCTCCAAGTGGCCCCTCCCTTAATGTTTTTTTAAATCACTTAGTGGTGCCAGTAATACATCCAAGGACAAGGAAAAGAAATTATGCCTTGGGGAAGTTTTCAACCTAAGCTGGTAGAAATAACTTTAGGGGGTCTTTAGGTCCCCACATCTGTACCCCAGAGTTCAGAGTGGAGAAGGAAGCCTGACATTATGACAACCTGCTTAATGGAAATTTGCCATTTACAATTACATTTTGAGATCTATGATTTAGCCAATTTTTAATTCATTTAATGTGTGCTGCATTAAATTTATATCATTCTAGTTTTTTAATCAAAATGTCATGCAGTGCCATGTCAAATGCCTTATATAATCTAAGTATATTACATCAACACTATTATCTTTATCAACTAAAGACGTAAACTCATCAAAAATATCAAGTTAGTTTCACATAATCTGTTTTCCATAAACCCATGTTTATTTACATTAATTACATTACCCTGCTTCAATCCTTTATTAACTGAGTCCCATATCAGCTGCTCCATTATCTTCCCCAGGATTTATGTCAGGCTGACAAGCCTATAAATTGGTCAACCCATTTACCCTTTTTCCTTTGTTTTTTATTGTGATATTCAGCACATTATACTACAGCAGTCTATGAATGTTAATACACCTGACAGTAATTGCAAGTCACCTTTGAAAAAATATAGTGGGCAATATAGTCAGTAGAGAGAATAATGTTGCAGTGAAATGTTATCAGTGTATCAACTTTTGTACACAGAAATTTTAAATAACATTATCATACTTTTCTTGATATTAAGTCCAGCTGAGTGAATAATTCATAATGAATAATTTATTTGACACATTTAGTCTTTTCTTCTGCTCTTGGAATATCCATAAGGAGATTGCAAATCCTGCAAATTTATTCATTTTACTAATTTATATAAAGTTATATAGTGATTTTAACAATCTTCCTTGCATAAGATACCCTCCAAAATCACCCATGTTTCCCATTTGCTCTGTGTGGGATGTGGAGAGGAAAATACTGATCTGTTAGTAGTCCATACCAGAACACTTTGCCAACTCCCCTTAACCACGTGGAAGAGATGAAGCAAAGAATCTACCCATTCTTCACCCTTGCACAGCACCCACCCACTCCTATATGTCTGGTTGAAAGATCCAGAACTTGATGAGAGTTCCGAGGTTGACGAGCCATTTGAGATAGATACGTGTGAGGTCTAAGGGGCGAACTAATCCACAAGCAAGGAAGTTCTAAGGGTCCAGCTAATTCACAAGCTAGCTGACCCCAAGGCTTACCAGGTGACCTCAAGCCTGTTATATAGGTGCCTAATGAAATCAGCCAGTCCAGTCTGCTCAACTTTACTATATTGTTAGGAATGCTCCATGCTATCTGGTAACATATACTCCAGACTACTCTAGCTTCAGGTCCTGCCAGGCCACAGCTGATTGCCCTGATACAGAGAGGGTATGCAGGAGTAAGGGCAGGGCGGGGCGGGCATGGGTGCATAGAGAAAGGAATGATGCCTGTCTCAACAAAGAAGTCAGAAAGTAAATGGTTTGGGCACGGCAGCTGCACTACTCAGTTGCCTCCACACTAGTAGTTCCATGGATCACGGCAGGGTTGAGTCACATCGACAGCATAGCTGAGGAAATGTGACCTCCAATTCTGTGTTTTATCCTCATATTAATAGAGAGCGTCATGTCTAAGGATTTCACACTAATTCCTTTTATGGGAAAACCAATCACTTTCAAACATATTTTTAAAAGCAAAACAAACAATTATTTGGCAATTTGTATTATGATTTCAATTAAATTTTAAAGATTGTACTTGTCTCTATGTGTCCCTCTAACAACAATCTTATCTAAAGTGTATTTTTTAAAAATGATGCCTACATTTCTATTTACAATTTGGCTTACATAAAAAGTATTTTTGTAAGCAAATTGGGTACTCTGGGCAGCCAACTATCTGATTGGCCCAAACAACTGGTATATGAAATTGAAATTGACCTTTTCATATCAACAAAATTGTGGGCACAAATTTGGAAGATGGATTACATTTCCTTTGAAAGTTTGCTTAAAACGTATACTTCATGAACACTTAAATACCTGTGCCATGCAGTGGGTTAAAGTTCATTCATCCATGAATGCTTGGCTTCACATCTGCCTTAATTAGTGTGAAATGAGATTGGCAGTCTCAGCCCAGATCCCATTGGAAATGTGTCAATATCACAAATGTGGCACATGGGTCCAATCTGGCACAATTCAGCACAAGTACCAATCTCTCCTCTAAAGGGGCATAATATGATTTTCAAAGGAATTCCAGCCCAATGTGTTATGAACACACTGCTTCTTATATCAAATATCAAAATAAAATTGCATAAGACTGTGCTGACAAGTCTTAGCAATTCAAACCATTTATCATCATATACAATTAATAAGCAGAAAGAGGAATACTGCCATTTCTGGAGGCACAGTACTGTGATGGACAAGATGTAGACAAGTATTATGCCAATATTTAAAGTAAAATGTAAGAGTTTGTTTTATTTTGCCTTTTTATATCTTGACCATATTGGTTGTATTTGTGCTTACATTACTGTACAGTCTTTGAGCATTATAGTATCAAACTTATTTTGTTTGTATACAATAATATATATGCACATCTCTAACAAATTGAGAATATTTTTATCACACAATGTGGTCCAGGCAACATGATATTTTTGGTTCTAAAGAACAAAATATGTCCTTCGATTTTAAGTAGAGCACTAGCTTAAATACATATATTTGGTATATTTTTGGAAGGGGGGTTGCAAAGGATTTTAATTGATTTTCATTTTATCAGTAGATTGATTCCTTTATATCCATTATTATAAAACACATAAGGGAGTTCAGTGAATCAGGTAGCTTAAATGACTAAACAGTGCTAACCCTATAATTGTGCATAAAGAGGAAGCCTTGTGTGGTATAACTAACTGTTCTTATCCCACTCTGTTGGATTGTTTCATCTGGGAATACAAAGGGGTATTTTAAGGAAATAAACTCAGTTCAGTTATTGGTTCCTTGTCTGTTTTTGTTGTTTCATGTTTCCATGCTTTATCGTAAGTTGTGCTAACAACCCACTGCTACTTTTCATGATGAGGTGCATCTTTCTCTGTCATTCACAATAGAACGACTCAGTTTAACAACTCCATGTTGAGCTACATCCCAGAGCTAGAACCATTCACAGAGTCATTGAAATCTAGGGCTGGAAGGGACCTTGAGAGGTTATCTGGTCCAGCCTCATGTACTGAAGAGGGATCAAGTTAACTTAGACCATCCCTGAGAGGTGTTTGGCCAAAAACTTCCAAAGATGGGGATTTCACAATCTTCCTTAGAAGCCTATTCCAGAGTTTATCTAGTTAGAAAGTTTCTCCTAATATCTAGCCAAAATGTCCTTTTCTGCCAATAAAGCTCATTACTTCTCCTACCTTCAGTGGACATGGAGAACAATTGATCACAATACTCTTTATAACAACCCTTAACATATTTGAGGACCTTATCATGTCCTGCCTGAATCTTCTTTTCTCAAGAATAAACATCCTCAGTTTTTTTAACCTATCCTCATAGGTCAGGGGGTTTTTTTTGTTTTTTTTTTTTTTAAAAATCATTTTTGTTGTTTTACTTAGGACTATATTCATTTTTTTCCACATTTTTCCTAAAGTGTGGAGCCTAGAGCTGGACACATCACTACAGCTGAGACCTCACTAGTGTCAAGTAGAATGAGACAATTACTTCTCATGTCTTACATACAACAATCTTGTTAATACTCCAAGAAAAAATATTAGCCTTTTTTGCAACTGCATCACTTTGTTGACTTATATTGCATTTTGATGCACTATAACTACATAATCCTTTTCTCCACTACTACTGACAAGTCAGTTATTCTTCATTTTGAAATAGTTCATTTGATTTTTCCTTCCTACAACTAGTACTTTACACTTACAGTTCTTGAATTTCATCTTGTTGTTTTCAGACCAACTCTCCAATTTATTAAGATCCTTTTGAATTCCAATCTTGTCCTCCAAAGTATTTGAAACCCATCCTAGCATGGTGTCAACTGCAAATTTTATAAGTATACTTTCTATTCAATTATCCAGGGAATTAATGAAAATTTTGAATTGTACTATTCCCAGAACTGACCCCTATGGCACCCCACTAGAGTATAGTCTTTAGACTATACACTTTGAGTATAGTCTTTCAACCAGCTGTGCATCCAACTTATAATTTCCTCTACAACACACTTCCCTAGTTGGCTTAAAAAATATCCAGTTATGTGTCAAGAGCCTTATTAAAACCCTAGAAAACATTTTGGGCTGTCTCTTCCCCGACTCCCTGTCCTTCCGGGGATGGTCCTCCTTCCGGGGTCCCTTGGTTTCTATGTACTCTTCAGTCAAACTGACTGCTGCCTCTACAGTACTGGGCTGGTGCTGCCTCATCCAGACACATATGGCCTCGGGAACACTTTGCAGTAATTGCTCGAGGACTAATCTGTCCATGATCTCTGCTGTGGTACGTGTCTCTGGCCTCAACCAACAGCTCGCCTCGTCCATCAGCCTCTGGGTAAAGGCTCGGGGCTGCATGGTGGCTGTCCACCAGGCAGCGTGGAACTTTTCTGATACTGCTCAGCTGAGAGGCCCACCCGGTCCAGAATAGCAGCTTGCATCGCCTCATAATTCCAGGCTAGTTCCTCGTTCAGCGCCATATAGGCCGCTTGAGCCTCACCTGCTAAATATGGCATGAGCCAGAGGGCTCACTTTGTCCTCTCCCACCCAGTGCCCATGGCTACCTGCTCAGATGTTCCAA
>ML677348.1:30498174-30750667 GCA_007922305.1 Dermatemys mawii | reverse complement strand
TGTTCTGCCTGCCAGGTCAGGAAGGCCTGTTTCTCCATCTGGTGGGACAGCTGGACATTTCATAGAGCCTGCTGCATTTCTTGCTGCTGCTTTAATAGCTGTTATAGGGTATCCTCTATGTCTCGGATCGCCAACCATGTTTGCTGGCTCTGGGGTCCCGGACAAGCCACCATGTGTCATCGAGCCCTCGTCAGTCCTCTTACAAACTCAATCAGAGACCACTTCAAGTGTTTGCACCAGTGCTCTTTTATTTTTTGTGACAATTCCCACCACCTGCTATATACATTCTCTTCAGGCCAACACCCTGGGGGACTGCTAGCTTCCCCAGCCAGCTGGGATCTAGAGCCACACACTCCTCCTTTTTCTGTGTATTCTTCCCCTCTCCACTTCCCCTCTCTGCTTCCTCCCAGCCAGCTTTATATAGCCATCTGGCTAATCAGGCCCACAGGTGCCTTCCCTCAGGCAATTTGGGTGTGGTCTCCTCTGCCAGCCCCAACTACTTCCCCTTTAATTGGAGCTGGGCTAACAGGGTCTTGACCTGGATCTCCTCGCCAGCACCCTGTTACAGAAGTCCATTTCCCTTATTCCGCTACTCTCTCTCCTTTCTTTTCTTAAAATAAGGAAATCTATCATGTCTTCATTATTTTCACCTGAAATGTTTCCCACTTCATATTCACTGGAAAGAAATCTTCAGTTGGAAGTAGATGCCACAGTGGAATATCCGTGTTCACCACAAAGGATAATTCCAGTGAGAATACATAATCCATTATGTAAGGACCTCAAAAATCTGAAAAAAAGAGTGTATCATACCACCTGTAGAGGACAATACAGACTATGTAAGCAGCATTGTGGTGGTAAAGAGCCCATAAGGTAAATTATATATTGCATAAAGCCAAAGTCACTGAACCAGGCATTAAAAAGATACCAGATCTTTCCAAAGTCAAATCTTTATGATCTGGAATGTAAGGTTCTGGCACATAAGCCTTGGTAGAGTGTCCAGCATTCTGACAACCTTTGTAACATAATTTGATGTCTACAGACTGATGAACATGTCTGTGGACATCAGCCTAGCACCAGAAGTGTTTCAGAAATGACTCATCCAAGCACTGGAAGTATGCCTGAAGTGAAAATAATTGCAGATGATTTCCTCACTGGGACTAAAGGGGGAAAAGCTATGGAAGCTGAAAGAAACCATGACAGAAAAGTACTAGGTTTTCTACTGTGATACAGAAACAAGGACATAAAATGAAACCCAGAAAAAAAAATGCTACTCAAACAACATGAGATGACATACACTGGATATCTGCTTACAGGAGAGGGACTGAAAGCAAATCCCTACAAGATCAAGACAGTCATAGATATGCCATGCCAGCAAGCTCCTGTGGATGTGAAAAGAGTATAATGTTTCATAGGAATGGTAATTGTTTTGTTCACACTTCGATGCAGTAGAGGAACCCATAAATCAGTTAACAAGGCAGGATGTTGACTGATACTGGGCAGATCCCCAAAAGCAAGCATTTGATACATTGAAACAAATGATAACAGATGCCGCTCTCCTGAAGTATAGCCAGCCAGTAGAACTGTAGTGTGAGGCCTTGGAGAAAGAATGGGGTGGAGCTCTTTTGCAGCAGTAGCTGGTTGCTTATGCCAGCAGATCCTTGTCAGAGACTGAACATGGATACTCCCAAATAGAAAAAGAGCTTCTGCCTGCGATACACTTATGGTCACCCAGTAATATACAATCTACTCACAACCCCCTAGAAACAATAAAGGCAACGCCCCTTTTACCACTCTAAAGATTGCAGCACCTGTACTTCCAGCACTACCCGGTAGAGAGCAGATATTATCCAGGACAATTACTGGTGTTAGCTGAAACCCAAAAGAGTGTGTGTGTGTGTGTGTGTGTGTGCACGTGTGTGCGTATCCCACACCAGCAAGTTTGGGAAAGGGATCATACTTTGTGCAGCATGTTAATGTATTCAGTTTCCTAATTATAACAGTAAAGCTGATGGAAATCAAAGAGACTATGAAAAAGGACATCCGACTACAGGCACTGATACTAATACTGACAGGGTGTCCAGACACTGATACTAATACTGACAGGGTGTCCAGAATACAAAAGACAACTTCTGGTAGGGGCAGAACGATATTTTCCTATTAAAGAGAAGCTGAGTGTGCAGGATGGAATTATATTTTGAAGACAGAGAGCTATTGTCCATGCCTCATTACTAAAGGATGACATGCAAAAAAAATCTCATTCCTGGACATTAATAGCTTTCTTTGATGGGCTCAAGGATATCTTTACTATCTGGGAATGAACAAACAACTCCACTTCTTGATACAATGGTGCGACACCTGCCAGTCATGTGATAACTGCCAGAAGAAAGAGACTGTTACCACATAAGCTGTTCATCCAACCATGGGAAATGGTGAGAGCGGTCTTATTTATCTTAAACAAAAAGCAATACTTTATTACAGTGATTACTACTCATGTTTTTGGGAGATCGATGGACTTTCTGGTACAAGAAGGCCCACTTCATGAGATAGGGATGGGGTGGCCAGAACCACATGCAGCTCTTCAGAAGTTAATATGTGACTCCTTGTTTAAACACTGACTCTGGGGCTGGAGCTACAGGTGCCAACTGTTCAATGTGCCTGGGGATGCGCACTGCTCAACTCCTGGCTCTGCCACAGGCTGTGCCCCCAATCCACCCCTTCCCACCACCTTCCCTCAGCCTGCCATGCCCTCGCTTCTCCCCCCTAGAGCCTCCTGCATGCCACAAAATAGATGGTTGGGAGGTGCAGGGAGCGGGAAGTGCTGATCCGTGGGGCTGACAGTGAGTGGGAGGCACTGAGAGCAGGGTGAGGGAGCTGATGAGGGGCTGCTGACTCATTACTGTTGCTCTTTGGCAATGGGCATTGGTAAATTCTGGCTCCTTCTCAGGCTCAGGTTGGCCACGCCTAAGATAGGGCATTCCAGATAATGAACCAATTCCCTGATAATGAACCAATTTGCTTGAAATAATTCCAGGGATGTGCAAGACTGTTACTCAAGGCTGTTTTTTCTCATTCAGATCAATTGTAAGTATCTTTGCACATAGGAATATCCAATCACAGGGTGCCAAACTGTCCATTTCAGCCACTGATGGATCAAAACCCTTCTACCAATGAGGAGACATGTTGCAGTCAGAAGACTGGAGATACCACCAAGAGGAGATGGCCAATGATCAGAGAAAGCAGGTAGTAGAGGGCTAAAGGTCATCCATGGATCTCCAAGACCCAGAGCCAGGCACTCCTGTAAAGATCCAGCCATTAAAGAGACATCAGAAGGAGTCATGAGGTGTGCACTGACACCCAGGTCATATGAGGTGACTACACAAGAGGGACAAGTGATCCAAGGAACAGGAGACACTTATGGGTCAGCAGACACTATAAGGGACACAGCCTGTGGAGATTGTCACAGAATGGACGCATCTGGAGTCCAACTCCATAGGGAAGAAAGATTCCACAGAGGAACAGTTTTTTAGACTCAGAGACAGGTAACTGGAAGACCAAGATATATCACTCCCAGTGTGATTGCCTGTTGAATAGATCAAACTATCTCAAAGACTATGTGTTCAGCTGGGTCTGTGGTAAAGATGAGAGTCCATTAAAGAGACATCGGATGAGGGTTTGGGTATCAAGTATTAGGTTTTTGATGTTTTCATAAAAAAAAGTTTGTAAAATAAGAGAGGTGTATCATGATCAATGGAACTGAAGTCAGAAGGCCTGTTATTGAGGAATACTAGGAAAGTAGGAGGTAAGGCAAGAAGCAACTCAGCCACGTGGAAAAAGCAGTCCAAAAGATTTAATAAAATTCTACTTGTTAAATTTAACCTGTAGTCATCATCTCTCTTTGCAAATTTAACAAGGGGCATAGCATTGGGGATGCATCAGTGTTGCATTCTTATGTGGATTTCACAGCAGCAAAGTGTGTGAGTTGTCCTTTCTTCCTTCTGCTTCTTTTGGCTACTCTATAGGGCACAATCTAACCTATAAAATCAATACATATCCATAACATTTTTGAAATAACCTTATCCTATATTAATGACTGACCAAATTAAATACCAGAAGAAACTTATACTAGATGACTTGGACACCTTGCAGTACAAGATGTGCAGACAATAGTTACTTCCAGTGTCATTGTTTTTACTTCCTTGTTTATAATTCAATACATTGCACATACAAATACAGACATATCTTAGGCTAGCTGCTGGAGTGGGTATATAGAGTCCTGAGTAGAACTGTACTCAAATGGTTGCTCTGTCTGACTGTTCATGCTCCTGCAGCTGAACTTCTATTTTTAGTACATGAGCGCTCTCAAAACTAATGTGAGTACATCTATTTGAGCTGGAAATTAGCTTGCTGTGTAACCATATTCCTCTGAAACAAATGCAAGCAAAACAAAAGTTCAGTGCATATAAAACAGATGATTTTTAAAATCACCTGATCGATTTCCAAAACAAATATTTTCTTTTATTTACATTCCTCTAATGTCTTGCTTCAAATTAACCAGGAGTTTCTGTTACCATCTGCTAGCATTATTGTAGAATGTCTTAATTAGGTAATGTAACAATTACCTCATCCTGCCACCTTTCTGTTGTTGCTGAGAAAATGCCAGTCATGCACCCAAAGTAGAGATCACATGAATCCAGAGAACTCTTGGTTTAATCATCACAAAATCAGTATAATCAGTAAAATACTCCCTGAAGATTATGAGATATAAACTAAAATATCAACATGTATATTAATATTAGCCTTATAATATTCCCATTACACTGTTTGTTTGCTATTTTTTTTTTTAAAAAAATCTTCATTTCTTGAAAAGTGAATTTATGGCGAAACAAAGGTCTTCAGTCTCCTGGACTAGCAAGCCTTCTGAGAAAGGCTTGCTAGTCCAGGAGACTGAAGACCTTTGTTTAGCCATAAAACAAACACACAATGATGTGCAAGCTTCTCCCTGTTGTCATATATATGGTGCCACGGTCTCATCCTGGAGAGACCCCCACCTTCAGTGAGCAGGGAGTTCAGTCTTCAGGCCAAATATACTAAAGGTCTTTACCTACCTTCTGTTTGTGCATTATACCTGTACACATCTGTGTATGAATTTACACACACAAATCCCACTGGCACTTGATTCATACTCCATTTCTATGTATAAATGGCTTTGCAGGTGTAAATTCTATCACCTGTGCGCATAAATTATATTAATGCACACTGAAATAGGCACGCAGGATATGGAGAATATTCTTTTCTTGCCTGTTTCCTGATATAAAGGCGCTAGTTACCTGCTGTATTCCATAATATTGATAATAAGACAAGGAAGACTTTGTAGCACCTTAGAGACTAACCAGTTTATTTCAGTATAAGCTTTTGTGGACTATAGACCATTTCATCGGATGCATAGAATGGAACAGAAGTAAGATGCATTTATACACACAGAAAGAAAAAAAAAAAAGGTTGCATATTAGCATACCAAATCTAAGAGGCTGTTTAATTTGGATGGGCCATTATCAGCAGAAAAAAAGTTTTTCTCTTTTTTTAAAAAAGGGAAATGTGTTGTAGATGAAATTACTAAAAGGTGGGTGCACAACTGGTTGAAAGTCTGTACTCCAAGTTATCAGGGTTCACTGTGAAAGTGGTAGGACATATGGGTCTGATACTATTCAAAATTTTCATTAATGACTTAACTAATGGAGTGGAGTGTATACTTATGCAATTTGAAGATCACACCAAGCTGGGATGAGTGCAAATATTTGGAGGTGAGGATTAGAATTGATAAATTGGAGAAATGGTCTGAAATGAACAAGATGAAATTACACCTCAGAAGGAAAAATGAAATGCATGCTTACAAAATGGGGAATAATTGGCAAGGAGGTATTACAGCTTAGAAGAATCTAGGGGTTATAGTGGATCACAATTCAATATGAGTCAACAATGTGATGTAGTTGCAAAAAAAAAGCAACAAACCCTAATATCATTTTTCTATACCATTCTTCTCAGCGCTTGCGAGGCCTTAGCTGGAGTACTATGTCCAGTTCTGGGTTCTACACTTTAGAAATGATGTGGAAATATTGGCGAGAGTTGCAGGTAGACCAAAAAATGATAACAGATTAAAAAAAAAACAGACTTATGGGGTAGGTTAAAAAAAATGGGGATGTCTTGAGAAAGGAAGAGTGAAGAAGGGGACATGATAAGAGTCTTCAACTGAGTTAAGGGTTATTACAAAGAGAACTGTGATCTATTGTTCTCTGTATCCACAGAAGGTAGCACAAGAATTAATGGGCTTAATCAGCAGAAAGGGAGATTTAGGTTAGACATTAGGAAAATATTTTTCCAAAAGTGTAGGTAAGTTTTGAAATAGGTCTTCAAGGATGTCTGTATCATCCCAGCATTGGAGGTTTTTAAGAATAGGTTGTAGAAGCAGCTCTCAGGGAAGTATAAGTTTACTTGGTCCTGCCACAGCACAGTAGACTGGACTTGGCGACTTCTCAAGGTTCCTTCCAGACCCACATATCTATGATTGTATATGAAACATGGCACCTGCCAACAAGACAGCACTCTTTAAGACTGTGCAGGTGCATTAATTCAGCACTGACTCAGTACTTTGTTTTGTTAGAACTGGTGAGAACACAGCTCACTTAATAGCTTCTGTGAGATCAGCTAAATAGAGATAACTGTGGTTTTCTTAAAGTCTTATATAGCTGTTTCCCCCCCCCCCCCCAATACCAACATGGACAGATATTTTCATTATTTTTAGTACACCACCAAGGAACACAAATATGTTGAAAAAAACACTTCTTAATATTTGGTACAATTTGATAAGTTTTACATTTGAGTGAGTGAAATATGTTGACCTTTAATAATTGATTTACAACTGAAAATTAGAACTAATATTCTGAGGATAAATAGGAAAATTATTAGAAACAACCTAATTCTCAGTGAATAAGTGTGAATGAAATATGATTCTCTTGAACTACCCTTTTCCTAATTGAAAATCAAATCTAATGCATTAGAGATGTGTGCAAATAATATTGAAGAGAAAATAATGTCAATAGAACAAGTGGAAATGGCATATGATCTCCCCAGTCATCATTTTTATTTATAATTGAAAACCAATTAATATACAGTACTGTGAGCACGTCTAAACAATACTGATTACTTGTTCAGATTTAGTGAATATAAATTTGTTACCCACAACAATCTGAACAATAACAACTCTCTCAGTCATATGCACAAAGCCCCAATAAAGATCTCATCAAAAATTTCAGTCTCTCCTCAATGGAGAATCATTTAGCAAGATGCCAAGTGTGTAAAAAATTGAATAATAATCACATCATAAATGTCACATCATGTCTGAAGAAATTGTTTTAAATAAATGAGTCAATAATGATGATACTTTTATAGAAATGCCATATGGAAATAGAGACCTTAATATGTAAATTATAAAATCAGCCTATTATCACCATTTTAAAAAATGAAATAACAAAAAAATACGTTAGAGCAGTATAGTTATTACTCTAGAGCTGCTGGAAATTCAGTACTTACATCTCTATTCTGTAGTAATGACATATATGTAAGTGGTAACGCTCCATGAATGCTATGGATTAACTGGGTAGAGAAGAATATCACAGCTCAAGGTTTCAGCATAAAACACCATTTTACAAATTAGGCTTGATATTACAGTTTTTTATTAGAAATGTTTGAGAAGCTTGAAAGCCTAAATCAACCATGAGGGAAGAGGTAGTGTGATAAAATGAATTATGTTGCATTTTCAAGCTTTTAGCTGACACTGTGTTTGCTACCAAATAAATGAAGTATTCATGGTGTTTATTTACAATCATGCTACGTAAAGAACAAATGTCTGCTTCTTCTGCTTTGAATTCTCTGCTTGGTATGAACATAATATAATGTTATTTGTTGTTCACACAATAACTTTGTTGCCTACTCCAATATTGACACACATATTAGCCTTCTGAGGACTTTTCTGTTATTTTAAAGAAATATATGTGTATATTTGTATTTATTCCTATCATTTATTTCTTTTACCAGATGTTTCTCATGACACCTAAACAAGGTGATAACCAATTAAAATTAAAAAGCAAGTGACAGAAGGAAATAAACAAACAAACCATAACTACACAAGCAGAAAAGTTGTTAGAAGGATTAGCCTCAGGCAGAACCCGTAAGAGTTGGTCCAGTGCCTACAGGTTCTGGGAGCCAACTAACATGTGCTAGTGGGTCTGATCAAAACGGGTATCTGCTACTAAGGGCCAGTTCTGGGTTAAGCCAAGATAGAGAGGGTTGTTACAGAACTTTGAAACTTTATTCCTGAAAAGTTATGTGCAATATTAGGTTTTATTGATTGATAGATCGATGAGAGATAATGTGCAATGTTAGATTACAGATAAATATATATTACTGATTTTATTGAGCCAAATATTTTTTATCCATAATAAAAATGGTTCATTAGCATCTGCACCTCAAATAATTGAATCTTATAAAGATTTTACAACTGAGAAAAGAAAATCCAGTACCTTTGATGTTAAGAGCCTTTTTTTTCATAATCTTATAACATCTATGGATTTTCCTTGCAACTGGAATCTTTGATGCAATTGAATAGCTTCTGACAACAATTCCTTTAATTTAGAGCTAGATTCACAATGGGGGGGGGGGAGCGGGACTTATGTAACAACATTTAGGTTTAGTTGGCCTCTTAGAGCACCCTTACCAGATCTCCTTCTGTGCAAATTACAGCTGGAGGAGGAGGTGATTGGGATATTCTTTCCCACATGCTTATAACTTTTAGCCAAGTGGTGGGAGATCTGAGTTCAAATCTGCACCCTGTCTGATGTGGAGCAGGAACTCAAACCCAGGTTTCCCAATTGTCAGGTGTCCTGACTACTGGAGTGAGCATTGCAGCCCTAAATCCTCCTCATGAATCTAGCCCTAATTGTCAATGTTGTTGTTGTGGTTTTTTTTCTATTACGATCACTGGCAATTGTTTTAGATTTCTTTGCTGGTGGTTTACAATTTGTAAAAGGCTATAAATAAAAACATAAGATAAATCTGATTCCTAAAAATAGAACGCCAATTAGTAAAAAAAAAAAAATAATAAACTGCCAAATGGATTCCCCATTTGTGTCCTAAGAGTTTGGATAATAACAATATGGTAATACTAGAAATATAAGGCTAAAATGAGAGAAAGAGAGGGATACAGCTCACTAACAATGCAATTTGGATTGCATAGGTCAAAACATTCTTTTATATTAAATAGATTTAGGAAGAAGCCTCCTGATGCACTGGGTGATGAATTAGAAGAATATTTGGAGCCTACATGGGGACTAAGAGTCATGCTGTGCTAGTCCATGCAAAATTAATATCAGTGTTATATTATTATGCCACTTTCATTTTTCAAACACCTGCTGGGGATTAGCAAGGATAAGCAAATCATCAATAAGAATGTTTTCATACTAGGCAACTGTTGCTTTGGTCAGGCATTTCTTTAAGTAAGTTAGTTAATTTCCTGTGTTACCTTTAGCAGCCTCAGAAACAAAAAAGAAAATGACTTTTATAACCAACCCTGTTATAATATAATCAACAGATGTTTCAGGCAGGTTTGCTATAAGGAAGGCTTTTGGATGTTTGACCACTCTGTGGCATTCACGGACAGAGGATTGTTTTCATTGAATGACCTCCACCTAAATAGGAAGGGAAATAGATTTCTTTGATGGAAGTTGGCACATCTGATTAAAAGATATTTAAACTAGGAATTTGGAGGAGACTGTTGAGAGATGTTCATGTAATCTCTGAGCCTCATTCTAGCATTAAACAGGAGGAAAACTATGTAAGAAAAGATACAGTAATAGTGAAAGGAACAAGGGGAGGGGTGTACAAGAATTGACATCAACAGGAAAGATAGTGCCAATTTCAATTTGACAGTAACAATCAGGTAGATAATATTGGCAGTGCAATGACTGTAGCTAATCAGATGAAGAATTGGTATGAAGTTGAGCAGAAAAAAACTAAGATGTCTGTACACCAATGCAAGGAGCCTGCGTAACAAAATGGAGGAAATAGAACTACTGGGGAAGGAAGTGAAACCCGATATTATAGGGATAATAGAAACATGAATAGTAGTCATGAATGAAATACAGATATTGAAGGGCATGTGCGCTTCAGGAAGACAGAAATAAAGGTAAAGATGGTAGAGCAGTATCATATATTAATGATGAGATGGACTGTAAAGAAATGAAGTGATGTGGAGGATCAAACAAAACCTGTTTGGGTCAAAAAAAAGGTTGGGGAAAAAAGCTAACAGATTCTCCACTTGGACAGTGAGAGAGGCCTTCTACAGACCTCCAGGATCCTAGCTGGATTTGATAGAGACCTCTTCAATAATTTTAATGAAATAAATAGTAGTGGACATTTTGTGATTATGGAAGACATTAATTTCCCATATATATATAGCTTGGAGGGCAAATGCTATTAATAATGGCAGGGCTCAGGTATCTCTGGATATGATAGCTGATAGGTTTCTTTAACAAATAATCACTGAAACAACAAGGAGATGATGCCATTTTAGATTTAGTTTTGGTAATTAGCAACACCTCATAGAAGAAATGTGTGTTAGAGGACAGCTTTGGTTAAAGTTATCATGACCTAATTCAGTTTAAAATAAATGGGAGGATAAACAAAAATAGATCTTCAACTAGGATCCTTGATTTCAAAAGTGCTAACTTTAAAAAATGACGGAAATTGTTTAGGGAAGAGGACAGGACTGAAGAACTGAAGGACATGAATGTTGCAGAAGCTATCCGAAGCCTGCATCCCAAGCCAGGGGAACATTTTTGTAGAGAAGGGTTGCAGACCACATTGTATGAGCAAGCATCTCAAACAGGTTATTAAGATTATGTGGAAAGCCTATCAGGCATGGAAGATGGGAGGGATCAGAAAATAAAGCTACCTTTTGGAGGTCAGAAGGTCTAGGGAAAATGTGAGAACCACCAAAAGCCAAGAAGAACTGGATCTTGCAAAGGAAATTAAAACGAATCATAAAATAGTATATAGCCATAAAAATAAAAAGAAAACAAGAAAAAAAGAAGTGAGACTGCTAAGCATTGAGGATGGGATGGAGATGAAAGATTTTCTGGGCATAGCCCAACACCTAAACAAATACTTTCCTTCAGTTTTTAATATGGGTCATGATAGTAGCAAGGTGGTAAATGGAAATGAGAAATTACCACATCCAAGGTGAAAGTCAAGCTCAAACAGTTTAATGGGATAAAAGTGTGTGTGGGGGAGCTAATAGTCTCCATCCAAGAATATTTAATGAATCTATAAACTCAGAGGATGCACTTGTGGGAAAGGATATCTCAGTGGTTTGAGCATTGGCCTACTAAATCCAAGGCTGTGAGTTCAGCCCTTGAGGGGGCCATTTACAGATCTGGGGCAGAAATCTGTCAGGGACAATGGGATTGGTTCTGCTTTGTGCAGGAGGTTGGACTAGATGATCTCCTGAAATCCTTTCCAACCATGATATTCCATAACTGGATAACTGCTCATATAGTATCTATTTCTAGGAAAGGTAAAAAGAAGTGATCCAGGAAACCTCAGGCATGTTAGTTTGACCTTAACTCTGTGCAAGATCTTGAAACAAATTTTAAAAGAGAAAATAGTTAAGGACATAGAGACAAATGGTAATTCAGATAAAATCCAATATGGTTTAATAAAAGGTGCATCATGCCAGACCAGATCTCTTTCTTTGAGAAGATAACTGATTTTATCTACTGGGATTTCAGTAAAACATTTGATACAATTCCATGTGGGAAATTATTAGTTAAATTGGGAAATATAGAGATTAATATAAGAATTGAAAGGTGGATAAGGACCTTGTTAAACGGGAGACTACGAAGAGTCATAATGAAAGGTGAACTGTCATGATGTGGGGCGATTACTAGTAGAGTTACTCAGGGATCAGATTTAGGGTTTTAATTTTCATTCATAATCTTGATACAAAAAGTGGGAATATGCTAATAAATTTGCAGATGACACAAAGTTGAGAGGCATTGCCAGTATGGAGGCGGACTGGGGCAGAAATCTGTCATATAAGAAGATCTGGACAGCCTTGAAAACTGGATTAATTGAACTGGGATGAAATTTAATAGTGCAAAATGCAAGGTCATGTATTTAGGGACTAACAACTAGAATTTTTGCTATAAACTGAGGATATTGGAAGCAACAGAGGAGGAAAAATGTATTGGTTGATCACAGAATGACTTTGAGCTGCCAGTGTGATGTGACCCTGAAAAAGGCTAATGGAATCCTAGGATGTATCAAGAGACATATTTTCAGTAGAAATAGGGAAGTTTTACTGCAGGCACTAGTGAGACCTCATCTGGAATACTGTGTATAATTCTGGTCTCCCATGTTTAAGAAAGAGGAGTTCCATAAATACATCACAGGGACAAATATCAAGGGGGGAGGGAGAGAGCGAGAGAGAGAATTTAAGTGTCAATGTTAACACAAGAACAAATAGATATAAACAGGCCCTCAAAAAGTTTAGGCTTGAAATTAGATGATTTCTAACCATCAGAGGAGTGAAGTTCTGGAACAGCCTTCCCAGGGGAGCAATGGGGACAAAAAGTCTAACTGATTTCAAGACTGAGCTTGATAAATTTTGTGAGGGAGGGGTTGTATGATAACATTGCCTACAGTGGCATGTGCACCATATGTGACTTCCACTAGAAAATATCCCTAATGGTTGGGGCACTAAATGGGGAGGTGTTTGGCTGGTGGGTATTGCCAACATGCTGAGGATCTAACCAATCACCACATTTGGTTTGAGAAGGAAAAAAATATCTGAGGCGGGGGTTTACCTTTCTCTGCAGCATGGGGCACAGGTCATTTGCTGGGTTAAACTAGAGTAAATGGTTGATTCTCTATAACTTGAAGTCTTTAGATCATGATTTGAGAACTTCAGTAATTCAGGCAGCGGTTAGGGATCTATTACAAAACTGGGTGAGTGAGGCGATCTGGCTAGCAACGTGCAGGAGATCAGACTATGTGAACATGATGGTTCCTTCTGGCCTTAAAGTCTATGAATCTATAATCATTGTTGTCAGTAGCGGTGCTGGTCGCTTTCCACAGCCCCATTGGACCAGGACGGTTAACTGGGGCCAGTGGGAACTGCGGTTGGTGAACCGGCAAGTAAACAAACCGGCAACGCCTGCTAAGGGTGCTTACTCTGAGGCCCCACGTGCCAAGGTTGCCGATCCCTGATCTAGCATCATTTTCTGTGTTACATAATTTTGACTTCATTTAGAATACTCCTTTGAATAAGTACTGAAGAAGTAGGTCGTAAGTAGAACTGGTCATGAATTTTTTGTCAAAACATTTTATTTTATTGTGGTTTTTTGGTCAGAAAATGCCTATTCATCAAAACTGAGAGTTTCATGGGAAAGGGTATCCTTTGATGAATTTCCCATTTCAAAATTAAGAAAATATATATATTTTGCCAGTTTTAGTTTGAAACAACTTTTCATTTTGAAATTAAAATTAATTTACTAGAGTAAAAATAGTAAAATGTAATAAAAATTAAATAGTCATAATAAAAATATTTTGAAATTATTAAAATAAAATGTTTAAACAGATCCAATTTCATTTTTAGTTTGTGGGGGAAAAAAAAGAAACTTTGTCTTTTTTTCCTGATTTGAGTGGGGATTTTTTTTCAAAATCTCAATAATTTTTGCAGATGGGAAGAACAATTCCTCACCCATGTCTAACTCTAGATATCAGGAAAAACCATAAGTAGCACTGGATAATTGAACTCCATACAGCAAAGAAAACTTTTTGGAAAACTGAAATTGTATGGAAAAAATGCCAGAAGAAAATGTAATGACACTTTATCTTAAGATAATACCCCCCAAACATGGCTAAAAACTCCTTAATATTAAGCATCATAGCACATTATAGCTTGCCTGATACTTAACATGAAATGTCATGCATGAACACACTGTGCATGGTTTAAATGATACCCCCTTTTATAGTGTGCTGTATAACAGCTTTTGATGACATAATCTGGTGGACTTTATGAATAATGCATTTTCTAACATGCTTTATGATAAATTATTAAAGAATGTAGCTGCATACTCTAATTATTTCATAAATATAAATATGAAAGCATTTATAAATGCCATCTTCATTTTGAGTTTTAAACTGAAAATGCACTATTCTAAATTGCCAACCTGTGCATATTTGCTTTATCATTCATCACAAAGTTCAGATGTGTTAGTGTTAACCCAAAGGGAATCAGCTTGTATACATGCTGTCACATTCTATAGCGTGGAGCTGGCAGGAGCTCCATGTCCTGACTTAACTCCATGAACCCTGAGGCGGAATGAATGCTCGTCAGGGACACGCATAGCAGCTATATGGTTTTCAAATCCCACTTCCTGTCCAAGGGCCTATGCTTGTGACTAAACTCCCACCAGCAGAACCTTGGAGGATAACACCAGAGATATTGCCAAACTTACCTCAGGGGAAAGGCTGATCTCAACTGGTCTCAGTCAGCCTCGGAGTAATTTTAAGGTTCTGTGCACCTTGAACAACAGTACAAGCTGATAGCTCTACTAAGCATATGTCCATAGGGTCAACATAAGTTCTCTAAACACCTGATTCCTCCTTCTGTAGAAACTCTAGGTCCTCACAACACTACTGATCACTGATGCTTGGAAGATTAGCTGTGGAGTGAGAAGGTATGGCAATTTTCTTTAGAGCCTTAATGGTATTTCTTCCAAATTTTCCAACACTCTTGGGCTTGCCGGTCTGAGAAACATAATGCACTAGGCAATTTAACTAGCAGAGCAATTGGCCAAAAATCTGATAAAACAGAAGTCTTAGGGCACAGCAGACAGGCTGCAGATTTTCTATTCACTCTATTTATCTCTAAAGATAGATAAAGTATAGTTGAGCCACAGAAGGGTGACAAGTTGCCCCGATTTTATAGGGACAGTCCTCATATTTGGGTCTTTTTCTTATATAGGGTCGGATTACACCCCCCCCCCCCAACCTCCGGTCCTAATTTTTGACACTTGCTATCTGGTCACCCTAAGCCACAGGGAGTGTGAGAAACAGCCAGGAGTTTGGAGTTAGAGAAAAGGGAGCTGGAGTCTGGGACAACTTTACAGGGAGAGAAAAAGGTAGTCTTATGCCTTTTAGAAAGCTGGTGGTCAGAGAGGAACATCTTCCCGATATTTGGTTACATTCAGGTAAGCATCTGGAAATTTGGATGGCACCTAAACAAAATCAAATCTCCAAAGCACATCCTTCAATAGTTTACACAGTAGAATCTTGCAACTCTTGATACCAGTGACAAATGACCTACATCAGAAATACTTGCTTTGCATATGCATAATGTAATTTGAGTACTAATGCTTGTGGCTACTGGGAATTCTTGATATAATTATGTTAATTTTCAATATGTTTCTCAATGTTCTTTCAATACCAGAGATTGCTGAAATGAAAGTTAATATATTACATTTAAAATGAAGTGTAAAATTAGATGTACATTGCAGAGTGTTTTATATAAGCTGCAGTATATTTGAAAACATGATTACGAATTCTTAGATGTGTTTACTTCTTGCTGTTTATTGGTGTGCATTAATTTTAAGTTCCCAGTCCTTACTCTGATTTACCTCAGAATAAATGTACCATAACATTTCTAGGACAGACTTATCATTAATTTATTTATACTATATTTGTTAGTCAGCTATAATCAGTGATGGGCAAGACATGATACATCAGATAGTGGTTATAGATTGAGGCTAATATATTCATATTTATTTTGTGCTTTGGAGTTAATTTCAGTACGTGGATATGAATACGACTAACATCAGCAGCTCCCACTCTCTGCTTCACAAAAAGACAACATGAAACCCACGTTTTGTAAGACAGACACAACCAACCAGCTATCCCTCCCTTACAAATAACCCTTCTGGTCCCCCTGAATCTTTTGGCATCCATTTTTTTCTTGTTTCTGGGACATGCATTATATTAAATATTATTGACCACTCCTTTCCTGAATTACATCTGTGCAAATGCTTTGATTTCAATGTATACAGGACTTTGTATCATCCTCAGGGGTTTGTACCTTCACCACCACCAATTCCTACTTTCATCTGTCCAGTCAACTATCATCCAATCATCCGCAGCAAAAGTAGCTGCCCACAGAAGAATGTACTACAATAATAGGCACTTAATAACAGCTTTTATTGTGACTATACCCACTTGCTGATGGAAGATGTAGAAAACTTGCTGACAGCTACCAGAGGCAACCAAATACTAAATGACAGGGGACTGACAGAGGATTGGATAAATAGTTGAAGGGTATATACAGTAACAGACATTATGTGTCATAATTTCAGCTTACCTTACTCTACAGTGCTCACACAAGTAAGGGTATTTTGGGGATGCAAAGTAGAAATTTGGCTGCAGTTGTTCCATGGGAAAGACAACATTAAATTATGATTCACGAAATTGTTTGCAAGATTAACCAATCTCTCTCTTATTCTTTTTCATGTTTGGATTATTATTGGCATCCAATTCATATTAAGGCCCAAATGAATCAAGAATTTATGTATTTCCTAAAAGCTCTGCAGAACTCCCTTCCCCTCCACAGTCCCAAAAAACACTCCCTCCCAAAAAAACCCCCAAAACCCACACACGGATCCATATTCAGATCTGATTGTGAAGTGCAAACCTACTATCAGGTATTCTAACCTCTGTTATCTGGGCATTTTCCAAACTTTGGGGATCTAACACTTCCACATAATTTTCATCACCGTAAACTTCACTTGCTCAAGAGTTCAAATAAGAACAATGCCAAACTACTAGTAGTACATACAGCTATTATAAAAATCAAGTTGTTAGTGTCCACTGATTTATAGGTAGGTCAACTCACAAAGAATGCCCCATGATTTCCAAACATCCATAGTTTTAGAACAGCATCAGAACTGCCCATTTCAATGTAAGATGTGTTTTATCTGCAGACACCTCTTTTACTTATTTTTCCATACTGTATCTATGGGTAATTCATCTTAGAATTAATCTGATTTTAAAATATAAATATTTTCATATTTTCTGGCTACAAATCTGTCATAACTCTGTCTTGTGGTCTGTACTGCAAGAAATGCCTTCTCTAACTCAGTGTTTGAGTAGAAGAGGGAAGAATTATCAGCATCAGTTTCTACATTAAAAACTTGACTTCTCTTGATGAACTAATAAAATATCAGCTCATAACTGAGAAGAATTAGATCAGATTCATTACCAGAGTGCTCCTTTCAGATCAAAAAATTGGCAGAGAACTCACTATTCAGCTGATCACATTCCACTTCAGATTAGCAAATTCGAGGTGTGAACCAATGCCAGCAAAGTATTAAGAAAATGATAATTACCGCTACTGGGCAAGTGGAATGTTACATTTTGCAAAAAGAGCCAATGAGAGGGAATTTAACTTCTCAATCTTACAACGTCCTGCAATAAAGGATGTTAGCCTTTTCAGTGACATTATTCTTTTATTTTTCACTTTGTGGATCCATCCTTATGTTTTTATATTATTTTTCGTCTTACAAAAAAGAAATAAAAAGGCTGGCATGAAAGAAGACTGAGCATGCTAAATTTAAAGAACTTTTTAAAAATAAATTAATAAATTAAATTATTTTAATATAGGCTTATCAGAGGACTATTTCTGGGTAATGAGCACCATCTTTATTAAGCTTTCATCATGCACCTGGCATAGCACAAGACACAAGTACAGTCCCTGCCCTGAAGAATTTATGTTCTACTATGTATTGACTCTCTCTATATAGTGCCAACAAAATGTCTTATATCTACATATACATACACACACACACATTCATCATCATCAGGAAAAGAAAGTAAGTAAGCAATTTTTTTTAATCTTATGTTATAGCAAAGAGCTTAGTTGGAAAAAAAAATCTTGTCTGTCTCCACTATGTTGGACAACTAGGAGAGATAATGCAATGATACCTCATTTAATACAATGACCACATGGCATATGGTTTGCTATTGCTCACTCTAGGCTTACACAAGCCTCACACAAGGCTTAATTCTGATCATACACTAGTGAATAGGAGTTAGGGAGAAAGAAAGAGAAATATTTTTGGCTGTTATTAATACAGGTTCATAATGGAGTTTCTGGTTCATGAGAAGCTGAAGCGGTTGAGAACACTTGCAAATAAAACTGTTAAAATAGGTTTGTGACATCCTTATGAGCTAAGATGGATGGGTTTCACAAAATTCAATTTCATTCAGCTTTTGACTTCTTAGGATTAGATACTGATATACTGATATACTAGCAATTTACTTCATGAATAGTACAATCAAAGTTGATACAACTAACTGCTAGTAAGGTTCTATTCAGAGTGTGTAAGGATATCAGAGTCTAGACTACATAGTACTTTTTAATACAACATCTCCATTATCTATCTTATTATTCAAGTGGAAGTAGGGTCCACTATTTCTCTCTGCCTCATCCATCTGTTCATGTAAAACCACATCTACAATTTCTTTCTATCAGTTTCAAGCTCATCTAGTAAATCCTGTTAATTTAGTTAGCATCTGATAATTTCACAGAACAGCCATAGCTACAAAAGATGACTGAGGGCACTTTCAGAAGTATTCTTAAAAAAAAAAAAGGAGCACACATGCACAATTATAGCACTCAGTCTGCTTCCAGAATAAGTATTTTTCATTCTTTACTCCCACTTGGCACTGGCAGGATTGCAAAGATGATGAACTATGTTGACTCACACACCTGCAGCTCCATTTCCAGCTCCTGTAACAAACACGTAAGCTACTTGATGACACTCAAAATCACACTATCACAAACCATCAGGAAAGTAATTCACAGAGTCATTCATTAATGGGTTCCTTTGAACACAGTTTCCTTACACTTTTCTTGAGTTCAGCCATAAATATACATGCATGGGGTAACCTGGCCCAAATACATTCTCACAGTGTTAAGCCCTCCTGGAGTCTTTGTGAGCTTCAAATGCATATAGTATGCACAGAGTTCTCACATACTGCCTTACTTTTTCTTTTTTCCTAACACCAGTTATTTTATCCCCAAATATTATAAAAATATAAATAATTACTAGAATTTTTTAAAATCTTTTTTATTTGTGTTAACAGCATTATGGGTGAAATCCTGGCCACACTGAAATCAATGGCAGAACTATAGAACCTAGACTTTCACTCCACGGACTTTGACTACACCTTTACTCTGGTGTGTACTACACTCTACAGACTGCTAGGACAGTTCACATACATTATACCAGCAGTACCCAAACTGTGGGTCACAATCCCAAAAGTGGTCATGCCATCAGTAGATGGGGTCATGGGTCTGACAAGCCACTTTGGTCCGCAAAATCATAGAATCATAGAATAGCACGATTGGAAGGGACCTCAGGAGGTCATTTAATCCAACCCTCTGCTCAAAGCAGAACCAATACGCAACTAAATCATCCCAGCCAGGGCTTATCACACCTGACCTTAAAAACCTCTAAGGAAGGAGATTTGACCACCTCCCTATGTAACACATTCCTAAGCTTCACCACACTTCTACTGAAAAAGTTTTTTTGCTAATGTCCAACCTAAACCTCCCCCACTGCAACTTGAGACCATTACTCCTTGTACTATCATCTAGTACCACTGAGAACAGTACAGATCCATCCTCTTTGGAATCCTCTTTCAGATAGTTGAAAGCAGCTATCAAATCCCCCCTCATTCTTCTCTTCTGCAGACTAAATAGTCCCAGTTCCCCTAATCTATTCTCAGGAGTCATGTGCTCCCGCCTCCTAATCATTTTGTTGCCCTCTGATAGACTCTTTCCAATTTTTCCACATCCTTATTGTAGTGTGGGGCCCAAAACTGAACAGAGTACTCCAGATGAGGCCTTACCAATGCCAAATAGAGGAGAACGATCACATCCCTTGATCTGCTGGCAATGCTTCCTCTTATACAGCCCAAAATGCCATTAGTCTTCTTGACAACAAGGGCACACTGTTGACTCATATCCAGTTTCTCGCCCACTATAACCCCTAGATCCTTTTCTGCAGAACTTCTGCCTAGCCATTCGGTCCCTAGTTTGTAGCAGTGCATGGGACACATCCATCCTAAGTGCATGGGATTCTTCCATCCTGATGCCGTCTGCGTCCTAACCTGTTCAGACCAACTTCACAAACACCGTACCAGAGGCCTCCATTTTGATCTTCAAAATGGCAACCTCTGTGAAACATGACCTCTCACATAGGTGCATGCAAGGCCACACTGCACAGATGCTGGCATTTTGTAATTCAAAATAACAGCTTTCTGATGTGGTATTTGTGGAATAGGTCCAGACAGGTTGGCTATTTTGATGCTACTTTGCCATTTGTCCCATCCAGCTCCACAAGCATCCATCTGAGATATCTGAATCCAAAAGTTCCTTATCTTTGGGCAACAGCCTTATCAACAGAGCATCCTCTCTTGCTGAGCTGGAAGGTGCCTGTGCTAGCCTTTATGGAGGTGGTAATCTGCAGTGGCTTGTAAGAGCCTTAAGGCAGGGTTAGCAGCTTCTTTTATACCATCCTGAGTACTCAGTTGGTAATTAATCATTGTAAGTCATTGTCTTTGTGCTGCTGCTCTATTATCATCACACAGGGCCTTCCTAAGTCATGTCATCATTTGCTTAATACTGAATTCTTGTTTCTGGTTTATTATAAGAGGCATCATGGACTCATTTTTGTGCAAACTATCTTCTTCAACCTCCAGTGATGCAGTTATGAAAGAAAAACAAGAGTGCAAAAAATGTGCTTATAGATATGATAAGGCCTTTTCTAGGCATGGCTTCCAAGGTGTTTTTGTCAAGAATGAAGAAAGGATAAAAGATATGCCTTCTTGTCTATATCATAAATATAATTGGGAAACTGAATAAACTGAGTACAGGTCTGCAAGGAAAGAACACCCACATCCTTCAGAGGAGTGATCAAATCACAGGATTAATGAAGAAAATTGTTTTCTGGAACAATAATCTATTGAAGGCAAACTATGAATCCTTCCCACAGCTTTCCAAGTTCCTGGCTGACAATGAAATTATTCAGCCTCCCACATAGATGATAGCTGAGCATTTCTGCCAGATGGAGGAACAGTTTGCATTCTTTTTCTCTAGCTTGGACAAGACGAATTATGATTGGGTGCAAAACCCCTTATAATACAAGTTTGAAGCCATGGACTTGTCAGCAGCTGAAATCAAACAACTCATTGAAATTTCCTGTGATCAGTTCTTGCAAGGAACATATGCCCAACATTCTTTCTGGTTCACTGTCGATAATGAATACACTGCACTCTCTGCACCTGCCTTGAAACTGATGGTGCCATTTGTGGGCACATATCTGTGCAAAGCTGGATTCAGTGCCCTTGTATTCATCATATCTCAGTTTTGATCTAACATGGATGTCACATTGCAGATTAGATGTGCAATTTCTTCGTGCTTCCGGACTTTGAGAAGCTAAGACACAACACACAAGGTCACTTGTCACATTAGAGAGCATTAAATAACATACTCAGTGTATAAACTCCTTAGATTCCTTGGTTGCTATGCTGCTTTGTTGCAATCCAGGATCATAGGGAACAGTAAGTCTCAAAATGGGGTCATGCAAACAAAAAGTTTGGGAACTCCTCTCTTATGCACTATATTTTAATCTATACAGCACTTTTTGATGTATTATATAAAGCAAAAGAACAGGCAAATGACATGTTATGCTTCACACATGGCTACAAAAGTGATCTTAGCCTCCATACTCCTAATGTAAACATCTCATATATTCCATATAACTTCCATTTATTCATCTGCACGATAGTCATCAATAGTACAGAGAGAAGATGTGAATGAATTAAATGGACCCACTTTTCCCTAGTAGCCTCTGAATAACTCCCATTTACCTTAATTGTGGGAATACATCTAAATAGCTGAAATATCAGGAAGCCTGTGGAACTGGTTCTGATATGTGAGGCAGCTGGGCTGACACAGCTGGATACAGACAGAAGTCTGATCTGTCAAAGGTACCCTATATTTAATACACATTTTTCATTAGGCTGTTTCCCATTTTTTCCCTTTCACTACTCCCTTTTTAATAGTCTCTATTTGTTTTTTCCCCTCTATTTTTCAGCCTATATTTTCTCCCTATTTGTTTCTCTCCTTTTTCTTCTTAGGTGCTTTTTCACAATTTCTCTTAAATTAGAATGTGAACTCAATAATTCTCAAGTGTGAATTGGGCTTTCGAACCTACAGTGTTTCAAAGAGTTTGAAATTAGGCAAAAGTAATTCATCATCTCTAACTGATTCATATAAGATCAGATTCAAGCCTTAGAGCTACAAAGTGGAAGACAAAAAACTCTAGTAACATAATGTAATATTGATGTTATAATTTCTTTTAATTAAAACAATAAAAATAAGAAATAGACATATTTTACTTAGTTAGCTTTAAGTTTCATGGAAGCAGAAAGATTCTATTTAAATTTACATTCTCTCCTATTTTACTGCTTTAGAAAGCTTTCACAGATTTTCATTTGTGTTTTCATCGAGATTTCCTCTGTAACATAAAACTTTTCATTTTCTAGAATGAAGATTCCACAGGGTAAATTTTTGAGAAAGACAGTGAGAGTGTTAGTCCCCGCTAGCAAACATGGATTTTCCCTCCCTTTTTGTTTACAGCGTAGCTGAAATGTTCAGGACTCTTTTCAGCTTTGCTCGATAACTTAATTGTCTTTGAATTATCATCACAGATGATGAAATCTGGTTTGTCAATTAAAGCATTCACCTTTTATTGTCTACTTAGTAGAGTATGCAACACTGCAGAACCTGTGCATAGAATTATAGGCCCCAATTCTCCTTTGCCGCAAGTAGTTATTTAAATCAGTGCAAAACAGATGTAAAAAGCTATTACATCAGAATCATTCACATTCACTTTTCACTGGTGTGATTACACAATGATGTACTAGGCCCACAGAAATTAAAGATTGATCTTTATTTCCCAAAGAAACAGTTCTCACAAAAAAAATCATTGTTCACTATGCCACATCCAAACTGCATCTTCAACACTGTGGCAGCCACAGGGTCCTGTGCTGCTGTAAAGAAGGGACTTTGTTTAAATTAGGTTTTGGGGTAACAGTGTCTAGATGGCCTATTTTTAAGTTAGAGTCCCTTTAAGATAACCTGCTTTTATATGGTGCATAAATGGAGTGATGTACAAGACACAATATACTCTTAATAATTCACATCTGCTTTAGCTCTTGCTATATAACCATTACCCCTAATGTTAAAAATAATATTTCTCTAAAAAGTGGGGAGAAAAAACTCGTATTGATTTTATTGGGCTTTTTCAGGCCCTAAATCCACAATAGCAAACTCATTTCTGTTTAAGATCTCTCTCTCTCTCTCTCTCTCTAAGGCAAGAAACTGGCAATAATTTACTATGCTTATATTCTTTAGCTCAAACCTATATGCAAGTCACTTGTATTACCATTGCTTGTTAAACATGCTTGGGGCTTGTTTTACATTTTTCTTAGCTGACATATTGTTGCAGATCATTGCTTTTTCCAATAGACAATTCTTAAATAAGTTGTACTAATTTTGCAAAAAAGCAGATCCAGGATCAGATTTATTCCCCATCAATCATTTAAAGGGCTTTTCAAGCCCTCTAGAAATGTTGCTTCTTTGCCCCGGGTAGAAGAATTGTGTGGCATATAAAAGAAGGGAAAATTTCATAGTAAATTAAAATTCCACCTAATAGAAATGTTTACGTTTTTGTTAGTGTTTACCAGCTAAAATACAGTTATGCCAATTACCCTGTAAAATTTCTGGGCTTAAAGCCAAAAAAGGTGTATCTATGTACTTGAATTAGATGAGTTTTTGTATGGTTTCATAGTAAACTTTTTATATCTTAGTATCACAGCCAAAGGGATGAATCAATTATATGATACAGGATTAAAAATAAGGATGCATTTACTAAGAGATAGAGGGCCTGATTCTGCTCTTTCTTACACCAGGCTATGTCAAGAGCAGGAATCCTAGTGATCCATTTGTCACAGAAATATGTGGAATTTGAGGTTTTACAGAGAATCTTTAGTTTTTACATTTTGTGAAAAAATAAAAACATACATTACTAAATTTTACTGAAAGTAGCAGTGTCACTTATTCCAGTGGTGCCCAGCCTTATTACACAGTAGGACTACATAAACCTAAGCACAACCTGTGTGGGCCAAAGAGATATTACATATTTTAAAAAGATTTCAGCTGTCAGTAGGACCTCTGGCCACTTGAGGCTGACAGTGATTCATCAAAGCTGTAACTCCCTGCAGATGGAAGGAGGAGTAGATTGCGGCTCCCACTGACCATGGGTCTCCGTCCCAGTCCAATGAGGGAAGGCAAACCATGACCAGTGGGAGCCATGGTCGGTGAACTGGCAAGTAAAAAACAGGCAGGGCCCGCTAAAGGTGTTTATCCTGCGGTCTTGTGTGCCAAGGTTGCCAATCCCTGAGGTAGACCTTAGTCTTTGTAGGCCAGTGCAGTGGACTTATCTCCTCCTTTCCCTTTCCTGCTCTCCAGACAGATGAAAGCTGATCAGAACTTGAGTCCTCCAGAGTGTAGCACTTGCTTTTGTAAATAGCCCCTGAATTGTCTGATAGGGTTTCCTCACAATGTGGGCCTACATATATGGAAAGATACCTTTAGCTAAACCACCAAGTCAGGTCACTAATTACTCAAACTTTGAGCCCATCATGATTTAGCGTCTCATCACTTCATTTGATTTTACTCTTTGTCTGTGTCTGCCATTTCACCAAACAGCTAAAGATAGACATAGAGTAGTAACAGCAAGTGACTTGTCATGTCCCAGGTCATGGGGTGATTGCTTTTCTTCTCAGATTCAGCAGTTCATATCCTCCCAATCAATTCCATCAGATCTTAAAAATGGAGCCATCCATATTAATTCAGGAGAAGTGGATACCCTCTTTGGAAACCCAGTTTGATCACAGGTTTTCAGTATTCTGCACAACTTCTCATGAGCCCTTTATACAATGAAGGTCACACCTGTGCAACTGTTACACCTTTGCGACTGTTAACATGGGTGTACTACAGGGATCGGCAACCTTGGCACACAGCACTGCAGGGTAAGCACCCTTAGCGGGCCCTGTTGACTTGTTTACTTGCCAGTTCACCGACTGCGACTCCCAGTGGCAGCGGTTCGCCTTCCCATTCCAATGGGGTCTGCAGGAAGGGGCAGCCAGCACCGCGCCGATTCCAAGAGCTCCCATTGGACTGGAGCAGTGAACCGCAGCCAGTGGGAGCTGCGGTCGTCAAACCGACAAGTAAACAAATCGGTGGGGCCTGCTCAGGGTGCTTACCCTGCGGTCCCACTTGCCAAGGTTGCCGATTCTTGGTGTAGTGGTATAAATGAGCACAGTGAAGGAGTTAAACTTCAGTGAAGAACCAAAACCAATTAATCATTGGAACAATACAAAAATAAAATAAATAAATACTTTAAGAATTAAGGATAACATTTTCAAAAGTGTTTTATTGTGGAGATTAAGTCACATTTTAAAAAGTGAATTATGCATTTAGGAGACTCAATCCAACTGACTTTTATTAAGACATGGGCTCCAAAATGCTGAAATTACTTTTGAGAATGCTACTAAGTCTCCTAAATCATCTAGGCCATTTTTGAGCATTTTACTCTAAAATAATCATCTGCACTCAAGAAAGGCATTTGAAATATGGTATAAAATCCCAATAGTTTGCTTCAGGGATCAACACTGAAATAATTCCAAAGATGACAAACAGCAGAGAGATCCAAGAACCTGTTGAGGTTGGCAGAACACCATGAAACACCCTCATGCATTTCTCAGACCTCTTTCTCAATCTCTCAAATATAATTTAGAACCAAATTGTTCAGGTTCTTTTTTACATTTTCTACATTTTATTGACAGATGGCACAACTATACATATATGAATATTCATGACCTAATTGACATTCTAGACTCCCTACTGGGAAAGTTCACCTTTGAATAGATCAGTCATTGCATTTTGTTTACATGATCAAAATGTGCAACTATTGTCTTTGGAAAAGAAATATCAAATGAGAGCGCCCGCTTTATATTATGAAGACCCAGTTCCCTGTAGGGATCTTCTGGAGCTTCCTTTTGAAAGGTGAAAATTATTGGAGGAGAAGTTTTTGTTTGTGCAGATACTTTTTTAAGGACATCTTCTATGAAGTTTTGACAAATACCTCAAAATGTTCATTAAAAGACAGAAGCTAACTTTGAATTTTTGGTGAGAAACTTGCAAAGCTTTATAAAGGTTGTTAGAGACAGAAAAGATATTTTTAATAAACAAGAATACTCCATTCCCCCTGTGTATCTTGCCATACAACAGGAATCAGCAACCTTTGACATGCGGTCCACCACGGTAAGCTCCCTGATGGGCTGGGCTGGTTTGTTTACCTGCCATGTCTGCAGATTCAGCCAATTGTGGCTCCCACTGGCTGTGGTTCACTGCACCAGGCCAATGGGGGCTGCAGGAAGCAATGGCCAGCACATCCGTTGGCCCCTGCCACTTCTCGCAGTCCCATTGGCGTGGAGCGGTGAACCGTGGCCAGTGGGAGCTGAGATCAGCCAAACCTGCGATGCAGCAGGTAAACAAACCTGCCCAACCCACCAGGGAACTTACCCTGCTGGGCCATGTGCAACGGTTGCCAATCCCTGATCTAGAAGATGTTTTTTCCCTCTGCTTCTATTCTTGGTTTTGTGCCTTCCAGAACCTCACTTTCCCTTTAGTTTATGGTCCAGTGTCACCAATCTCAGAAATGTACTCTATGTGGATTATGACATTCACATAAGCACCAAAATGAGAAATTTATCCATAATGGCATGCTGACAAATACAGCAAAAAGAGACTTAGTGGTTACTTCCATCTTTAGCTCTTTTGAGACTCTCAAGGGGAAGGTCAAAAAGTAGGGATGTTAAAAATTCATCTTTCATTTGGGCTGAGGCACATACTTCCAGGCTTGGCACAATTTTTTTAACATGGATAATATTGATGTTTATTTTCTGCATGTTTTTGGATTTGTATTAACTTCACATTTTCACTGTTGCAGGAAATAATGGAGGCAGTTCAGACAGTAATTATTTAATGACAGTAGGTGTTAAATCAAAATATTAAACCATTAAAAGACAAATTGTTCACATCACATCAAAATGTTAAAATAAATACCTATAAATAGAACTCTAATAAGTTCTCAAGCAGCATTTTCCATTTTTGCCTATTTGTAAATATTGATTATTATTTATGGAAATACTATCATCACTTTCTGTGTATGGTAATACTGATATCTACCAACATTTACCATTAAAAATCTAAGCTGCCAAGCTCAGATATAATCATAATAAATAGACAACTGCTTCAGATCATTTATTATTAGCATTTTCTGATATTGGGCAATCTTGTAAAGTGCTTTATGGATGGAGGGGCGAGGAAGATGAAAACTGTTCAAAACGGGACAGTGTGATTGCTGAGTCATTCTCTAGGAATTCAGGTTTTAAAAGGGGCATCCTTTTGCCTGAAGCTCCCTTTTACATGGAGCAGTCTGAAGCAGGACCCACTCTCCCTCCCCTTTATGTTGTAAAATATCAAGTTCAGTCAAGACATGCTGTGGGCAGTATGCTCACCACCCCTTTTTTATAGGCATCGGGAAGGAATTTTTCCCTTATCACAATATTGGCTTGATTGTAATTGCTATTTTGTTTTTTGCCTTCTCCACAGTGAGTTCATGAAGGGCTCTGTTCATGCATGGCATGACTGCCATGTGTCACAACTCATTACTTAAGTGTAGGGCAGATGTCCAGTGCAGGTATTCAATAGGAAAGGTATACGGTAACTGGATAAATGACTTGGAAAAGAACTTAAAAAGAGGTGTTCATTAAAGAAACAAATGGGGGTTGGTTGGGGATGCCTATGATTGGTCCAGCAGAGTCAACCCCCCATTCTTATAGCCCACCTTAACCCACCTACGACGGGAATGAATGGTAAGGTCCCAGCAATGGAGTTGCTGGACAGGCCTGGATGGAAAAAGAGGAGGAGCTGGTAAAAGCCCCCTGGGTAACACTGCTCTACAGCCAAAATGCTTCTGAAATAAATGTAGTCGAATTTTACTAATTCTGGGTCACTGAGAACGAAAATGATGCTTAAAATTGTTGATTGGCTCTAGTTTTCAAGATATGCTATTGGGTCAGTATATACCACCCTTGACATGGGAATGGTGGAGGATAAGTGAGTTATAAAGGGAAGGGATCTCAATTTAAACCAGAAATGACTAAAATACATCTTTGACTGGATCTATGAATAAATCTATGACTGCGTTTGGACAGTACTTGCTTTTTAGGCAAAACAATGAATGATGGAATCTGAAGCTGGTATTGCATCATACATGATATGAATTGCATCATGTTATTCCTAGAAGTCATGGATGATTCAATCATAATGAAGCTTACATCACTCTGCTGAACAAATTTCCCTATATCAGCTCTAGAAATCATACAGTGTCGTGTTCTCTTATTTGTCAGTGTTTGATTTTGCAAAGGGACACATTTCTCTTTAGCCAAAGTGAGCAGAGATGCCTTGTACTTGTGTGAACAGTGCAGATAACTTCTTCTATGTTTGTGGTGAAGTGACTTTTGCATCACAAAAGCGCAGTCTAACCACTATGGTTAAGAAAGCCTATCACCTTTATTTTGGCTGCAAAATTGGAGATCAGGACAAGAGGTGGGCCCCACACATATGCTGCAACACTTGTGCAACAAATCTTCGCCAGTGGTTGAACAGGAAAAGGAAATCTATGCCTTTTGCAGTGCCAATGATTTGGAGAGAGCCAACAGATCATACCAGCAATTGTTACTTCTGCATGGTGCCTCCAGTTGGGAAAGGTGTGTCAAAGAAGAAAAAGTGGACTGTGCATTATCCAAAAATTCCATCAGCTAGACGCCCAATACACCACGGAGAAGGACTGCCGGTTCCTGATGCACCAGAATCATTCTCACTTGAGTCAGACGAGGAAGAGGAAGAGGATGAAACTTCTGGTCCTGAACCATCAATGTCACAGGACCCACATTTTCTCCCATTCTCCTCCTCTGAACCTCACCTCAGAACACAAGCTGAACTGAATGACCTTGTCAGGGATTTGGAACTACCCAAGAGTAAGGCAGAGCTGTTGGGCTCCAGACTACAGCAGTGGAATCTCCTGGCAGGTGATGTTAGGGTTTCTATGTTCCATGACCGTCCAAAGGATCTTGTCCCATTCTTCTTCATGGAAGGTGATCTTGTAGCCTACAACAACATGGATGGTGTGATGGCAGCCCTCAACATCGTTCACGATCCAGATGAGTGGAGACTCTTCACTGATTCATCGAAGATGAGTCTTAAAGCTGTTTTGCTGCATAATGACAATGTTTTGCCATCAATTCCAGTTGATCATGCAGTCCATATAAAGGAAACCTATGACAACATGAAACAACTTTTGAGGTGCATAAACTATGACCAACATCAGTGGCAGCTTTGTGGCGAATTGAAGGTTGTTGCTCTCTTGCTTGGTCTGCAGACTGGATACACAAAGTACTGCTGTTTTCTCTGCTAATGGGATAGTCGTGCAAGAGATTCCCACTACATCAAGAAAGATTGGCCACTCCGACAGTCATTGGAGCCTGGGAGGAAAAGTGTTCAGCATCCACCACTTGTTGAATCAAGGAAGATTTTGTTACCCCCCTTACACATCAAGCTGGGTCTGATGAAGAACTTTGTCAAGGCCATTGACAAAACACAAGCAGCTTTCAAGTACCTCCGTGGAAAATTTCCAAGGTTAAGTGAAGCTAAGATAAAGGAAGGTGTCTTTGTTGGTCCTCAGATTCGTGAACTTCTTTGAGATGATGCATTTGACCATGCACTGCGTGGCAAGGAAAAGACAGCATGGAAAGCCTTCCAGTTAGTGGCAATACATTTTCGCGGAAACAACAAGGCAGATAACTACAGGTTGTTGGTGGAAAACCTCCTCAAGGCATACAAAAGCCCTGGTTGCAACATGTCAATAAAGATACATTTTTTGCCCTCTCATCTAGATTTTTTTCCACCAAACTGTGGAGCAGTGAGCAACGAGCACGGCGAGCAATTTCACCAGGACATTGCAACAATGGAGAAACGCTATCAGGGCAAATGGAGCCCATCAATGCTTGCAGACTATTGCTGGACAGTGACAAGAGATGCTCCATTTAATGAATACAAGAGACAAGCCACGAAGCGCTGAGTAGACACGGAATAGGACTAAACTATGTACATAATAGTTTTTTGCCTTTTGTTTCATAATACATTTTATTTATATAACCCTTTTGCTGATTTTTAAAGTGTTACATAAACAGGACAGGTGAAATATTATCATGTAAAGTAACCATAAACACATGAAAAGACCTAGGTTTACAATTTATGATTAAAACTCTACTATCTACACAATATACATAGACATAAAATGTAAAAACTTAAATAGATTAGAAACAGTAGCCAATCAGTTGTTTTAATTGTCATATTTGAATTCAGCACATCAAAATACATAATAAATATCACATTTTATCTCTGAAGCAGAGGACTTCTAAAAAATTGTAGACCAGTGTAATTATAGCCCCCTGGGTATGGTAATTATGGAAACCTGGGGTTACAGCACTGTATACTGTTATCTGCCAGGTAGTCCCAGACATCTAATAATAAGCTTGTGGCCTAATTGAGCCCATGTCAAATGTCTCCTGTCCTCCTTTCGGTATAGCCAGACAATGGTGGCCAAACAAACAAACAAACAAAAAATACTTCAGGTTGACCTGAAACAATAATTTTCAGTTTCTCTTGTTGAAATGAAAAATCAAAGTTCATGTTTAATGAAAAATTTTTATGTTCAGCCCAAAGCAAGATGTTTGAGGGTTTTGGACGAGGGGGGTGGTGGTGGCAGAGTTGTGTGCCTTTCTGGGGAGGAGGGTTGTGGGGGGGTTGTTTGTTTTGTTTCTTTTTCTGTTTCCTTTAGTTAAATCTAGCTACATTTCAAAACAAAACACTATTTGAAAATGAAAAATCAAGACGCTTGATTTTTAAAGTGTTCCAACTTTTTCAGAAATCCTCCTCCCGCCCTTTTTTTTTTGGGGGGGGGACGAATTATTAGTCAGTTCCAATGAAATACATGAAAAAGGTTGGTCAATCCTAAACTGTGTTTTTGAGGAATACTCTATTCACTAGAGCGAAAAAAAAATCAGCCAGCTCTAATTCCAATTACTGTTTGCCATTGCAGTAAAAGTGTGTACTATTGAAAATGCTATTTATATTTCAGTTGCTTGTGTATTTTTCTTATACATTTATCATAGGGTATCATTGACCATTATCAGAGGCAGTGTGGTTCAGTTAATATGGTATCGGACTGGGAATCAGGAGACCTGGATTCTATTCCTGACCTTGTCACTGATCTCCTGTGTGACTTTGGGCAAGTCACGTAAACTCCCTGCCTCTGTTTCACCCCTGTCTTTTTTCTGTCTTGTCTATTCAAATTGCAATCTCTTTATAGCCAGCACTGTCTCTTACTAGGTCTTCAAACAGCACCTAATGGGACAACCCCTGATCTCAGTCAGTGCTCAGTCAGCCCCCATAGTGCAAATAAGCCTCTCTCTATATTTGCATCCAACAATACATTAATTTATTTAAATGATGCACTATATTTGCAACTAACATTAGCTTTATCATAGGATATAGGAGGAGCTTGAGTTTTGTCTGGTTTGAGTTTTTGTTATAAAATTTATACTGTGCTTATAGATCATGTGCAAATTTTTACAGATTTCAGAATCTTTTATCTCTTACTAGAACTGGTCTACAATACAATTGTAATCATTTCAGGGGACCAAATTGAAATGGCTTCCCTCTGACTCATTTGAAATAGAGTTCTAATTTGTAATGGAGTTGGCGCTTAATCTTTTAACTGCAGCTGAGAAATAGTGAAATAGTAAGAAGATAACTAATAAAGTACCATGTTGCCCACAGTGCCTAGAATACTGTTACAAAACAAAGCAACAATATTTGCTTCATTTAAATCCCTCTGGATCTACAAAGCCTACACTAAGTAATCTAATAAAACTAATTTCCCCAAAACATATGTACTAAATGCACAGAAACTAACAGAATCACCACCATGACCGTACTTAAATAACTCTATCTAACCCTACCCAATGTAGCCTTTGTTTGTTTTCATCTTTTGCAGGTTCTGCATGACGTCTAAAATCTAGCTTGTAAATTATTGGGGCAATGACAATTTATCTTATCTATTTTATAAGACTCCTGGTATATTTTAGTGCAATAAACATAGTGAATATTAAGTATTTATTATTAATTATTATCATCATCAATTTTCTATACTTGTACTTTGTGTTCTAGGTTGATGGAACCCACAGCATTTACCATACAACAGGTGCCAGAAAAGAACCAAAAAACAAATTACCAAAAATAATAATTGAAAACATGTTCCTCCCCTACCCTTCCCGCAATCTGTTGCTTCATATCACTACTTACCAAGGTGTTTCCCTTTGTTACTGAGACCCTCTATTCTGCTGCTCATTCATGTAAGATCAGATGGGAAAAAAGAACAGGTATGCCAATATAGCCTGTTGTTACAACTTGTTAGAAATTTTTTTACTGAAACAGTGTTCCATTAGAAAATGTCATTTTTGTCTCCTTTTTATGCATGAAATCACATCAATGTTGACAAAACTGCATTTTGAAAAAAAATACAAAAAATATTCTTTAAATGTCAACATTTTTGGTATTAGAAGTTTTGATTTTTTTGTTTTGAAACTTTTTTCATTTTGAAATTTATTTTATTTATATGAAGTAAATAAAAAAACTTGAAATCAAAACAGTATATTTTAATTGGCCTCAAACAATTTTTTTTTTTAAGAATGTCCTGCAGGGCTCAATTCTGAGTCTGGTTCTGTTAAATATCTTCATCAGTGATTTAGATAATGGCATAGAGAGTACACTTATAAAGTTTGTGGATGATACCAAGCTGTAAGGCGTTGCAAGTGCTTTGAAAGATAGGATCAAAATTCAAAATGATCTGGACAAACTGGAGAAATGGTCTAAACTAAATATGATGAAATTCAATAAGGACAAACACAAAGTACTTCATTTAGGACAGAACAATCAGTTGCACACATACAAAATGGGAAATGACAGCCTAGGAAGTAGTATTGCAGAAAGGGATTGGGAGTCATAGTTGATCACAAGCTAAATGTAACACTGTTGCAAAAAAAGCAAACATTATTTTGGGATGTATTAGCAGGAATATTGTAAGCAAGACATGAGAAGTAATTTTTCCACTCTACACCATGCTGCTTAGTCCTTAACTGGAGTATTGTGTCCAGTTCTGGGTGCCAGAGTAGAGCAACAAAAATTGTTGAAAGTCTAGAAAACATGATCTATGAGAGAGGATTGAAAAAAATGTTGTTTTTTTTTATTCTGGAGAGGAGAAGACTGAGAGGGAACTAGACAATAATTTTCTCAAGTACATAAAAGGTTTTTACAAGGAGGAGGGAGAAAAATTGTTCTTCTTAACCTCTGAGGATAGGATAAGAAGCAATGGTCTTAAACTGCAGCAAGGATTGGACATTAGGAAAATCTTTGGAACTGTCAGGGTGGTTAAGCACTGGAATAAATTGTTTGTGGAATCTCCATCACTGGGGACTTTTAAGAGCAAGTTGGACAAACACCTGTCAGGGATAGTCTAGATCAGGGATAGGCAATGTTTGGCATGCAGTTTCTTAAGGAAATATGCTGGCAGGTCAGGACAGTTTGCTTACCTGCAGCGTCCACAGGTTTGGCTAATCACAACTCCCACTGGCTGTGGTTCGCCATTCCAGGCCAATGCATGCTGTGGGAAGCTGCATGGCCCACAGGATGTGCTGGTCACTGCTTCCCACAGCTCCTATTGGCCTGGAACGGAGAACCATGGCCAGTGGGAGTTGCGATTGCTGAACCTGAGGATGCTGTAGGTAAACAAACCATCCTGGCCTGCCAGCAGATGTCCCTGATGGACCACATGCCAAAGGTTGCTGATCCATGGTCTAGTTAATACTTAGTCCTGCCTTGAGTGCAGGGAACTGAACTATAGGCATGTCGCGTCTTGAGCGAGGGTTCCGTTCTGCGGTTACCATGTAAAGCAGAAACCGCTTATAGCCAGAACTCATTCACTTCAATAGCAGGTGAAATCATGCCCCCTACAGGAATTTTTTTTAAAAAAAGTCCCCCTTTTTTTTTGCCGACCGTGTAAAATGGAAATCGTGTATGTTAAATATGCCTAAGATGCGACATGCCTGTAGATGACCTCCCGAGGTCCCTTCTGGTTCTATGATTCTATGATCTTAATTGGCACTGACATTCTGTCTTCTTGGCTTACTGACCTATTTATTTATCTTATTTAGCACAAACATTCTGTTTTCAAACTGATGATTCATTCCCTTTCCTAATTCTCTCTTCCAAATAATGAGGCTTCCCTTCCTATGTTAATTATTCGTGCCAGGCCAGGCATCAGCTACTGTACATGGTGCTGTACCACTGTTTGTCAACAGATGGAAATGATTTTTACTGAAACCTGAAATCACTTTGAATAAAAACTCCAGTGTTTATAAGGTTTAAGATTTCTGTAATAAATACCAAAGTTGACTGTACGAATCCTCATTGACTTTCTACAAACAACTTGCCGAAAATAAAGAAAACATTAAATGAAAAAGACTGTCTCTCTTTTTATTTTTTACGTTATAAACGATGATGGAGAGTGATATATAAAAATATTAAATATTCAATGTTCATTATTCATAATACATTGAAAATGAGAATCCATAAATCTTTAGCACACAGCTGGTATAAGAATTTAAAAATACAAACCTGAAATGAAATGTGTGTGAGCTTAATGACTGGTCTGAAGCAGAATGATCTTAAAAATACTCTTCTGTGATTTTCACCCTGACAGTTTACCATGATTGATACTGAATATGTTTGTCTTATTTCCATGAATTATGAACATAGATAAATAGTATGTCCTTGTGCTCTCCTTCAGGACATGGAACATTGCTGGACCCAAACCTCCCCGCCCCTTGAAATCAATCATAGAATGCATCTCCATTAGTAGAGTTTACCTCTGAATTTGCATTCAACCATTGAACTTGTCTGTCAAATCTAGTTCCCAGATGCGTTCATTTAGTCACTATTTCATTGAGAAAGGTTTTAAGGTCCTGATTCAGCAACACATTTCTATTCAAAAGAACACTTGAATCCAATGGGTTTTAAGCATTTAAAAATTAGTCATTACTTGTAATCACTTAAAATCTATCTTACTGTTAATAAACTTGTAATATTGTTTTATCTAAACCACTGTATGTTTGGATTGAAGTGTTTGAGAAACTTCATTTGAGATAACAATGTTTGTGCATATCATTTTCTCTTAATAAAATGAAGGACTTTCTATGAGTTTGTGTTCTCCACAAGAGTATCTGACAGTACAAGACACACATTTCTGGGGACAAGTCTGGGATTGGGAATTTGCTGGTGTCTTTCTGAAATATAATTCAGGAGTGACTAGCTAAGAGAATTACTACAGAGAATTCTTTCCTGGGTGTTTGGCTGGGGAGTCTTGCCCACATGCTCAGGGTTCAGATGATTGCCATATTTGGGGTCGGGAAGGGGTTGGGAAGGAATTTTCCTCCAGGGCGGATTGTCAGAGGCACTCTAGGTTTTTCACCTTCCTCTGCAGCATGAGGCACGAGTCACTTGCTGGAGGATTCTCTGCACCTTGAAGTCTTTAAACCATGACTGGTGGACTTCAATAGCTCAGACATAGGTGAGAGGTTTGTTGCAGGAGTGCGTGGGTGAGATTCTGTGGCTTGCGTTGTTCAAGAGGTCAGACTAGATGATCATAATGGTCCCTTCTGAACTTAAAATCTATGAGTCTATAAGTATGCTGGAAGTAATTTACATGCTAGAGGATGTATGAGGTTAGGAGTGGTTACTTTCCCAGTAAAATAGTGTAAAAGGCATGCCAGGCTGGAAAATTGAGGGAACACAGCTATCCATCAATCCAGATTGTACCCTGGATAATGTCATAATGTGAAAAGAAAGCACTGAGTCAAAAATAGTAATACATGAATCAAAGTGTACCATAGAATCTCTGGATAGAATTTCCATGCTTGAATAATAAGAATATATCAGTTGGAATATACTACCAATCACTTGGTGATGGTGATGGTGAAATACTCTGGGAGATTAGAGAGACTATAAAAATAGAACACTCGATGGGGGATTTCAACTATTCCCATATTGACTGAGTAGATGTGACCTCAGACTGGGATGCAGAGAGAAAGTTTCTAGACCATTAACGAGCAGCTTGTCCTGGAACTCACAAGGGGAGAGGCAATTCTTGATTTAATCCTAAATGGAGCACAGGATTTGGTTCAAGAGGTGAATCTAGCTGAACAGCTTTGTAATAGCAACCAAAATGTAATTAATTTAAAAATCCTTGGTGGGGCAGGGGAAAGAAATAACAAAAAAGCCCTCTACAGTAGCATTTAATTTCAGAAAGGAGAATAACATAAAAATGAGGGAACTAGTTAAATTAAAATTATGAAATACAATCACAAAAGTCACAAGCTGGATGGAAACTTTTTAAAAATACCTCAGTAAAGGCTCAATGTAAAAGTGTACCCCATTTTTTTTTTAAATGATGATGATGACCAAAAAAGGGCTATCGCAGTTAATTAACAAAAAACTCAAAAACTAACAGCAAAAAAATAAAAATAAAAATAAGTGTATCAGAAACAGGAAGACTGCCAAAGAAATAGGTGGCCACTGCATGATGAAGGTGCTAAAGGAGAATTCAAGGAAATTAAGGCTATTGAAGAGAAGCTAAATGAATTCTATGCATTAATCTTTATTGCAGAGGATCTGAAGGAGATTCTCTCAGCAGAGTCATTCTTTTTCAGATGGAGGTGTCAGTAGAGAAGGTTTTGGAACAAAAGGATAAATTACAGTAGGAAGTCATCGGGACAGATGGTATTCACAGCAAATTTCTGAAGGAACTGAAATATGAAACTATAGAACTACTAACTGTGCTATGTAACCTATCCGTTATATCAGCTTCTGTACCTGATGATGAGCAGATGGCTAAGAGGATGCCAACATTTTTAAAAGGCTCCAAAAGTGATTCTGGGAGGTAAGAATCAGTAAGCCTAACTTCAGTACCAGGCAAATTGGTTGAAGCCGTAGTAAAGAACAGAATCAAAACATAGGTGAACACAATTTGTTGGGGAAGAGTCAATAGGGCTTTTGTAAAGTGAAATCATGCCTCATCAATCCCTGAGAGTTCTGTGAAGGGGTCAACAAATATGTGGACTTGGACGCTCCAATGGATATAATGTACTTGCATTTTCGGAAAGCCTTTGACAAGATCCCTCACCAAAGACTGTTTAACAAAAGAGGCAGTCATGGGGCAAGAGGGAAGGTCCTTTTATGGATCAGTAACTAGTTAAAAAACAGGAAACCAAGAGTAATACTAAATGGTCAGTTTTCAGAATGAAGAGAGGTAAATAGCAATGTTCCCAAGAGATATAAACTGGGACAAGAGCTGTTGAACATATTTACAAATGATCTGGAAAAAGGAGTAAGCACTGAGATGACAAAAATTACAGATGATACAAAATTACTTAAAACAGTTACATCTGAAGAGTTACAAAGGGACCTCACAAAAATGGATGACTAGGCAACAAAATGGCAGATGAAATGACATGTGGATAAACACAAAGGGATATGCATTGGAAAATATAATTCCAACTATTCATATAAAATGATGGGGTCAAAATTAGATGTTATCACTGAAGAAAGAGCCTTGGCATCATTATGGATAGTTCCTGAAAACATCTGCTCAATGTTCAGCAGTCAAAAAGACTAACAGAATGTTAGGAACCATTAGAAAAGTGATTAGGGTGACCAGACAGCAAAGTGTGAAAAATCGGGATGGGGATGGGGAGGTAATAGGAGTCTATATAAGAAAAAGACCCAAAAATAGGGACCATCCCAATAAAATCGGAACATCTGGTCACCCTAAAATCGATATTTAATAAGACAGTAAATATCAAAAATATAAATCCATGGTACGCTCACTCTTTGAATACTATATGAATTTTTGGCCACCTCATCTCACAAAAGATATATTAGAATTGGAAAATGTACAGAGAAGAGAGAGAGAAAAAAAGATGTAGCTTCCATAAGAGGAGAGATTAAAAAGACGAGGACTTTTCAGCTTGGAAAAGAAATGACTAAAGGAGGGGATGTATGATAGAGGTCTAGTGTAGCAAAACGAGGATTCACCGCCACAGCGTCTCCTGCTGGTTGTCCAGGAAATTAGCTCTCAAGCCCTCAGAACGCCTTCCGGTGGCCGGTGTCTCACCTGCCGCTGGCCCCCATGTTCCTCCCTGACCCTGGTGCCCCTTTGCCGTTGGGTGCTGCTCCCTGGCAGTGCCCCCATACTCTGGGTCTTCCTTCCCAAGGGAATCCCCAATCCTCTAACCCCACCCTGCCTCAGTGGACACTGCCAGTAATCATCTAGCCTCCGCTCACTGTGGCAAACTGCAGTCTGTAATGGCCACTCATCACTGGCAAGTGGTTTGGACCAGCTGCCTTTGCCTATCTCTGGGCTGCACGCCTGTAGCTCTAGTTCCTCCTGTAGGCCTTTAACAAGGCCTCAGCCTGAGGAGTTGCTGGGTTGGAGCTCCCCAGCTCCTCTGGCCTTTCCCCAGCTCTGCTCCACTCCAGATACCCTTTTCTCCCAGCCAGACAGGTCCTTCTCTCTCCACAGCTAGAGAGAAACTCACTCAGGCCCTAGCTCACAGCCCTTTATTAGGGCCAGCTATGGCCTGATTGAGGTGTGGCCCAGCTGTGGCTGATTCCCCAATCAGCCTACCCTCTTGGCTCCCCAAGGCAGCCCTTTCGCAAGGCTGTTTTAACCCCTTCAGGGCCAGAGCGAGGTGACCACTCTGCTACATCTATAAAATCATGACTGGTGTGAAGAAAGTGAATAAGGAAGTGTTATTTGCTCCTTGCCATAACACAAGAACTAGGAGTCACTAAAATAAAATTAGTCGGCAGCAGATTTAAAGAAGTACTTTTTTCCACACAATGCACAGTAAACTTGTGGAGATTGTTGTCCAGAAATGTTGTCCTGGAGGCCAAACCTCTAAGTGGGTTCAAAAATTAGATAGTTTCCTGGAGGATAGATTCATGAATGAGATTTTAGCCAAGATGGTAAGAGATAAAACCCCATGTTCTTGGTGTCCCTAGCCTCAGAGTGCCAAAAGCTGGGAGCATATAACAAGAGGATGTATCACTCAATGATTGCCTGTTCTGTTTATTCCCTCTTAAGCACATGGCATTTCCCACAGTCAAAAGACAGACACTAGGATAGATGAATCATTGGTCCAGTATGGACATTTTTATGTTCTTTAGTTCTCTTTCATTCAGGACTACAAGTTCTAGACTAGACCTGATCTTCTTCCCTATGTATGTGTCTGTGCTTGTGTGTACATTGCCTTTGCATAATTTAATTATGAAAACCTAACCAAACAAACAAAAAAAAACAGCTAGTCACCAGTGAGGAGAAGAAGCCTTGAAATCAAGGCACACTTTAATATAAGATTTTTAGGCATAAATAAAATGTAGATACAATTTAAAATATTTGAAAAAGCCATATATGTTATCAAACCACATTCTGCTTACAAAATCTACTTCAGTATTCAAAGGAGTGCAGAACAGAAAATTCATCAGCTCTCCAGCAGAAATATAAGGTCATATTGCCTCAACTTTATTTTCACAAAGGATACACTGAGAACTCGAGATCTAGTCCACTTTTAGAAAAAAAACCTTTTTTTTTAGAGTTTCAGATCTCCCTCAGGAAATCAATTTCAGTGGTTTTCCAATCATATTTTACTATTTTTAAAAGTGACTTTCATTGCCATTTTGCTAAGTGAAAGTTTCATGTATGTAATAGGGAAAACTGAAGGCAGGAGAAACAATTAAACTGACTATACATAAAGTGCTGTTAAATGCACAAACTACCACAAATTCATTGAAAAAATGCAGGAATATATGTTTATTTCTTCCATTGTTTTCAAATTATATTATTCTTAGGTACTGCCTTTAAAAATTGTAGGTAACATATTTTAAGACACAGGCATGTTTCTTAAGATGGCATTTTCATTTAAGATTAATTTCCTTTTCTCTTTCCATACCTTTTTCCTATTTTCACCATTGCATTATTTCTAAGAATATATATAGCTAGGATTTACCATACCGGCTCTGATCATTCATCCATGAAATCCATAAGCACAGATAGCATACAGAAAGAGTAAGGTCATATGGATTATCAGATCATCTAGTTCATGGGTTCTCAAACTTGAGACACTTTGTCTACCTGAGCGTCTGCAGGCCAATGGGAGCTGCAGGAAGCTATGGCCTGACCCGCACCGCTTCCCGCAGCTCCCAGTGGACATAGTTCATGATTCGCAGCCAATGGGAGCTGCGGGAAGCGGTGCGGGCCGGGCCACAGCTTCCTGCAGCTCCCATTGGCCAGGAACGGCGAATCACAGCCACTTGGAGCTGCAAGCAGCCACACTTGTGGACGCTCAGGTAAACAAAGCATCTCAAAGCCTGCCAGGGGCTTACCCTGAACGAGCCGCAAACCAAGTTTGGGAACCAGTGGTCTAGTTTTACCTCCTCTATACGACATTCAATAGAATTTCACCCAGCTACTCCTATATTGAGCCCAATGACTTGTTAGACCAAAACAGGCATAAAGATACTCTGATGGTGGTTGCTGGACAAGAATCAAAATAGATATCATAGAGACTCCAGTTGTGGCTAGTACCTGATGATCCAGAATAAGTCAATACAGAATAAGACAACTCCCTTCCTCTCCCCCTCTCCCCCAACACACACACATCAAAAACCCGCAAACTAAGTTCTCAAGCTTTGGGAAAGTGTGGATCTACATCTGAAATTTGTTGCCAACTCCAGTGTCTATAACTGGCAGAAGCGAAGCCAAGTTTAACATCCCAAAACTTTGGAGAAGATACATTCCTGCACTTAATTTTTGGTTTTCAGGTTTAAGGGGCCAAAGCTGAGGCTGACTGCATCTTACCAACCTTATTAAAAGACCATGTTGTTATTAACAAAGATAGAAACTGACTAGTTAAGATTGTCCACCCAACAAAAATATAAATAAATAATGGAATAATAGTGAGTAGTGGAAATGACTAGCGACTGGCTAAATGCAGAAGGTACTTTGTCAATAGCTACATGAAACAACTATCAATTAAACAGCCTGTTATCTTTTACAGCCTATAAGAAAAGCTATAAAATGTGTTCTTCATTTCATGCAACCAAACACTGCAATCCAATCAAACAATTATACAGTTTTCCTGCTACTCTATGGTCTATTGAATATATAGAAGTTACAACATCCACATGAAATGTGGTTTAGTTGAAAAGACTGAACCTGAGCAAACAGGGTACAGTAGACTCTCGATTATCCAGGATGATAGGGAAAAATTAATCCTGGTTAATAAAATCCTGGATAATCACCATCCACAGGGAATATGGAGGAGAGGGGGTATTGGTTCACTGGCTGCCCTGTGCCCTGGTGGGTTTTTTAATTATTTTTTTTTGTTTTTTTGTTTTTTTGTGCTTCGGGTGGCAACAAAGCCAGAGACGGTCCTGTGAGTTACACACATTTTTTTTTTTACATCCTGGTTAATCCACATCCTGGTTAACCCAGTCCTGAATAATCGAGAGTCTACTGTATTTTCAATCAAGGAAAGCAGTTTTTCAATTTCAAAAACTACTAGCACAGTCCAAAACACATGAAATTAAACTGGTAATCAATAAGCCCCAATGAGCAGGTACTTAACAAATCACTATAATAAAGCAAATCATGAGTTTGTAAGACATACAGTCTGTGCCTTGTTCAGCGATAAAAAATGCTTCTCTAAGTGCCGGTTATGCAGCATTTGCTGATTCCCAAAACTTAGCATGATGCCTGTTTTTGATTCAGAAAATATTTATGCCAGTGGTCAAGAAATAACAATGTTGGTATTTTCAAAAATAGAAGCCTACAGGTATGCATCTAAATCTATATTTAGGCACCTGAGTATATGTGCTTGAGTGCCTGACATTTTTGAAAATCAAGCAAGTGCCTAAATGTGGAACTTAGTACCATGATTACAAAATCTTATTTTCTAAAAGTTTTGGCCTTGGTCATCATGATTGTGTATACCTTTAATTAATTCATTTCAACACTACTGAATATAGTATTCAGAGGCGGTCTCCAATGTTCATACGGTAGCAAGAGGAGAAGTGGGAAAGTATCACAGGGAGCTCACTGAGACCAGCAGAAACCAGATGTCTGAGAAACAGCCTCAGAAATCATTAAAGAACTTTCCTTTCATGTTGTACAGAAGAAATATGATGCCTGCAGTTACATATTATGTTACTATTGATTTATAATGAAAACACCTGATAAATGAAAAAGAAAGGTCTTACGGAAAAAAGACAAATACATTTTTAAAGATTCAGATGAGAACCCATCTGGTGTTCAGTTTGGAACGAAAAACAATTACTTGAAGCAGGACAATTGTATTTATTACACTACATTCCTATATTTAGGGTCATAACTTTTGCTTTAAGATTATAAAGAAAATTTCTACTTGGTGTTATCATTCAAGCTTTTCTATCATGCAGTATAATGATTTTGTTGTTGTTTCAATTTAAAATTTTTCTTTTTACATAGTGGGATCCAAATGGTTGAATTAATAACTTCAGTGAGAGGGATTGTAATCATATGTAAAAGATTTCTATCAGTTTGAAAGTTTTGCCTGGTCCCAGAGATATTTCTTATACAATAAGTTCTTTTTTTGCAAAACATTTAGTGCTAGATTCTAAAATCCTTACTCAGTTAAATTGACTCTCTCTCTCTCTCACACACAGAGTGTATTTAACATTTTGTTTAAAAAAAGGAATACAACAAAAAACAAACTGTCACTTTAAATTTCAGGGGATTTCCTGTTCCTGCTTTCAGGCCACGGGACACAGTAGAGAAATTTCTATTTGGGGCCTAACAACACCAGTCAATTTGGAAAGAGACAGCTTAAAGAAAGGAAGTGCTGCCTTAAATGAGCAGCCTGTTTTTTTTCTCTCTGTGTTTTTTGTATGTTCTTGTGTGTTTTTGGTCTGAATTCTTCAACCTTCCAGCAAAAGCATTTGTGGTTTTTTTTTATTTATTTTTTTGTATGGTGGGAACTAAACAAAACACACATCAGCACTAAATTCATGAAGGGGACTTAGGTGCAGGGTCCAGTAATAGTCCCAGTTCTGCATTAGGCATCCAGGCTCTCTGTGCAATGTGTGGGGAGAGCTTGGGCCTAAATAAACAAAAGGACTTAAGTGTTCTGATGCTGAGCATTACACTGTCAACTGTTGATAGCGAAAAATCACAAGTACAATCTGGGATGTTGAAAGCATGTGTTAGGTGTCTAGGTTCCCTGAAGAATGAAGGAGGAATTAGGCACTTTAGAAAGTCAAATTCAAAGCTAACCCAGATGAGCTGGCACAAGACAGTCCCATTCCCCCTCTCCCCCCACCCCCCACCCCCACACTACTTTAAATGATTGAATGAAAAATAGGCCCAGTCAAAGCCAGTTCTAAGGAGCTTCTCATGTTGAAAGCACAAGGACACATACACTAACTTCTGAAAATGGATCCCAAGGACAGAGATTCAGCAGAAACCCACTCCTCTAAAAATCTATCATTTCATATGCCCATCAAGATATCCACAGGACAATATGCACCTGACACAAGTGCCCCCAGACCTCTGGACATATAAGCCACAGACAGCGCAGAAGGTGAGTTTAGTTCTCCCATGCTCTCCAAAGGGAGGTGGGTGGGCCAAGCAAGGGAAATGGAGAAGAGAGCAGAGCTGTACTGTCACACACACAAGATACCATATTCCTTTCCTCACTGACCTTCCAGACCCCACCAAGGGGCATCCTCCCGGAAGTCACCCTCAATCACATTCCAGAACACATCACAATGGGTATATGCCCTAGAACTCCCCAGAACTCATCCACACATGGTGAAGAGCAATTTCATACTATGGGAGCCAAAACTGGGTTGCCCTCCCCCTGAGCATCATTACGTCCGAAGAGGGCATGGTGATCCAAATGTATGCCAGGTGCTGCTGGCCACTGGGGAAAATCAGACCCACTATAAACATCTTCCCCTGTTTACATTCTAGGACCAGACAGCAGCTCTCATCCAGGGCTGAAGACAGCACCCTATTCCCTCCCCCACCTCACTCACCAAAACAATGTCTGATCATCCGTCTGGTAAAGGTGCACATCTCTGGAAGGAAAGTTGTAATTAACATTGGCTTTTGTTCACATGCAGCATGTCATCAGGTGACCGCTCCCATTTAAAGATAGAACCCTCCCTCCCACAACACACTTATCAGACCCTCACCTTCAGCTCACCCCTCAGTGCTCAAGGGACCCTCACAGTCAACCCTGTCCCGCATGACCACCTCCGTCTATGATGCCACCTGCACAGTCATCACCATAACTTGCATCTGCCTCAGCCTCATCAGCATGAGACAGATCACTGGCACTAACCCGTGAAAGTCTCTCTTTCTCCAGGTTCCTCCATCTGGTTTATCCACTGTACTCTCTTGTTAGGTCATGCTGGTGAAGGCCTCCCCTTGCCCCATCAAATACCACCAAATCAGTCTAACCCTTCCTGAATACCCCCCCAAAAAGGAAGCTAGATTTTCCATCACCTGGTTCCAGTCCTAGTGATGAGGAGGCACTCACAGAAGTCATGGAAGATTGCTTTTGCCTTCTTATCTTCCAGAATGAGGCTGTGGTATACAAAAGGTGTATGAGAGAGGTCTCAATTTGCTGCTGGAGCACCTGGACCTACTGGTGAATGAGATCTGCATAAGCAATGCCAATAGAGGTGGGGTGTGAGAGCCATTTCAGCTTTGAAGACAAGCTGGACAGCCTCACAAAATAAGGTAAAATGAGTAGCCACCACATTGCAAATGGCCACCCAGAACCAGAGGGCATACAACAGGGATTGGCAACCTTGGCACACGGGACTGCAGGGTAAGCATCCTTAGCGGGCTCCACCAGTTTGTTTACTTGCCAGTTCACCGACCGCAACTCCCAGTGGCCCTGGTTCACCGTCCCGGTCCAATGGGGGCTGCGGGAGGCAACATGGTGCTGGCGTGGTGCTGGATTCTATTCCAGTGCTGAGAGCACTCACCTGTGAGTTGGAAGACCTAAGTTCAAGTTGCTGTACTACAATCAGGCAGAAGAGGGATCTGAATCTGAGTCTCCAGGGTGATTGCTCTAACCACTGGACTATTAGAAAAAAAAAGGAGGTGGTCTCATTCTCTCTAGTTTGTGCATCATGCCAGTGTTTAGGTGTAAATTAGACACACTAAGCAGCCTGGCAGTGCCAAGACTTCAGTTGTTGGTGCTTCCCTGACAACAGAAAAGTTGGATCTTCACCAGTGGAAACTTCAATGCTCATAAGCTTAGGAAGCATCTGAGCAGTGGTTTTGCAAATGAAGTGGTATCTAAATATTAGACATCGGTCCTAAAAGCGGTAGTTGGGCACATAAGTCCCCACTCTGAATCTATCCCCTAAAGCTTCAGTGGCATGAACAGTGTGACTTGAAGGAATTTAAACAAAATTGGCTTAGAGGACTACATGGGAATATTTGTGGCTATTTGACAGTATGTTCTGTCAACCCATCTATCACTGTATATTTATCAAATGAAACTAAATAGATTGTTGTAGAGTTGACATGTATAAAGAAATATGAAATGGAAAATGAGAAGTCAGAATTTCATTCAAAGTACAGTTTACAGTGTACTTTAAAACTTTGTATTATTAAATAGTTTGCCATTTCTTTTGTTGACAGAAAGATTTTCACACAGTAATATGTATTTCACACAGTTTTCACACAGTAATGTGTATTTTCATGAATTAACTAGAATGTAATAAATGAAACACAGAATTGGGTTCAATTCCATTTCTAATGCAAATCAGACATGAGTATTTAAGTGATTTACAACAAACTAACAAGCTCTCTGATATTTGTAGACCTATCTGACTGAAAGAATTTTTTAAAAAATGTAAATTAGAAGAAACCCTAAAACAAAGATTGAAACATTTTCAATTCCTCAGTTCCCATTCTATCTTTCCACTGAAGTTGATCTCATACATTGGTTAGTACAGCTCAGTGAATTTTTATGGCTGAATAATTTATTCCCCCCAAAATTCAATTTGGCTCAACTGAAACTATTCATGAATTCATGGTGAATTTTCAGCCCCCCCAAAAGTTGTGTTTTAAAATATTGTTAAAGCTGAAATATGTTATATGTGCGTTCTTCAGATGAAACATTTAAAAATGAATTTAGCTAGATTTATTATTAAAATACCCCCAAAACTCATTTCATTTTGGGTCAAATGAAGCATTACATTTGATAGGAAACCATTTTTTTAGGGAAAGAAAATGTGTTTTGCATCAGCTCAATGCCATTTTTAATTATTATAAATGTTTGGTATGGCCACTAAACATATATATATATATATATATATATATATATATATATGTTCAGTCTTGGTTTTTATAGGCAGGATGGGAAGAGATACTTCTGGGTAAGGCTGTCTCACACTTTTCATTATAAGACAGCTTTTTCAGTTGATTTTTACTTTGCAAAAAGTAAACTGCAGGTCCTGTGTCTGTCTGTGTGGTTATACACCATCTAGCACACTGGGCCCTCAATCTTAACTGGGACATCTAGACATGAACACAATACAAATAATACTAAGAATAAGAACTAAGTAAGAAGTTGTGACTGTTAGTGCACACAAAGAACAGATTTCCTGAGTGAAAATATGATGCTTTTCCATTAACATATTTCAAAACAGAACTGCACTTTAATGACTCAATGAAATTACTGGCAGCACATTTATTTATTTATTTATTTCATCTTTTAAAAAAACTGGGGGAATGTTTTACTTTTCACTTATCCAAGTTTCTGAGTTCACCACCAAAACATTTATCGTGAAGCCTTTATTCAATAAAAGATCACACTGAAATCACTACATATTCAGAAGTAGATTTGTCCTGCAAGAAAAGATAAAAGTTTAGTCCTTTCTCTAACTGTTAATAGTTCATGCAAAGAAGACAAAAAGGGGGAAATAACATGTATTCTGTCTGATAAAGTTTCTGAAAGCTGTGTATGTCCATTCCAGATGTAAATGGTTGGGAATATTTTGACTCAGACTTGAAATCAATACTTGGAGCTAAAGACCTAGCATCACCTGCTGGTTTGGGACAAGATACTACATCACTTGAACTTGACTGTATCTGCAGACTCACTGAAATGCCCTTTATAGACAACTCTTGAATGGTGTTAGGAGCCCTCTAGAATTAGATTTGGTAAGCAATGTTTACAACTGGGTAGACAATTCACAGAGAACAATTTATTCAGTAAATTCGTTACTTTTCCCCCTTTTTGTCAAGAGTCTCAGAACACTCTGAATTTTTTTACAAATGTGATAGTTATAAAAATATTTTGTAAAAACGTTTTAGTACAAATGAATTCCAAACTTTTGCTTACTTACCAATGCTTTACTGTTTTCCTTCAATCATTTAATATTCAGGGTTCCATTTTCCAGTTGAGTTATTGGTCATGTAACTCACTTGGCATCATTTGCACTCCCTGATTGAATTGCCTAACCTTTATCAACTAGTTCCACCTGGAACAATGAATACATTTTGTTTTGTGAGTGAACAAAACTTCCCTATAAACTAAAAAAAACATACAAAAACAAAACACTTTCTTTGAACATTTTACAAACAAAATTTGCTGGCAAACGTGTTCATGGAAATCAGATAAAGGTGTGGATACAGTTGTAGCAAAATTGTATTTAGAAGTTGCCACTATGTATATGTTGTTGACAAAATATATATATATTTCTAACTTTCCTCACTGTTTGATATTCTTGATATGACTTGATTATTACTGTAGATATGTACCATGGCATTTACTTGTCCAGACTTCTGGTCTAAAATCTGTAAGGTAGGCCACATTCTCCTCCATTTCTGCTCTTCCTCCTGCCTCATCCATTTTGTGTGGCGTCCAGCTTGAGCCACCACCATTCTTGAAAGAAAAAGCTCCTGCATCTGACTCCAGTAGATAGTTCCTAGCTTTGGATCACAAGCAGAGATAAGCATCTCCCTCTAATCCAGATTTAGCCACATAAGTCCCTGACTCTTCTACTTGACATCTGCTATGAGCTATCTTAGATGACTCCCCACTCAGTGTGCTGGCTTTTGTAGATCCCATTCTTAAGCACTTGTCTAGGGGTCTTAGGCACCTAATTCAGGGTTTGTGGATTCCACTGTGTATGTCAATAAAAATCCCAGGGCAGCAAGTCTCAGAACCTCGGTCAACTGATTTGTGTTATGTGACTGAAAAAAGCAGTGTATATTTGGGCTGGGGAATCAAAGCCGGAATTCCAACCCAAGCTCCAGTGTCTATACTGCTATTTTTAGCCCTGCTGCCCAAGCCCCATGAGACTGAGTCAGCTGACCTAGGCTCTGAGACTTGCTGTCACAGGTTTTTGATTGCACTGTAGACAGAGTAGCTAGGTGCTAAAAATTGGGAGTTGCAATGCCCAAGTCCTTCTGTGGATTTGGGCCTTGCTAATCATCCAGCCAGGGAATAAGAGAATGCTATTAATACATCTTAATTGATCAATTCAGCACAACTACACAGCTCAACTTTCAAATAGTTGTGATCATGTCACAGTGTAAAAAATCATCACATTGCTTATGAAATACGTGAATAATGAATGTTTAAGAAAAATTCTATTAGTGTGTAGGTATTTCTGGAACAGAAAGAGACTAAATTTGTCAAATACATTATTTAATGCATATTATTCTCTTAGCTTTAGTGCAGAAGACAAGATAATTTTAAAATTAAGATACTGATTGAATGAGTTTGAGAAGAAAATCAAAACAACTCAGAACTTTTAAGTTGACACATTGATGAATTTTCAGATAATGATTGTCACAAAAATGTGCCTTTAGCTGTATCTGAAATATGTATTTAACTCAGTGTTAAATTACACAATTTTAGATTACTACAATTATTTAATGAGGTATTTTTTTTTACTTTCTCATTCTCCATAAAATTATAGTGAAGATCTTCAATATGCTACTTTTTATAGAACTTTATTAATGTTTTCCACAAGAGTAAATGTTAATTAACCTCTATTTTGCCTGCCCAGTGCATCAAGCATGCAAACTTGTATTTTATTTTCTTAACTCTTCTCCAAGAAATGTTAACACAGTGGCTAGACTGAAATATTATAGTTTAGATTTTTACCTAGCTTTCAATATTCAGAAATTAATAGTTTCAGTGTTCCAAAAAAGAAACAGGATTTGCTATACTTCTAATTAGATGAACAGTCTTCCTTTAGGGACAGCAAAGCAATCCTGAAGCAGCCTATTCTCTTATCAGAAATTGATTATCTAGAGATGAGTCTTTTTTCCCCCCGTGAGATTCCTTGGGCATAGCAATTACACGGGAGGTGATCTTGTGATTTGGCAATGGAGGAAAAAATCAAATGAATCAGTTATATTATATTTTAGACTTCACACGGCAAATGAAAATCAATTTAATTGGCAAAAGAAAGGCCTATATGAGTTCTTTCATATTCTATATATTGGGGAATTATTAAACCACCTTTTGCTCTCACTAAAAATTAATTTTTGAGACAAACGGTAACAATTAACATGTCAATCTACATGCCTCATTGGATGACTTTAAAGTTAGCAACCACAGTCTTATCTAAAATGATGAGAATTTGGAATTCATGCAAAATAAGCTTAACAGAACAATGGGGCAAATAGTGCAAGAGATTATTCTCTTACATTTTATTAGTTCTGAACTGTATTTCAATTCAGCCATGCTCAGAGTTCTTTATATTTGCTTTTCCATCATCTTTCATGCAACATTTTTTGTTTGTTCATAATATTGTTTGGGGAAGTTTCCTGTGCAAATTGTGAGATTTATTCTTGTGAGATCAGTATATTTATGAACATTTTCACATTATCATGTGAAAATAAAGACTCATGTTTTATGGCCTTATCTAACCTTGGGGCATAGAGGGTTTGGGACTGGAGGTGGTAGGACGAGTCTGTGACCACGAGTAATTGATAGTTAAAACAAAAAAAAAATAATCTGATCACTATAAACCTGACCCAAAAGGCACTGAAGTCAATGGACAGAGTGAAGTAGACTTCAGTGAGCTTTGGATAAGGACATGTGAGAAAAGGGGAGGAGACAGTGGGAGCAAAGAAGGTTAGGGGCATGAGTACTCCAAAACCAGAAAGGTCTCTTACCTGAGGCCCTCCTGCCCATGTTCCAGCTGCAGAGAATACAGTTAGATATCTGAGGTGGAGCTATATTAAGTACACTCAGATGGAAGGATCAGCAGAACAGAGAATTTCAGACTCCAGATCCAGTACCTTTCATAAATACCAATATCTCTCACAGTTCTTAGTCAAAGTTAGACTCGAATGAGTATAATCTGTCAGACACTTGTAGTTACTATTAATTGTTCATTTAAGTAATATTGTCATGATTATAATCCTCCCTACTTAGACCTGCAAAATTAACTAATTATGCTTCTATATTTAATCTGAGAATTTTATAAAAAAGTATCACACAAAATGGAAGCATATTTTTACTCATCTTCATTGTTAAAATGATGAAAAATTGAGTAATATATAAGACCATATAATAAAATACATAAAATATACCAAGGTCAAATATTTATATATGACAAAAAGGTGAAACTTCCAAATCCAGTATTTCATATAGTAACTTACTGATCACTATTGAAACCTATTGCTATTATATGTTTGGGGTTTTTTTTTCATAAAATTATCTTCAAAGCCATACATTAAAGATTGTTAGGGACAGGACAATGGGTGGCCTTGCCTAGTGGTCATAACAGGAGTAATGCTTAATTGTCAGAGCAGGCATCCAATGTGGGGAAACAGAAGTGAGGCGCAGTACCAGAGTCATAAGCCAGATGCCATAGCCAGGGTTCAAGGCAGACTCACAATCAGAGACAGGAACGAGGCTGAAACACAGAAGTCGCAGAAACTAAGGCAGCTAAGGGCAAATGCTCTGAACAGCCAACATATGCTACTGCAGTTGGGCTTAAGGGCAAGTGTGCTGATCCTTTCAGCCAATCAGGCAGTTGGGCCAGTCAGGCAGCTTAATTGTGGCCCAGCTAGCAGGTAAGAAGACTGTCTGTGGGCCCTTACTACAGACAATGGGTATTTTAGTAAAGGCAGTGTGGCCTGCTGTATGGAGCACTTGCCTGGAGTTCAGGAATCCTGGGTTCTTGTTCTGGCTTTGGCACAGGCCTACTGAGTGACTTTAGGTAAATCATTTCTCTGCTTCAGTTTACCATATGTAAATAAGGACAATGACAGTGACCCTCTTCAGAAAGCACTTTGAGATCTACTGATGAAAAACAGTATATATGAGCTGAGTAGTATTACATATTGAAGAAGTTAGACAACTAATGATTATAGTTTTGTCTACCACATTGAATGATATACAACCTAATAATAAAACTAAATCTTGCTCAAATGTCAAGTAAAAAAAAACAGTATGGATGGACAATTTTGTGTGCATTAGACTCATTGGTTTCATATTCCAATGATCTATTACTGACTGTAATAAAATTCATTATAGTTTTAGACCCAGCAATTCTTTGGTTCACACAGCAGTATGATTATATAGTTATTCTATTTAGCATTGATTGGGACATAACATAACCTAAATATTGCTAAGAGCCTAATCTGATTTAAGTCAAAAGCAAAACCTCCATTGACTCTAATGGGAGCAGGACCAAGCACTAACTGTGCAAATGGGTAGCACAGAAATATATTTTCCCCAGGGCAGTACATTCATGAGAGAAAGGTCTCATGAATAACATCAGTGATAGCTCAAAGGCTATGGCTCAACTTGTTCCACATTAGTATTGGGCATCAGATTTCACCAATAACGAAGGTTCACTAATGAAGAAGCAGTTATTAAAGAAAGTCATTCAATAGTAAACACCAGGTGACCAATATACACGCATGAGAATTCATGTCTTCTAATTGACATATATATTTTACACACAGAACACACACTGGTTAAAGACCAGATTATCATCTGCAAAACCAGTCATCCTAAAGCTCTATAAAACACTATAAACACTAAGTAACTCATATGACAATATGTCAGGGAATGATGTGCTGAAAGACTAGACCTATTTACAGGTAGGAAGAAATTATATATGAAATATATTAATAGAAAAAGACCCAATTGCAGTGATACACAAAAATAATAGATTATTTTGAACCAGATTTTCAGATAAACATGTAAAATTTTAAGTATCTGTGGGGACTCTATTGGTTGTAAACCATCAGTTGTGATTGTTAACATTAGATGTCATAAATCGTGTTATAAATGACAGGGTACAGTATATTGCTTAGAGCCAGGGATTATGAATTCTTTTCTTCACCTTAGTACTCACTTGATGTGTGGCCTTTGGCTATCCACCTAACCTCTCTCTCCCTCTATTTAACCATCTGTAAGATGGGTATAGTTAGATTTACCTATATATTATAGGCATGTTGCAAGGATCAATCAATATTTATTTTAAGAGTGCTTTGATACCCTTGAATGAATCGTGCAAAAGAATTCAAATATGTGGTTGTTATAAAGAAGTTCTGAAAATCTGTCATAAAGTTCATGAAGAGTGTTTTCTAACTAAGAAAGTGAAAGTTTGTTCCCTGCAGAAGAGTTCTGTTGGCTCATTTAGTAGAACAGCTGCCTCTATGTCACAAAGATAATGGGTTCAGCTCTCACAGTGATAACCTGCAATATACAAATATGGAACAGTTATTTCATCTACCTTTGGGAACTTTTAATTATCTAGTGTCAAGCCAACTGTTGAGAGGTAAAATAGCTGACAGGAGTATGACCCGAAATAACTTAAATGCACTTCCAAAACATGAAAATAAATTAAAAAATATTCTTAACTAGTAATAGAAAAATATGTATTAATTGAGATTGGCTTGGCTGGAAAGCAACAGAAAAAAAAAGAATTTATCAGGCTAGTATACTAGCTAGTATGTAGACACTAATTGTATGTCTACACTGGGGGATGTGATTGCAGCATGTGTAAACATATCTTAGTTTAGTTTAATCTAGCATCTTGGGTATCAATAGCAGTGAAATTCTGGCAGCATGGGCTTCAGCACAGCTGAAGAAGCCCAGCCCACACCCTGGGTACTTACTTGGGTGGCTAGCCCATGATGAAGTCTGTGCTGCCATGGCTTCTCTGCTATTGGCTCTTGTTCTAGCTTGGGTATGTCTACACATGCTGAGATTAAGTCTCTGGTTGCAGTGTAGACATACCCATAGTTGCATTGTCACAAAAGAGCATAAAGCATGACATAATATGAACATATATAATGATAACGTTGGATAAATGCTATTGGATTTGGTTCCATATGTGCTCCCATTTTTTTTAAAAAAAATATCAAAATACAGAGCTTCAGTACTTAAAGTTACCAAACTTCTGAGATATCAGTGTGTGACAAAGACTGAAATAGACCTAAAAATGTGTGGCAAGGATTCACAGAGTATGGTATTGCTACCATTAAAGTCAATAGAGCTTTGTCATTGATTTCAGGGGGAGAATAATTAGATCCATAATGAGAAACTGTGTCTTATAAACAAGAAAACAAACAAACAAAGAACAGCAGAAGAGAAGTTTGAAAGTGATGTGCAATTCATTTGGTAATATGTAAAGTTTTCATCCTTTTGTAATAAAAATGCTAAATCATTACATTGATTTATAATAATAAACAATGGTATTAAAAATCAATAGATGATGGTCAATTTGCATTCTGAAACGTAGTCCCTAATAAGATATAATTTAGACTCAATCTAGATGATAATTGTGATATTATTTGGAAAGGTTAGAGTCACTGTTCAAGGTGTCTGTTAAAGGGAATATAGCAAGGATGTAAAAGTCTGTGTAAACAGGAAGTAAAGAAAAAGTCTTGCCTTCACTCTGACTCCGGTGTCATAGGTCTTTGTAATTTGTATATAAGTTATTCACCACATCTCTGATGGCATCCATGCCATCCTGCTGATGTAACAGTGTTGCACATGGCCTCTGGAAGATAACTCTTTTCCACCATTCTATCTTATTTGGAACAACTATGTTTTCATTTACCTGAAATTAACAAGATGAAAAACTAAACAAACGATAAATTTCACTGGCAATTCTTTTCACGAAGTTCTCAAATAGATTATTGCTCCAAATCATACCATCCCCTACCACCATTTTGTCATTTAAGATGAGTTGATATTTAAATTCTCTACAGCTCAATGTACCTATAGGTCCATTCAATCCCTTCACATTCCATTTTACTGAATAAATTGTATGTACTGCAAAGGTTCCTATTCACATTACAGTTCAAATTCTGATCATACTTACATTGGAGCAAATCTAAAATAACTCCACTGAAGCTACTTTGGAGTTATACTGGTGTAATTGGGAGAAGAATTTTGCCCCATATCTTCCTAATTCATTGTGGCATTTTGAAAAGAAATGAGCCTGATTGGAATGGTTTGGTTCTGACAGGGTTAATAACATTGTCTGATTTGCTAGATTGATTTTATTTTAAACTCAGGACAATAGTTTAACTGATGCAAGCAATTTTGTGGCAACTTTCTTTTTTTCAGTTTTTTAAACAGACTGTTTCCTCTAGTGATTTCACATGCTTTCCAGTGGAAAAAGCGTTAGCAATTTAAAGCAATGTGAATTCGAGCAATCAGAAAAATATATTGAGAGTCACTGAAGGATGAGTGTAATGAATCAATCTGATAAATTGTGATTGGCCTTTCAAAAGACAAGGAAAAGAAATAAATTCAAATTGGTTAGGGAATGTTCACAGTACCAGATAATATTAGATTGTATCCTTCTACTGTATAGCCTTCTATGCAGCTGATCTCAAAGTTGGGACATCACCAGGGAAAAGATGAGTTTTCTTTCAAAGTATATTTTTTTAAAAAAGAACTCTTTACAAAAAAGTAAATTGTAGCTTTAAAGTGAAAAAAAACACCCAAATCCCTGTGACAATAACAATATTTATAATATAGGGCACAGTCATTAATTCATAATCTGCTCACTGAAGGAGCAATACATAGTGGTGTCACTTTAAGAGCAGATCAGCTACTCCAAGGGTTCCCAGACTTGTTCCGTGGTTTGGCCAGGGTAAGCCCTGGCTGGCTTCAAGATGTTTTGTTTACCCAAGTGGCCGAAGGTTCGGCCTCTCACAGCTCCCACTGGCCGCGGTTCGTCATTCCCAACCAATGGGAGTTGTAGGAAGCGGTGGCCTGGCCCATGCTGCTTCCTACAGCTCCCCATTGGCTGGGAATGGTGAACCACAGCCAGTGAGAGCTGCGAGTGGACGAACCTACAGCCACTTGGGTAAACAAAAATATCTTGTGGACAGCCAGGGACTTACCCTGTGGCCAAGCCACAGAACAAGCTTGGGAACATTTGATCTACTCCTAAACCCTGCCTACCTGTGCAGGAAGGGAAGCAGTTACCTCACAGAGGCTGCTCTCCTGACAGAGCTGATAGCGATTATAAGATAGTCTGTGTAACACAAACAGTTCCTGGTCGTTGTCAGGATTGAACCTGAGACCTTTACAGCTAAATGCATGAGGCTCTGCTGCATGAGCTAAAAGCCACATGCTTGTTACCAAAGGCTGTAGCAGACCCACAGTAATCTCTCTCTAAGTGGTCTTGGTGCCACTAGAGTGCACAGAGCACCACACCCAGGAAGTGTGTGAGTTACATGTGCACTTGGCAGTAAAGAGGTGCTGGTCTCATCTTCCCTGTGCTAGTGTGTAGAGAAAGTAACAATCTTGTCCATCGTTATATAGCAGCTTTAGCCCGAAGACTACTAAACTACTTTATGAACTCAGGATCAGGTTGAGGCTCTAAAATCACTGACTGCCATCGGGTGCGGGCCACCAATGAGGGGCTGAACCAATGTTCCCTACTCCAAACTTAACTGACTAAAAACTCAGCTGGGTCACATCTCTGTGAGAAGGCAAATTCAGGATTTTATGGACAAGTAGCAAGGCTATTCTTTGTAGATATATCCCAGAATTTACTGACTTGTTTTACATGAAAAGCATGTGTGATGGGAGAATGCTTAGGTTTCATCCAAAAGCTTCTACTGGAAGGGGAGCTCAGCTGTCCTGTGTTGTGATCAATGCATAGTTGCTAATGCCCAAAAAAGTTTTGAAATTGTCCATATAAGCTTGGGGAGCACTGTGTCTGAGGCTCACTCCAATCAAGATAGGGAGGAAGATTCTGTTTATTCTTCTTCTTTTCAGCACATATATTGGTGCCTTACTTAATTATCTCCATACCTATCTGTGTGTCAGGGGTTAGGTGTATTTTCCCCATTGTACACAAGGTTATATGAATTGGCCAGGGCCACAGGAAAAGACACTATCAGAGCTGACATTAGAATACAGGAGTCCCATGTTCTTAGTTCCATGCTTAGTCTACTAGACCATACATCAAGACCGCTTCTCGGATAATTCAGTAACAGGAAAAAGGGGCCAAACTAACCCAAAAGAGAGGGAGAAAGCATTGCAAATTGTTCATCCAACTCTATTCACCTTTGCTACCTCTGCTGATTTCCTTCCAAAATATGTTTGCTAGCTAGTTGTTCACATATTGAGATATTTAAATAGAATGGAAAGGACACTAGGACATATATTGGTAACAAATGTCATTGGTAGGGCTGTGGGGAATAGAGAGATGAGTCATTACACCTTCTCCATTTCTGATTCCTATCATTCCACAGGTATATGAAGTGAATTGAAAAACGAATTAATAAGAAAATTCACAAAAGGATTTAGGGATAGGAGCCTTGATCCTCTAGTTCATCTGAGCTCCAGTGAGAAAATGTGGAGATGAGATGCCTGCAGAGAGCTGGTTGAGATCCCTTGCTTTAGGACCTACAGCACCAGTGCAAGGGCTAGTTCTCAGGGATTTTATGTTAGTGGAGTTTTGTTCTACCATGCCCCCTTACTTACCTGATCTTAGAGACGTTCTGAGGAGAGGGCAAGATTTCTGCAGGCAACAAGTTTCCCTGCCAGAGTGAATTTCCCACTAGTTATTTTTGGCTAGTTTATGGCCACTTTTAGATAAGGAGAGGACAGCTCAGAAGACACACACAGTTTACTGCTCTCTTTTTCTCTTCTCCCTTTTCATCAGAAGATGCTGATGTAAGATCTAAGTCACTGCCCATCTAGCCATAGTAATAATACTTGCTGAGCTTGCTAAGAATTAGTTTTTTACGTTATCCCTCACATATTTTTAGGTTATATGTATTTGAATGGAAAGGAATACTTACATTTTACAGACCTAAGAAAAATATGTAGTGAAATAATATAAATATATACTAATACACTATCTCTAGTCTAGGGTATGAAAATAAATTTAGCTTTGAAGAACACTTGTGGGGTAGATAAGTATTATTATCATCCCAGGTCTAAATTTGGAAATAAAAACCACAAAGGAAGAGAAATTGTTCACAACAGAAGTTCTTGACACCGTGAAAAATAAGAACCCAGATCTCTTGATTCCTAGGTCTTGGCTTTAACCAAAATATCAGACTTCCTCTCCTCAGAATTCTTGGACATTACTGCCAATAATATTAATCAACAGAAGACAGCCCAAATATGACCTACCTTTATTTGTTTGGCAGCTATGGGTTGGCAGGGTAAATCATCCTCTTTTCTCAATAAACACATGACATTTTCTGTTCTTGTTATACACCATCCTTCTCAAATAAGTAATCACTGATATCAGAAGCCTCTGCCATTAGTTGGACAGGTCTAACTGAAGCTTGCGTTCATTATATTTTTGTTTCTGGAATACTCAGAAATATATTATGTTTCTCAAAAGAATAGGTAAATCGACAGATCTCCTTAATTCCTTTTAAGAAATGACCAAGTGTGGTATTTAATAGCCATATAATGTAAAACTACAATATGTGGTAGGATCATTACTTCATAATGTTTTCATAGATGAAGGGACAAAGAGACAGACTAAAACCTATTCAAAACTGTATTGTTTTTCCCTGAGTAATTTATATTCATCAGCTCCAGGTATTTAAACAGTAAAGAAGCTAATGAAGCACTGGTGACTGAACACCTGTTGGTATGTTCCTTATTATTTTTCTCCTTAAGCCTTAATGAGGTGTAATTGCTGTTTCTCCCATTTTGTCTGGGACATGCATTATTATAACAAAGAGTAGTGACAAGTAGCTGTGTCTCACTTCATGAACAGCAAACTTACTGCAAATATGTAAATGAGGAGCAACAAAGAAGAGCCCGGAGATATTAACATCTGTGAGAATGAAGCAACCATTTCACAACTCAGTGGACCTTAAACAAAGCAGACATTGAAATCTGTTCAGTACATGGGACGGATTTTTAAATATGTTCAATTACTGCTTGTCGCTCAGCTGTCACTAGAGCACAGCGTCAGTAACACTAGGGATTCTGCTTTGATATTACCAGCATATGAAAATGGTGTTCTTGATAAATAGTTTTCTGGCATAGTAAAATGCCCATTTTTCACTCAAGTCTATGAATTAGAGCTGTACTATTACCATTGTATCTCTGGCAATTTAGGGAGTGAAAACCAAGAAGCATCTGCTCAAAAGAAAATAGGTATTTTTCACCAGACCAAATAAGTACCTTACCAAATAGTAGAGATAGTTTATTTTTGTTTAATCAAAACAGTATCATTTTGACAACAAATTTCCATGTTTCTCAGATCCAGGATGGAATTTCTTGTTAGAGAAAGAGAGAGAACCTGGATTTCCTACATCCCCAGGCGAAAACTCTCAACACTGGGGAGATTGGCTTTTTTGGGGTAGGTTGTTCTCTGTCTCTCATTTTCTTAAATAAAACAAAACAAAATAAAAGTACTTTTACATACCAATAGAAAATGTCAAACTGGGTGAATTTTTGTTTGTTTTTTTCACTAAAAAAAAAAAAATCATGTTTGGACCCTGAAACTATTTGTCAATTTCAAGTCAAAACATTTCAGTTGACTGGAAACAATTTTTTTTTTTGATAGATGATGAAATTTGAAAAAAAAAATTGAATTAAATTGGATTTTTTTTTGGGGGGGGAGCTTTTTTGATTACACCCCTGCCTAGAATCATAGAATCTGCCTAGAATCATAGGCAGAGTAGAGTTGGAAGACACCTCAATAGGTCATCCAGTCCAACCCCCTTCTCAAAGCAGGAATAACCACAACTAAATCATCCCAGATAGGGCTTTGTCAAGCTAGGCTATAAAAACCTCTAAGGAAAGAGATTCCACCACCTCCCTAGGTAACCCATTCCAGTGCTTCACCACCCTCCAAGTGAAATAGTTTTTCTGAATATCCAACCTAGGCCTCCCCCACTGCAACTTGAGACCATTGCTCCTTCTTTTGTCATCTACTACCACCGAGAACAGTCTAGCTCAGGGATCGGCACCGTTGGCACATGGCCCCGCAGGGTAAGCGCCTTTGGAGGGCTTTTACAGTTTGTTTACCTGAAGTCAATGGAAATACTCCCCACTGACCATGCCTTACACAACTGGCACTACTCATACGTGTGTGTGTGCGTGTGTATATATATATATATATATATATATAGTGATGGGGAAAGGCTGGATGGCTATAGGAAAGTACTAAAGAATAGATATGTTAGTCTCAGGCTAAACAGATCCCTATACCAATGGAGTCTTCTAGAAAGGAGTAGAAACAGCTAGCCTGATTGGGACACCTAAAGCCAATCAGGGACTGGCTGAAACCAGTTAAAACCAGTTAAAACAGTGAAACCAGTTAACTGGTTAAACCAGTTAAACCAGTTAAACCAGATAAAACCAGTTAAAACAGTCAATAGGCTCTGACCTTGTCTCTAGAGAGAGGAAGGCTACGTGGAGGGTCACAGTGAGCCTTTGAGGCTAGTGAAGATCCACCAGGAAATGCATGATCCACAAAGATAAGGACAGAGCTTTGTCACAACTGCTGTCAGCAGTGGGATCATCATACACAGCGTGGCGGAAGAAAGAAGTTTTTTTAAAAAAAATGCACTGGGGTTTTGGAATTTTTGTTTGTTTGGTTGGTTGGTTGGTTGGTTGGCTGTTTGTTTTGTGCCACAATGGAGGAGGTGATAAGAGCTCTGGTACAAGCCATGGCAGCCCAGCAGGAGGCCACCCGGGTTCAGGCCAAGGCACAACAGGAGTCTGTGTGGCTTCAGCAGGAAACTAATCAATTATTGATGAACCAGGCAATCCAAGATCGTGTCCTCTTGCGATAGGTAGTGGATCAGCTAAAGATCCTCACCATCCAGCCCTGAGGGTCTGACGGGATGCAAAACCTGAGGGCCACTGTTTGTCTGCCAAAGATGACATCAGAAGATGACGTTGAGGCATATCTCCTCTCGTTTGAGAGGACTTTTCAGCATGAGGCATGGCCCCAGGAGCAGTGGGCTAGCATTCTCACCTCTTTTTTGTGCGGAGAGGCCCAGAAGACCTACTTTGACCTGCCTGCCACAGATGCCATTGACTATCTCTGGCTGAAGGCAGAGATCCTAGCACGATCAGGAGTGACAGCAGCAGTATGGACCCAGAGGTTCCATGAATGGAAGTACCAGGAGAACAAACCCCTAAAGTCCAGCTATTTGACCTCATACACCTTGCACGGAAGTGGTTACAGCCCGAGATGTGCAAACCGAATGAGATTTTGGAGACCCTGGTCATAGATCATTACATGCGGGGACTGCCACCAGATCTCTGCAAATGGGTAGGCCAGAATGAGCCGTCCACCTACGACGAGATGATCACACTGATAGAAAGACGGATGACAACCAGGGAGTTGACTCGACTACCTAAGGAAGGCCCCTTTCGGAGCAAGCACCTGAACCCAACCCTGGAAGTTTGAGCGACCAAAACCCCAGGAAATCCTAGGTGGGCGGGCTGAAAACCATGGGGCACGCCAGAAGGAAGGGATTGGTCTAAGTGGGGGGAACCTTGGGTCTAAATCCCCTAACTCTCATGATAGGGAAATGATTAGAAGCAAGTATAGATGTTATGCATGTGGGGAGTGGGGACACATAGCAGCACAGTGTCCCAACACCAAGGAGCCTATGCAATGTAACTTTGAGGGATTGAGAGGTCCCATGCTCCCTTATCCACCTTGTAGGGGTTGCGTTAGCCCCACATAACTACACCAGACCGGTGAAGATAAATGCAGTAGAGACTACAGTGCTTGTGGACTCTGGGAGTGCTATCTTCCTTATATCAGGTAAACTAACAAAAAGTAGGCAGCTGCTGCAAGCCAAACTTGTAGCAGTGACATGCGTGCATGGGGCCGTAAGCTACTACCTCACCATCCCGGTGGAGATAGAGGTTCAGGGGAACCCCATTGAGGTGACCATGGGCATAGTTCCTAGATTCCCATATCCTGTAGTCATTGGGAGGGACTATCCAGGGTTTGATAATTTACTCCCCCCAGAGAGGCTGGAGGAAAGTGGAAACCCTGAGGATAGCAGCTTGCTGCCAGGGGAATGTCAACCCCCAATGTTTGCTGAAATTTCAGAGGATCTGTTCTCAGCCCCCCAAAGGACCCGGAAGACTAAAAAAGAAAGGAAAGCCGCAGAGGCCTTAGGAACCCAGATCCTGTCCCAGGATCAGAAGAGTGCTCTAGTAGGCAGACAGACACAAGCAGCCAACAGAGAAACTTCCACCCCAGAAAATGAGCCAGAGGCTGCCCCCCAGCCGTGATGGCAATGAACCACTGGAAGAAGCAGGAGCCAGCCCCTGGAAGCTCTGGAATGTTAGTTCTGGGAGAGAGTCTTTCGGGAAGGACCAGGCAGAGGACCCTAAATATGATAATGCCAGAAAAGAGGTAGCCAAGATAGATGGGATACCCATGGATGGGAAGGTCCGGGGTCCAGGAACTTACTTTATAGTGAAGAAAGATCTCCTGTACTGTGTGATGCAAATACAGGAGCAAGAGATACATCAACTTCTGGTGCCAAAAAAACATCAAAAGGCCATACTGAGCCTCGCCCACAGTCACCTATTTGGAGGACCCCTAGGGGTAGAGAAAACCCAGGCAAGGATCCTGCAGAAGTTCTTCTGCCCAGCAGTGCATGAAGATGTTCGAAGATACTGCATCTCTTGTCCAGAGTGTCAGTTACATAGCCCTCGCCCGCACTTGCGGGCTCCTTTGATACCTCTTCCAATAATAGACGTTCCTTTTGAACGCATAGCCATGCATCTGGTAGGACCCTTTGAGAAGACAGCTCAGGGCCACCAACATGTGCTTGTTGTACTGGACTATGCAACCTGGTACCCAGAAGCCGTTCCCCTACGCAGTACGGCTTCTAAGACAATAGCTAAGGAGCTACTACAGATCTTTGCCTGAGTTAGGCTACCCAAGGAGATACTGACTGACCAAGGTACACCTTTTGTGTCCAAAATGATGAAAGATCTCTGTTCATTACTCCATGTACAAGCCTTACGGATCTCTGTATACCACCCACAAACAGATGGCCTTGTGGAAAGGTTCAATAGGACCCTCAAGGAGATGATTAGAAAAGTGGTGAGCTGGGATGGGAAAGACTGGGATACGCTATTGCCTTACCTCATGTTCGCCATCCGGGAGGTTCCGCAAGCCTCCATGGGTTTCTCTCCATTCGAACTACTATACGGGCACCATCCCTGGGGCATACTGGATATAGCCAGAGAAGCCTGGGAAGAAGAGCCAAATTCTGGAAGGAACATAGTTGAACATGTATTCCAGATGCGAGATCAGATAGCCCGAGTTATGCCCATTGTATGGGAACACTTAGAGATAGCACAGGAGACCCAACGAACCCATTATAACCACCAAGCAAGTCCGTGCATTCCTAGGCGTGGTAGGCTATTACCAATGTTTTATTGGCCACTTTGCCACTAGGGCAAGTCCCCTAATGGACCTTGTGAAGGCCCAAGGTCCAGACATGGTGAAGTGGACTGATGCAGCAGAGAGGGCATTCATTGACCTTCAGACAGCCTTCTGTAATGATCCTATACTTATAGCCCTGGACTTTAACAAGGAATTTACTCTACAAACAGATGCTTCTGAGGTGGGGTTTGGGGGGGTTGTGTCACAAATGGTTAAAGACGAACACCCGATCCTTTACCTAAGCAGAAAGCTACTCCCAAGAGAACAGAAGTATGCAGTAGTCGCGAGAGAATGCCTTGCTGTCAAATGGGCCATGGAGACACTGTGTTATTACCTCTTAGGCCGGCGATTTACTCTTGTGATGGACCATGCACCCCTCCAGTGGATGCAGCGGAATAAGGAAAAGAATGCACGGGTCACCAGGTGGTTCTTATCCCTCCAACTGTTCCAGTTCCACATACGACACAGGGCTGGATGCCAGCGTAGCAACGCTGATGGTCTGTCATGAGCACACTGCCTGGCGTCTCAAGTTGCCCAACTCTATGGTGTTGAGCAGAGGGTGGGGATATGTGATGGGGCAAGGCCGGATGGCTATAGGAAAGTACTAAAGAATAGATATGTTAGTCTCAGGCTAAACAGATCCCTGGAACCAATGGAACCTTCTAGAAAGGAGTAGAAACAGCTAGCCTGATTGGGACACCTGAAGCCAATCAGGGACTGGCTGAAACCAGTGGTGGACAACATATCGTACGCAAGGAAGGAGGCCCTGAGATAAGGATGAAGTGGAGTTTGAAGAAGCGGGGACTGCTGTGGGGAAGTAGCCCAGGGAATTGTATTGTGGTTTGTGGATAAAAGGTCAGCCATCTTAGCTGATACTGTTAGGGTCCCTCGGCTGGAGCCCGGAGTAGAGGGCGGGCCCGGGTTCCCCCCTTTCTGCCTCCCCTAATTAGTCTCTGAGATTGGGAGACAATAGAGACTGTGCCAGGAAGGATAGCTTCTCCTCACTGGCTTATGATGAAAATGGCTCAATAGGCTGTGACCTTGTCTCTAGAGATAAAAGGGCTATGTGGAGGGGCACAGTGAGCCTCTGATGCTAGCGAAAATCCACCAGGAAACGCAGGATGGACGAAGATAAGGACAGAGCTTTGTCACAATATATATATATACTCATGTGTATCTATATCTATATCTAAATCTATGTGGTTCTCAAACTTTTCTGGTTTGAGACCCATTTTTCCTGTGCCACGTCTGCTGCCATCCACCGAAAAGTTGCCAGATTTAACTCTTCCAGTTTTGGTGGCGTTTCGGTGGCATTTTGGTGGACACAGCATTTTTCTGTGTGTCCGCTGAAATGCCGCCGAAAGCGGAAGTGTTCCACTTGGTGGCTTTTCAGCGGACACACTCCAGCATTTGGAGCATCCACCGAAATGCCTCCGAATACAACGGGAGCTCACAACGCCCCTGGAATTGCCCTGTGACCCCCAGTTTGAGAACCGCTGATAGATGATATAGATATAGAACATGTTAAGTCAAATAGAATAACCCATGAAAATATGTAATTTTCTTTCATCTGTCTACAAAATATATTTTGATAAGGTACATCTAAGTTTCCTGAACACTTCATTATCAACCAAAGTGTCAATACAGCAATTTACAAAGGTATTTAAAAGCACAGTTTTCTCTTCTCTTTTTCCTTATAATTGTGGCACTTGGTAGTAGTGCCACAAAAGCAAAGAGGATGACAGTAGAATTATAGGGAAAAATATTTTCAAGGGTTTAAAACTAGGCATCCCAGGAAATTAACTATTTATTTTTCTTTATAAACCAAATGTAGTAAGATGAGGCTCTGAAACAAACGCTTGTATCAGAGGCCTAGCATGAGGCCTGAAGCCTGAACCAAAGTACTTCCAGGCATTGCTAAGCAAAAAGCTTGGCTGTGAGCCAGGGGTAGGCCCTAATTACAGAAGCTGGCAAGAAAAGAGCTGCTAGAAAGTACATGCTAATGATATAAGTTGTTGTGCCAAGGTGGCACCTGGAAGTCACAAGGACACTTCACAGAGACAAGAAGGAACAGCTTCCTATTAGGAAGTCCATTAGGGGACTTGCCCTAGTGGCAAAGTGGCCAATAAAACATTGGTAATAGCCTACCACGCCTAGGAATGCATGGACTTGCTTGGTGGTTATAATGGGTTCGTTGGGTCTCCTGTGCTATCTCTAACAGGTGCATCCTAGAGAGAGGGTCAAAAGGACAGCATGATGGATAGATCTGTTTGTTTAAACCAACATGATCAAAGAGGGAGACGGCACCCTAATGAGCCAAGGGGCTGTACTTCAATGTGACAACAGAGATGAGTAATCGGTCCTGCACTGTATAAAAGTGAGAGCCAGGGGACACATCGTTGTCCAGCCTAGGGAGTAGTGGCGTGTCCTGCCACTAACTGAGCTGTGTCCATTGTCTGGGGAGCACATAGAGACTAGCAGACCTGTTGATCTCTAATCCAGAGAGGCTAGAGACTGTGTTTCATTTGACAATAAACCTGGCCCGGGTGCCTTTGTACCTTACTAGAGTCTGTGGTCTTTGGGGGTTCTCTCGGGGTCTGCTGTGTCAGCGATCTGCAGAGCTGAGACAGCATACAGAGGGAACACGCACGCAGCCGACTGATATCATCATTGAACAAGAGCAGAGCACCACACCAGTACCTACTGAGAACACCAAATTTCAGACTTTATGTGGTATTACTGTGGACTACTGATTTAACTCACATTTCAAATGACATATACTGTGTTTTATGGTTTACATAGTCTCTATACATTTTTTACAAAATATATTTCTACAAGATAGATTCAAACACCTTTGAGTAAACTACATCTCTTTTAAAATTCACTTCAGTTAACTGTGAAATCCACAAAACCAAAACCAAGCCTCTACTATACATTACAATGAACTAGAGCAAATTATTTAGTAAATATAATATTCATTGTAAGTGTAGCCGTTTCCTATTGACAAAATATTTGCAAACTAATCCTGTTTTCTGAAATCATGATAGTTATGTGTAAGTACATGCCAATAGTCTGGACAAACAATTTGCAGCCTCTGTGTGGCTTGCAAATTATTCTTTTTGAATATTTGTCTATTTGTCAGTTTTGGTCTGATATGATTCTTCAAATTCACATGTTATTTTTCTGATCCCTGACTGGATGACTGGACACCTTCTCCCCCTTTACTGAGCAGGAAAATTGTGACTAATTAAATCTGAGCAACAAATGAGGAATAACAAATGCCACACTTCTGTCTTGAATTTTTGGATGAAAATTTGTGAGACTGCCTAGCACAGAGGGCACCCAAACTTTTGTGGGGACTCTAGGAGCTATAGTACTATAAATACCCTTCAATATTCATAATATGAACATTAATATTAATATTGTTTATAATCTGTGTGAGGCTTTACTCCTTTTAAAATATTTTTAACGTTTTTGTTGGCCTATTCGCAGTCTTATTTTTTTAATTCTTTCAGTATGAAGCATTTTTGTTTCAGGCCTTTTGTGGATTGTTAAATTAAATGAAAGGTTTAATGAGAAATCATTGAAGTTAATAAGCTGAGTAAAATTTTGGGGAACATGTGTAGGCAACGGGGGATTTCAGGGGCTTTAAACTAATCATAGTTTCAGAGCCGCAGCTGTTGCATGAGTTCTGTATGATAGAGCGGATGAACAGTTGATTTGTGAGACAATTAGGCAGAAGTACAATATACAAATTCCAGTTGGCTAAGAAAGAAAAGGGTATCAGAGGAAAACAATCGTAAGTTACTCTAGGAGGTGTCCATGCTGTAAAGTTCCTGATGTAAATAATGTGGTGTTTTTTTCATGGATCATTATGACAAAAATATTGCTGGAAATTAAGAAATTGATAGGGGACCAATCAATGTCTCCTGTAGGGTGTTGAGCATCCTCTGCATCTCAGACAAAGCTCTCAACACCTGTAACCCAAATTCATAAAATTTAATACTGTGGCATTTGTTCATTATTGGCTGTAATTCTTTCTGATCAAGAATGGTTAATAGAATTTTGAGCTGAATTCTGCACTGAAGTTAGGATTGCTGATACAGGTCTTAATACTGCAAATAACTTAAAGAAGGACCTATCTTTAATCTTTTGACATCCGTGGCACTACTGACTTGATTAAAATTAGGCACCTACTTAATTACCAGCCTGATTCAGAACCAAAGCAATGCAGAATAATATCACTTACATATAGTATCAAGGTATATAGAAAATTAGAGAGTAGAGACTGTCTAAATCAGGGATCGGCAACGTTGGCAGGTGGGACTGCAGGGTAAGCACCATTAGTAGGCTCTGCTGCTTTATTTACCTGGCGTTTCACTGATTGCAGCTCCGACTGGCCACGGTTTGCTGTCCTGGTCCAATGGGGACTGCGGGAAGTGGCAGTCAGCACCGCGCCATTTCCCGCAGCCCCTATTGGACCAGGACGGCGAACCGCGGCCAGTAGGAGCTGCGATCCGTGAACCGCCAGGTAAATAAAGCAGCGGTGCCCACTAAGGGTGCTTACCCTGCCGTCCCGCGTGCCAACGTTGCCGATCCCTGGTCTAAATCATACATGTGTTGGATAAGCCAGATAAGTTAAGATGCAGATTTCTTTACTAACCTACAAACAATGGAGAGTAGAAGATGATTAAAAATGGTAACTACAATTAATTTGGTATTTAGTCAACAAATAGTACAGTATATTCACATTAATTTTGCAAGCTCTGTGCATGAATAGTAGAAGGAAGGAAATTGGCCTCTGCAAAACACAATTCCTACTCTTCTTCCCTCTTGTTCTGGGGTCTTTGGATTGTTACTGGCTACACATATTAGAGCACTTAGAAGCTAGCTCAGCTGCATTTATCATCCCCTTTGTGGTCTGGACTAAGGTTTCTCACTCTTCCCTATCCACTTGTGAAAGAGGGGAGAACATGTACCACATCCAGGTAAAACTTTCAGAGAAGTTTTAAAAGGTAATACTCTCTTATTTCCCCTTACTATTCTGGGCATCTATGTAATTCAATTCAAAATGTAGCCCTAATAAATGAAATAAGATTACAGAAATTTCACCTTTCAAGAAAATAAATCTGAATTTGATCCATGTTCCATTATAGTCATGTTACATATACACAACATCTGAGAAATAATTGGTTATCCAGATCTTACACCAACTATTTGGTTACTCTTGGAGCTGGAAATTTAGGATAGGTGTCTTACAAATATGAGCTCTTGTGACATTTCTGGTACTACTATTTCTGCATAAATCACATATTCTCAAAGAATAACCAACTTTTCTGTAGGCATTTCAAAACTTTCATTTCTAATCTTTTCCAGAACCTGGAAGTGGAGAAGCACTTCTGTATGTGTCAAGAATCAGAGGGGTAGCCATGTTAGTCTGGAATTGCAGAAGTGACAAAGAGTCCTGTGGCACCTTAAAGACTAACTGAAGTATTAGAGCATAAGCTTTTGTGGGTTAATACCCACTTCATTGGATGCATGCAGTGGAAGAATCCAGGGGCAGGTATAAATAGGTAGGCAAGAGCCAGGTTAAAGATAACAGGGTAGGTCCAGCTGTTATCTCTAACCAGGGAGGGTGAGGTGTTCCTATAGCAGCTGAATTGGAGGTGTGAACAGCAAGAGAAGAGAAACTGCTCTTGTAGTTAGCTAGCCATTCAATATCTCTGTTCAGTCCCAAACTGATTGTATCAAATTTGCAAATGAATTGCAACTCTGCAGTTTCTCTTTGCAGTCTGGTTTTAAAGTTTTTTTGCTGTATGTGTGTGTACACACCCACACCCACTTTCAAACATAAAAAAAAATAATAATCCTGTTCCGGTTTGCTTTCAGTGTTAAGCAGTCTAAATGGTTCCTGAAGACATTCTCATGGAAGAACTCAAGATTCGGCCTAATACTTCAAGCTGTGCTTCACCTCATACTTTACTGAATGCTTCAATTGTTCATATCAACAAAGTATAGAATTAAAATCATATGCAGAGGGACAATTATGTACACCATTAACACAGAGAAAGATAAATTAATCCAGTAGAGAAACTCACAAGAAATCAGATTAGGTCTTGCAGAGTTTTGAGCTTCATTCCATCTACTGGGAAATAATGGGAATGAAACCCAGGAAAGTGATCCATTGTGAATGACACCTTCAGACTTAAATTTGTCATTGGCTAAGTCCCAGTATAGCTGTTCACCAGCAGGCCATGGAGAGGACTCCAGGAGAGTTAGTGTTTGTCATAAGTGTGAAGTAGCCTAGAATTAGTGTTTACCTGTAAGGGGTTAAGCTAAAGGTAACCTGAGAGGTGGACAACTGACCAATGAGAAATTCCTCAGGAGACAAAGGATTTTAAGTTTCAGTTTCTCTCTGGCTCTCTCTCTGTTCACCTCCGCTATGGGGGGAACACAGCTATGTCTTTCACTGTAACTATAAGATTCTATTAAGTATTGTAGTCAGTAAGTTTACCTTCTCTTTATCACTTGGAGAGTTCTCAGTGGTGAGTGTTGGCTGGGTGCTTCTTGATATTGTAAGCTTCAGCAGAGATATCAACTGTGGGAGAAAATTGCCTTGGGGGAGAGGTTTGGTTTCTGAATCCTTTTGTTGATTATGGTAGATGCTGTTCTATTGATGGTTATAAGGGATTTATTCCTTTCTTTTTTCTTTTATTAAAATCTTTCTTGTAAGAAGCTGACTGCTTCTTTTTTATTGTGTAAGATCCTGGTTTTGGATCGGGCACGTCTCGCAGGATCAGGCGAGGTTTGTTTTTTTTTTTCTCTCAAGCTTCCCAGGGAAGGAAGAAGTTTGGGGGGTTAGTGGAAAGGGAAAGAAGGGTCCCCAAACTACCCTAGACCTAGTTTGGTGGTGGCAGCGTACCAGGTCCAGATACAAAAGAATTTGTGTTCTGGGGAAAAACATTTTAACCCAAGCTGGTAAAATAAGCTTGTGGGGGTTATTTCTTTTTTCATGCGGGTCCCCACATCTGTACCCTAGAGTTCAGAGTGGGGAGGCAATCCTGACTGTGTTGTTTGTGGATTTCTCCATAGAAATTAGGGGCTAAAGAAGAAATTTGAAGAGTATGTTTGTGTTCATTTTAAACAAAATGTTATTTAGAAGGTAAGTATGCATACAGAAGTATGGTGTGGCTCACCACCCTAGGGACATTCTAGAAGAGGCCAAGGGGAGGAGGGGTGAGCTCAACATGTGGAGTGGAAAAGTATAAGCATTTGATGAACAAATCCATTTATGGAAAAGTTAAATATGATTTGCTAAAGGTTTTTGTTATGTAACTTGTTAGATAACTGCCATGTGCTACATTAGCAATGGGAGGGGCTCCTTCCTGGAGGGACTGTGGCTGATTTTTGGTACCAAAGGCTCTCTCTTCGTGTACATTGAATTGAATTGAATAAAGTATTGAAGACCCTTGATTCTACCTGGCCTCTGACTCATTTGGTTATTATGGGGATCACAAAATGCCAAAACATTATTATTTCTCTGCTTCATCCATTTCTTCCTGCAAAAACCCTGTGAAGGGGAGTATCAGTGTGAGTCTCCCTCAATGGTCATGCCCCTGTGGAAAGACTAGTTCCAGTTCTACCATGGCAAAAAGAATATTTCTCTCACACTTGTAAAAGCAGGGGGGATATTTTTGACAGTTGTCTGCTTTTAATTCTGTTTACAGCTTGCAGTTGGCAGAGGTGAGTTCAGAATAACAGCACACCTGTAGAGATAGTGCTACACTTTTGAGACAGATGTACCTGCTTGTAGTTTAATAAACAAAACAGACAAACAAATAAAGCCTCTTTGAAGGTTCCTTTGAAAGCTTGCCCTTTGAAATGATATTCAACAGTCAAAAATAATTACAAAGGGACTCAATGTTGTTGGTGTGATACGGAGAAACTAATAGAGTTCCAAAGGCATGTGAATCCTTGATACTGATACTTCTCATTCACAGAAACTTCAGCAGCATCATAAAATTAGGCTCTTTGTACAGATTTGGTTGCTGTCTTTCAAATGTAAACTTCCATTTAAAAATGGCTTGTTCTTGCCTTTCTGATGTGAATATAATCTCCACTGCTGTTTGAGTCTCTCTGATTGCCCACTCATAAAGACAACAGCACTAAGGGCGGCAAGAACGTCTTCCATTCAAACATAGCTCTGTTCAAATATTCCCAAAACAAACAGATATATTTCACCACTATGGAGTTATCTCAGTTTGCAAATTAATTTGCTGGCAGAAACATTTGCCAAATTATTGGAAATGTTTCAGAATAGTTGCTGTAAGTGAATTTTGGGGGAGGTTAATGCAGACGCAGTGAAATGTGGGGCCTGATGGTGAATTGATCTTGTGTCCCTGATTCTCAGCTTCCCACATCCAGGAGCAGGGGATCAGCTTTAACTTATTTTCTTGGCAGAAGATCTCTGGCCAGTAGAAAATTGCAAGCACTGAATCTTGCTCCAAACACTTCATCCCCCTCGTCCCTCGGTAGCACCCACTCCCTAAAATTGTTATGCTCCTTACCTTCCTCTATTTATGAATAGCACATGTCCAGTATAGGCAACAGGAGCATAAAGATTCTCCCTACACAAGAGTTATCTTCAGCTGGTGCAAATTCACTTTGCTCATAGAAGGACTATGAGTTTTGTCCTGAGTTACCACCATTGCACACACACAGAACTGTTTCATATAGAAATGAATGGGATAAAGAAATTAATATTCTAGCATAGCAGAGAGGCAGACAGACCAACACATGAAATGACAGCACTGACTTAGAGATCAAACATTTTAAAAATACTTATTCTTCTATCCAATCAGGGACGGTTTGAGGAGAAACACTGAATAAAGGAGGGTAGGGAATGGGGAAGGTGGATAATATATTGTATATTACCACTTTAAAAGTTAACTATACCTTACTGGCATCTGGGTGTTTCTCAGACAGAGAAGGCTCTAACTGTGGTTTGTATCTGAGGAATTACAGAGCATGCCTGTTTTGCTAGTTCTAATCAATACCATATAATGTGTTCAACTATATACTAGTGAGTCCTTTCTGAATTCCTGGTGACATATACTGGGCTTCTGTAAATTGGAATAACACAACTGACTTCAGTGGAGCTACACAGATTTTCACCCACTGAGGAACTGATGCCCAATCTCTAATCACTCCAACAAGTTAACTCAGGATATCAGAGAACATGACAGGATGCAGGGAGAAAGCAAGAATGTAAGAGACGTTGTTTAGCAGACAAATTCCTATAGTATTAAGTGTTGCTACAGTAGCACGTAATATATACATATATTTCTTTCTATTAATAAATGTATTTGTGTAAAAAGATATTGGGTAAAATTCACTTTACCTATATAGAGCTCATGCGAGTGAAAGGAATTAGAAATTTGATACATACATCTAGGCTCAGCATCTGGGTATGGGAGTACGGTACAGCCTCTGATTGGACACTACCTGCAACTTGTCTCCACCGCGGTTAGGACTATTGGATATGCATAAATTCACAAGCCATAGCCCCAGAATGGACTGATTTAAATCACCAATATTAATAATGATTTAACTTAGGAAGCCTAAAACCTTCATTTAAATTAACAGTTTTAATCCTGTTTTCTTTTTGTACTTTTTATTTATTGTCCAAAAGAACGTTCATTCGTATTGGTTGGTATAACCACTAAAACATGTTGATCTGATGATTTACACTAGATTTGCTATTTCTGTTTGCTAAGCAAGGTGATACACTATAAATATATACTTTTTATTTAAGCTATTATATAATTTAACACACACATTAAGATTCTTAATTTATTTTTTCATTATGTTGTAAAATGAATTTCTTTTTTAATAGTTAATTTTTTACTCATTTGTGTCATGTTGCTTTGGGATGGAAGTTGAAATTCAATTAAAACCATGCATTAATAGCATTTTTAATTTTTTTAGTTACAATAAAATGACCTTTAATGTGTTGTCTATGTAGAGAAAAAAATCAAATTAAGTATTTCTGCTAGCCTTCTCTGTAAGTACTGACTGCAAATATTAGCATTTGGGAGATGGGGGCAAGAGCAAATACCAGCATTCATTCCATTGTCAAGACTGAAAATAATAGTGATAGTTCCTTAATATAGTACATGACATGTTGTGCCATAATTATAAACTTTCATCATACAACCAGTACTTACTGGCTTGAAGCTGTATCAGATGAATTTAAATTAGAAATGAGACTTCTTTTTTTTTAAACAAGGATCATGAAACCACTGGAACAAATCTATCAAGGGAAGTGGAGGATTCTCCATCTCTTGATGTCTTGATATCAATACCGATTAACATTCAGGAAGATACGTTTTAGCCAAACACAAGTCTTGATTTCGTCAAACAGAAATTATTGGACTCAGTATAGGAGTAACTGGGTGAATTTTAATGCTCTTTGAGATTGAGGAGGGTAGACAAATTGATCTAATAGCTGCTTCTGGCCTAAAATGCTATGGTTCTATGAAAAGAGTTACCCTATAATTCTGATTGTTTCCTCTATTGTTTCACTATATACAAAAAAGAAAAAAGCCATTAATACCTTAAAGCTGATGATGAAGGCTGTTTCTATTTTAATAGATTATAGAAAGTTTAGGCCTTTACATAGGTTTTTAGATACACTTTTAAATAAGTTTATTTTGAAAAAAAAGGAAAAAAAATCTCTTTCAAATCGTTTTTTAAAATTTGAATTACATAAAACAAATCTGATATTTTATTTTAAGATTTTTTAAAATCACTGATTCTTACCCAGCTTGCATGGCCCATCTCTGACCAAGCCCCACTACCTCTCCATCATTTCCCCCATTGCTGTTAGCTACAACAGGCTGGTAGGGTCACCCTGAGTGCTAAGGATGGAGATTTCCCACATCATGGACACTAGTAAGTCTTCACACTGCCCCAGTTTGGATCCTAGGAGTGCAGAAGTTCTTGAGCTGGTCTTCCACATGGGGGAGGGGGATAAAAGGAGAGCACAGGACTTCACCACACTGAAATTAAGATATATATGGGACTGAAGTTATGGACTATCTCTGCAGAAAACTGAATTTCAACCTATGCAGTTTTTTATCTCTAAATAATATTTCATTAGTGAAATCACAGAAAATAGTTTATATCAGACACTGATATTCTCACCTTAATGAATCTTATCAGAATGTTTTTATGTCATGTACTGTAAATCAGGACCACTGCACTACGTATCAGGTGTAGGAAATGTAGTGCTTTCTGAACATGCTATACTGCATCAAAAAGTATCAAATCATAAATAACCTTTTCAATGTCAAAATACTGTGGCCCTTTTATGAGTATTTCTTTAAAAAAACATTCAGGAGGATGTACTCTACTGAAGGGCACAAGCAGGGTTTGAATTAAGATCTGGGCTATGAAACACCTCCCCCCCCCCCCCCCCACAGAAGGCTATGGACAATAAAAATGAATAATCCCAACACAAACAATGGATTTTTCTTTCCTGCTCTCAGGCAGACATAAATTCTGCAAACATTTGTTTTCTTTTGAAATATGTAAAACTCTTTTGGTTATCAGGAAGAAGATGAGCTGACAGATAAGAGGAGGGAAGGAAAGGAGCTGAACAGGAAACATGATAAATTGAGAAATATGGTAACAAGAAAAACAATTTCTCTGTGAATGTATGTCAACATTTAAGGTGTCCTTTAGACCTCCCCATTCCAACTGTACCTTAGCTAACGGTGCAGTGGTTTCAGATCTTCCCAATGAAAAGATGTTTACATTTTCCCTAGGGAGCATGTTTGCTTCCCTAACTGCGCCAACCTGGGCATTCTCTATATCACCTTGCACACTCAGTATCAGCCTCCGATGAGTCAGACCCTACAAAATTCACTGGGATCCCCTTATGGTCCTCCATTTAAGACTAACATTAACATAAATGTTTAATATAAATCTCAGCTGGACGGGACATGGATTTGGATCCCCCTTGTTTACAGAATTCTCTGTGAAGTCACATGAGTAATAATTTTGATGGAACCTCTTCTTGGGCCAACCAAATGGTGTGGGCCCCTTTACTTTTAATCCACTTTTTCAAACAATCCAGCATTTTATGCACAAATCCCCCATGATTTATTTTATCAATCTTTCTAAAGTTCCTAAATTTAAAGTGAAATATTTCTGGTGTAATCTGAAACAGTTTTACAGTGACATTTTTAAAACATCATATTTCATTGCTTCAGTTACATCCATATCATTAAACACCTGTATCACTTTATCCCTCAGTTTAGAGAGCAGAGCAGTAATTCTTTGGCTCCCCAGAATGTTCTGAATGCTGCAGTCTTTTAAAGGTGGTCAGATATTCCTCAGTAAAATCATTTTCCTTATAACAAGTCACAATTTGTTCCAGCTGCCTGACGTTTGGAGGGGATTGATTAATGCTTAAGGGTTTTGAATCTATGTCTCCAGCAATCTGTGTTCATGCTCTCTTTCCTCACATTTAATGTCTTCCAGCTGCAGAGCTCCTTGGTGGACCGCTTCTTGCATTGATCTCTCAGCCTCTTTCAGGCTTTGGCTTTTAGTTCAGCTTCTCACCTCAGGTGCTCCTGTTCCTTGTCCCTTTTCTCTGTCTCCAGCTTCTGCAACTCTATCTCCGCCAGTGTAATTTGCATGGCTGAATGGCCAGGGGCTGTGTCTTTGCCCTTGAGTCCTTTTGATAGAGCAAGTTGTTCTTTTTGCTTCTTAGTATGCATACTTACCTTTATACTTTTTTTGTTCTATTTCTGTCACCTGTAATAAACACACAGAAAAACAAAACCCTAACTTTCTTTTATCTGTTCCCAACCTTTTCATTTCTGAGCCTCTTAAAAATCTATTTTATCAGTGCTTGGAGTGTGACATTCAGCTAACCAGCAAACTGTGTATAAATCTTGTCAAAACTAAACCACCTTGACACTTTTTTGGGGTGCCCACATCTGAATCACCATGTTACCCACCCTCCTCTTCATTGTGAGGGGAATATTTCTTGTGGTAGGTGGTTGTCAACAAGGGTGACCAGACAGTAAGTGTGAAAAATCAGGACAGGTGGCAGGGCATGGGTGAGTAATAGGAGCCTATATAAGACAGAACCCAAATATCAGGACCGTCCCTATATCAGGACATCTGGTCACCTTATGTCAGCTCCCTGACACTGCAAGGCAGTTGATCACTCAAGCACCCTTCTCTGGGCTCAGCCAGCCTCTACTTTGCCATGCATAAAAATTCTTGGTGTACCCCACTCCCTAGACTCCTTAAAAGAATCCCCCCCAGCTCCTTCACTGGACACTCACAGTAATTACCATGGGGTAGCCATTTTAGTCTGTATCCACAAAAACAACAAGGAGTCCGGTGGCACCTTAAAGACTAACATATTTATTTGGGTGCAAGCTTATGCCCAAATAATTCTTTTAGTCTTTAAGGTGCCACCAGATTCTGTGTTGTTTTTGTAATTACCAGGTTTGCTATTCCCAACAGAATAGTACACCCACCTGCAGTGTGTTCATTTCAACTGATATTAGTTCCAATATAGCAACACAGCACCGTCCATCAATTTATAGTAAAAACAAATATGTGTTTATTAACAAAAACAAAAATTCAAGAGATAATGACCAAAGATAATAATAGGTTTCAAATAAAATAAAAGTATAACATGCTTCTGTTACAACTTCAATTTAACAGGCTAACCCTGACTCAAGCAATTTCTCACCTATGCCCTTCCTTGCAGTATTTTAGTCTAGGTTGGTTGAAATCCTGTTTTCATGGGTTTAACTGCACTACCCCATTACCATCTCAAATGTGGGGTAAAGAGGTGCCCTCTTCTTATACCCAAATGTCCACTGTTTTTTATTCCCTCTGGTTCCCTTCCTGGGGTGTTATCTATAAGGTGTCTTCCACTACTTCTGTTTCTTCCATATCCCTGTTCCATTTTTTTTTCTGTTGATTTTCACATGTACATCAGGCCTCTGTTGTGTTTGCTTTACAGTGCTTAATTTACATATGAACTGAGACAGGTGATTCCACAACCCTTTGTCTGGGAAAACCAGTTTGCCAACCCTACCTGGGTCATAGATTCTAAAATACATTTTCAAGACATATATACAATGTATTAAATATCACCCATACATACATCACCCAATGATTATGAGGATAAATATAACATAAACTTCCATTAGACACTTCAAACAAACCTTTTGGGGCAAATACAATGACAGAAGCATGTTAGGTGTAGAGAATGTGTCAGTTTTTCTTACAAAACAGTGAACCCTTTGGCAGTTAGCCATTTGGGTTCTTAAGGCCACATCCCCAATATGAAATCTCGGTAGAGTATGAAAAATTCTTTCCTTTTTTCTTTGAAATTGAACTGAAAGGGATGGGCTTTGATCATTTGGGCACAGCTTAATCCCTCAAGATTCCCATTCTGGTCGATTTTCTTTTGCTTTCTGATACATGACAGTATGTTTGGATACATTGCTATTTTCCCAAGAACATGCTGAATGAAACCAGAACAAGTCCAGTGTCCTGTATCCAACATTTGCTAGAACCAACTGTCTCAGAGGATAGTGTAAGAATCCCGCAGTAAACAAACACAGAATAATCTCCCCCCAACACACACACACATAAATTTAATCCTGATCCTAGAAGTAAGAGATTATCTTAAACCCTGAAGCACAAATTTTAATATCACTTCCAAAAGATGTACTCTCATTAATTATCATAACTCTGGATATTCTTGATATCCATATAAATATATAATCCTTTTTTGAATCTGAATTCTTGGTCTCATCAATGTCCCGTGGCAATGTATTCCACAGTTTAATTGCATATTCTGTGAAAAAATATTTCTTTTTATCAGTTTTAAATTTCCCACATTTAATTTCATTGGATGGTCTCTTGTAACCATTATGAAACAGCAGCTCTCAGCCTACCTTCTCTAAATTATTCATTATTGTCAATAAATTTGTCATGGCCCCTTTTATTTGTCCATTTTCTAATGTAAACATTCCCAATCTTTTCCATCTCTCTTCATCTAAGAGGTTTTTTTTTTCTAGGCCTTTGATAATTTTCATTGCTCTTCACTGATTTGAACTTGTTTATTTTACTAACCTGTCCCTGCTCCCATCACAGAGCTTTCCTTATCAGTCACCAATTCTGATGTGCTTCTTTCCATATATGCACACAGGTTGAGCAGGACAGAAATTTATCAAGCTGTCTGAACCTCATGGGTAGGACCTGCTTGGGTCTAAAGATAGCAGTGTTTGAATGTAAATCTCCAAAAGAGGAATGCAAACATTTATTAGTGGTATCAAAGGTATTTGTGATTACATGTATTCTGAGCTCTAATTATTAAGTAGTCTTTCTGAGATTATTGGGAGAATAATGCAGATTAAGTTAATAATAGGTGCAACTAAAGTGAAAATAACTCTTTACTTGCATATCAGAAACAGTTAGTATATTTCCCTATTGATACTTTATACAATTCTTATCATTTATATAATTACATTTAATCTACTCTTAACAAAATATATTATTTAGAGAGCAGGCAACTCTTTTAGAGCATCAACTTACTGTTTTGATTTTTATGTTATATTTTAAGTCAAAATAATAAAGTTAAAATGAAATGTTTTGACTTTTTCAACATGCAATATTGGTAATTTCCCATAAAAACATGTCAATGAAATTGATATATTCCTGTGATTTTTTTTATTTGCTAGAATCAACATTTTACAGCAGAAATCGCCTTTGGGGAAAATTTTCCAACCAGCTCTGCTTGCCATACAGTTGTCCCATGATCACCAAAGGACTAAGATTAGCTTTATGTCACCATTGCACTTCACCCCAAGTGTGCTGTGCACTCCTCTGCCATAGCTGACATTCTAGTCCACTGAGTCTTGCTTCCTTCCTCAAACCCGAAGAGATGTTTGATGTTTTATTTCATTTTATAAAATAAACTATAGCATAGATGACAAAACAGAGGGGGACAGCTCTTAGTGTACATTTAACTAAAGAAGACAGATTGACTCACAAAATGTGTTATTTCAACTTGATTGTTATTAAAAATAGCAATTTTTAAGGTAAACAGATGTACAATACAAAGATGTGCAGACCCATTCAGTAACAATGAAGTCTAGCAGGACCCAAAATTGCTTTCTTTATTGTCGTACTCTCAGAGACAGTAATATGTTCATCTGAAAATAGCTCCAGCAAATTGATAAAAGATTGCAGTATTCTTTGTAGTTAAATTATGCACCAGTGAAAAGGGGAAGTCTGGAAGTCTGGAATTAGTTTTCTGATCTAATTTTGCAAATTATCTGCAGGAATATGTTTTCCATTGGATTTGCAAGTACTATAAATTTATGCAATCAGCAAGCAGCCATCATGCACAAAACTGCTGAGAAGTGCAATAACCTGTAGATTAATGTTCAATATCACAATTTGATCTAATTTTTCCTTCTACACAAGATTCATGCTTAGTAATAGTTAATCAGCATCTGATGTGTTTTATGGATTCTGTCTCCTGAAGCATCTCTTTTAAAGAACTGTTTAATCTCCATTCCTTGTGGGGAATTATAATTCTATTTTTGAGAACACTGCAAAAAAAATTCAGATCCCACCTAACAGAATCCTTTAATGTTTACAAATGTTTTCAAAGCATTAATATCCTCCATGGCTCATTATTTAACAATGTAGATGTACTTGTACTAATGTTTCCATCTAGGTGGCATAGTTTTAGATTTCATCCCATTTGAATGCAGCTGGTGTATTTGAAAATGCTGCCTAACTTTTGCATATAACTAAAACCAGTGTGTGAGTCTCTGCCACATTACAAAAGCAAACTGGATGTTTACAAGAGCACTGCAGAATAAACATATGTTTTTAATTCTCTAGACGTGAAATATTGGAACATTCTTTCAAAAACAAGGTCTGTGTCATGCCATCAGTTCCTGAGCAAAACTCCCCATTGAGAATTCTGATTAAAAATTGATAGCACTATATGGTCCCCTACAAATTTCTTGTTAATTTACTAAGTTTTAAAAGCCTCTGCAAGTATGTATAATAAACAGAAATGAGGTGAAAAAAAATCTTAACTTGAACTGCAAAAGCTGGGAGAAAGCACAGAAAGACTTTGTTAAGTTAAATTGGACTTACCCAAAGTATGTAACTTTTGGAAAATTAGATACATATATGGCCGCATCCTCAGTTGGTATAAATTCAATAGAGTGATGCTGATTTACGCCAGCTGATGATCTGGCCCTACCTCTATGAAATTGTGAAACAACAAGATGAAGCAACCTCGCTATCTGAATTCTTCTATTTTGGGAGGTTTGTAGTTGTTATTGTAGTCCAAGGTTTATCAAAGTATAGCCAAAAAGGCAAACCTAGTCCACTATCTTTTTAAATGTTGCCCGTATGGTGAAGGGAGCATGTTCAGCTGCCCATGGACCCCGCTTTTCTTCCCCGACTCTTCTCTTTCCTCTCCCGCTTCCTCCCTACCCCAGAGCATTTTCATGCTTGCTGACATTAACATTGGTCCACAAGCACCTTCATGCTCTTTCCGATGCCATCCCTTATGCCTGCGAAAAGGTCTCAATTTTTATTAAGCTAACACCTTATTTACCATCTAGTCCCTCCTCAAACCTTACGTCTGCTGTCATGCCTTGAGAAAACTATCATCTGATAACAGCTAGGATGGGACCAAGTTGAAATTACTGCTTTTGACTGGCTAACAGTATGCACCCAACTAGGGCCATCCTTAGGATTTATGGGGCCCTACGTGGTATTATTAAACTGGTGCCCCTATGCCCAGCGGCAGCCCAGACTCGCAGTCCAGTGGAGTGGAAGGGACGAGGCAGCAAAGGATACCAAGCCACCTGGCCCACCTCCCAACGGTGGAGAGTCACAGTTTCCCGCAGAGACCCTTTTACCCTCCACCTCATGCAGAATGTGCAGCACCGGCGCATTTACCTCTGTGAATATGGTCCCTGTCTAAGGAGAATGCAGCGTGCATGGATGTGCAGGAGCTGACCCACTCTGACCTGCTGTCAGAGGTGGTGGGTGTAGCTGCCGCTTGGGGAGGCTAGCCCCCTAGCTCACCTGTGGTCCTGCCCATACTCTACTCCTGCTCAGCCCTAGGCCCTGCCCACACTCTGCCCAGGCCTTGCCATCTCCCCACTGTCTCCCTCCTTTCTTCCCTTTCTCTCCCTCCTTCCCCACTTCCAGCCAAATCCCTGAATCCAAATGAAGCAAATGACATTTGAAAAAAAACTCTTCTGCAATTTCTTTCTAAAGAAAATGGACCATGTTTTCCACTGCATGCCAGATGGTGAAGACTGGACGTGCTGAATACAACATTAAATATTATAGAATACATGATGCAGCTCTTCTGTTTTACATTTTCTTAGTCAGTATTTCTAAGATGATTTTATATTTTAAATGTACTATTTAGCCTTTATAAAGTAACCATTCCTGATTACTACATATTTAACTGACTGAAACAAAGGTATTATTTTAAATTAATCAGTCATAGAGATTTAGTGTGTTCATAATAATGTTCATTGCTTTTAGAAAAAGGGAACACTCATTTTCTTTGTGTGACCTCCATAACAATAGATATGTTTATGAAATTTCACTAAATTTAAAAATATATATATGTTTCTAAAGATTTTAGGCATAAGAAAGGATTTTATATTTTACTAAGGTTCTGATTTTGCTGGAGAGTTCTCTTTAAACTACTTCATCAAACAGTCAGAAGTAAAGAAGGGGAAACTTTTTTGTCTAGCTATATGAAAGGAAAGGGGTGTTGTCCCTTTAAGGGCTCTCTTCAACAGGAGGGTGAAGGGAGAAAGGGATGGACAGAAAGGACAGGAAGACTTTGGAAGCAATTTTTTTTACTATAGTCATTAAAATTAAAATGTGTATTTTAGATAAGAGTGGTCTTTAGAAGGATTTATTTTAAAAACTATATGTCTGAAGATCCAAGCATTTAAGGCTAAAGATAAATACTCAGATTGTGCATCTAAAAATCTATGCAAGGATTTTTTAGAGACGTGATTTTATAATCTTCATCAACACATTAATGAAATATCATTAAAGAAAATTTTAAACTAAGGTCCTGTAGACTAACATGGTCTGACTAAATATTACTATAATGCACACCTGTTTTTGTAAATAAACTCAGAAACAGATAGTATATACCTGGGGGTTGGCAAATGCCTGTTAAATATCCATTGGAAAGGTATAGATATAGATATAATCACACATATATGATTAACAGACTGTTTCTACTCTCTTTTTTATCTAAGGAAATATATTTTCAAAGTTTAGATATAAAAAAGACAAAGTAGGTGAGGACATATCTTTAATTGGACCAACATCTGTTGGTTGAAGGTACAAGCTTTTGAGCTAAATGGAGCTCCTTATGTGTGAGAAAAGAAGCAGAGTGTGTGATCTAATACAAGTTCAGATAGATTGTTAAATAGAAGAGATAACAGGTATGGGAGGTGGTCCTCTGAAATGAAGTGGGCAGTTGGAGTGTTATGCATAAAGTGGGCAATTAGAGATAGCAAGGACTGTAGTATGTTACAAATTGTTGTAATGAGCCATAAAACTAGTATCTTTGTTAAATCCATGGATTTTGGTGTCTAGTAGTTTCGAATTTAAGTTCCCAGGCTTACCTTTTGAAGGTGTTGCACAGGATTCCTTTCAGGACCAGTGTTGAAAGAACAGATATGGAGTGATTGCTATGTGAAAAAGTGTTAACCCACAGGTGATGGGGTGTTTTTGTTTTCTATTATTTTTCTGTGTGAATTCATTCAAGAGCATAGTTCATTTGAGTTTTTCTGGTTTCACCCACAGAGCTGGTATTGGTACATTTGATTCACTAGATGTTGTGATAACCACACATTGAGATATACTTGAAACTTGAAGAGTGAGCTCTGTTGTGCTGTGTATCTTTCATCAACAGAAGTTGCTCCAATAACAGATAATACCTCACTTGCCTTGTCTTGCTCATATCCTGGGACCGAAATGGCTATAAAGCACTGCAAACAAAGTTTAGATATATTTAGAACTAAATATTCATATATGACTTGAGAAAAGGATGGAAATATTTTAGAGAGACAGAATTATGCAAAGCTATGGTTTAGTAGTGAGAGATGCACCATCAGAAAGTATAGCACACACAGCTGGATTATCCTGCCAAAAGCAGAACCCCTCCTCAGCTTCTACTGACTGTAATGAGAATTAAGAGGGCTCCGAACCTTGTAAGATTAGGCCCAGGAAAAGAGGAATAATAATTAAATTTAGAGATGAAGATTTGCCACTCCTAACTCTGTTTCAATCATGTAGAAGACAACAGGAGACAGGAATATCTAGGCTCAGTGAGCAAGGGATTTTTATGGCATTTGCACTGCAAACATAAGATCAAGAAAAATATATTTCCCAGTCAGCAGATCAAGAAAAATTCAGAATGGAGAAAAGTTAGCATCCTACATTTTGCTGCATCCTTTGATTGTTTTTCCTGTTGCTTTGCATCAAGGTAACTGAAAGTTCATATGAGAATACAAGTTACTTTATCCAAACATGTACACTTCTCATTTTCTCAGTGTAATCTCTTTGAATTTAATGTCAAGTCAGAAAATGTCAAGAGAGAACAAAAGAAGACAAATAAGTTGTGCTTGCTTTTCCTTAAGGAAGGAATATCAAAGAAGGGGTAAGAAACCCTAAGGAAAGGCGAACAACACAAAATGGCAAAGCCGGTAGTTTTTGCCTTGTATGGCAAGAGCTCAAATATCTGCTTTTGTATTAAAGTGTCTCAAGACAGCTGGCTTTTTGTAACACAGACTTTGGAAACACCTTCAAGGGCTCTTTTTCATGATAGTGTTGTCAGTCTATATCTGACTATGGGAAGAACTATGAGTTCTTCCCATATTTGAACAGCATGGGTCACTTGGTGCATATGAAATTCAACCATGAATATATTAGTACACTGCATCATTATCACTTCTACTACCAATAATTATTTATTGAGTGCCACTAGAGTGTTTGACCCTAAACAAACTAAGAGAAGCAGAAGCCTGTAATTTAGCACAGAGGTAAAAGGCAGATAGGTGGATCCAGTTTTACATTGTGCTAGGTGCCTCCTGTGAGGTGTTAAGTACCATCAGCTCTCCCTGACTTTTTATAGTATTTTTACTTCTGAATCAGGGGGCTAGACTGAGACTTACTTATCTTGAAGGCCATATGGAATGATGCATAGTTGCACCATCCCAGAAGAAACTCCAGGAAGGTATTTTGACACAGAAATTGCTCTCTAAGGAACGATTCCCAGAGATACTGTTTTGTACAAGGGGAGAGAAAGTGTTGGAAAATATAACGTATGAATCATAGTGAAAGCACCATATAGAAGAAAGACAGGACAAACTATAAGGAGACAGTGGTGATTAAAATGCCTGTGCTCCATGCTTGCATAAAGCTTGCAAGGCTAAACTACTAGTTATTAATTGTACCAGCACTGCCTGAGACAAAAAGTCTGTTTTGAGAAAAGATAAGAGACTATGTAAAACAATTGTATGTAGAAACTGTTATTCCTGTTATGCTTTGCTGTTTGTTCTGACTTTGTGTAATAGATAGGTCAAACAGACTACTGTGATCTGTTATGCCCTGAAAGTAGAAATGTTAAAAGAAGGGATACCTGAAAGAGTAGAGATAGTGAAATATATGTTAAGATAATTAGTTAAAGGATGCCTGTGAATGTATGCATGGTTTAAATAATAAGGTGAAAAGGTTACCAGAACCAGCGTAGGAGCTACAGGTTCAACATTGCTGGGCGGAAGAATGTGCAGTATGAAGATAACCGGAAGACCCCGAAGGGAATCCATACAACCACCACTGGATAATGGGGCTGAACAGCTGAAGAACAAGATATACAAGATAACCCACAGTCGTCATGGAGGTGCCATCTGCTGATTGATTATCACAATAATGCACATTGGACAAAACTTGGCTCCACTTCGTGTCCAACATTACCTGGCCAGTAACTTGGCACGAACAATTCTTAGGCTGGTAACTATAACAACTTTGCAGAACTTTATAGGAGTGAATGAATGTGTGTGTGTGTGTGTGTGTGTGTGTGTGTGTGTGTGATGAGTTATAACTAAAAGTTAGTGATTAGTTATCTTCTTTTTCTGTCTGTATTTACAATAAATGTGGTATTCTGCCTTATGCCTCTTATCAGATCCTGCTGGTCTTCACTGGTATAACATAATTGGTTATTTAAGTTGGTACAACAAAAGGAGTGGATATGTTGCACCAACCTTGTACAAATCTGCTGGCAGAGGTATTGGGAGGGAGGCAGAACCGTCAATATACTTATTCCTCACCCCCACCCTTTATATCCTCTCTCCTCTGCCCTCACACTCCAACCACTTCCCACTGACTTGATCTCAGAGAACTAGTGGACTCATGATCCAGACAACTCCAAAGTAGCTGGGCTGCAGCAAAGGACCCCATGCCCTGCACAGACATGTGTTGCTCAGTCACAGCTGAGCCCTAGATTATATCTGAAGAAACCACATTTGTCATGATCCAAAATCCCTTTGTTTCCAATAGATGGGAAAAGGTAACATGTGACAATGTAAGGATTGCATTTAAAAATAATAATATTCAAAAAGAAACAAAATGTAGAGTAACTTTAAAACAAGTCAGTGACTGTGTGGCTGATGTGTAAGAAGTAAGAACTAGTTTTGGTCTGTTCTCTTCTTCACCACATTCGATTATTTTTCATAACTTGAAAATCCCTTACAACTGGTGCTGCTATGCATGCGCTTGCTCTCTTGTTGAAGCTATAAAATCGCTATTGACATTTAAATATTTAACTTTAAATATTCATGAAGCTGTCAAGCTTAATCTAAACTAACAAGTAAATTGTGTTACTGTGATTCTGTCTGCTGTGGATTTGTGTGTGAAAGCCGCACTTAATCTCACAAAGTTTGCATTTTTGCCCTACACATTGGCCACATTAGCCAAGCTGAGGCCGAATCTTCAATCTCCTCCATAACAATTGGCCTTGTTAACTTGACAAATTATAAGTAAGAATAATAATCAATGAACTTTTGATATTGTTATTCCTTATTTATGGGTTAGATTGTGACCAGTGTTTATGACTGAAGCATGACCATGGCTCACTTGCACTGCTCTGTAAATGATATCCAGAACTATAAATCTTGTGTTTGAGAGTGTGCTGGAGCTACTACCGTGGTGTTCCCTGTCACAGTGTGGCTAGCCATTCTAAAGAGAGACAGGTGTCAGCCTACCTGTGATGCAACTGATTTACCTCCTCAGGTGAAGAGAATTAATTAAGGCATGTGACGGAAGCTCATGTAACTAAACAAGGCCCCTGTGGAGAGTAGAAAAGCAGATGCTTGTGGACAGCCAAAGAGGGGATAGTGGGGTAAATCTGCAGAAAGACAGTGTCTCCTGAGGACAGGAGCTGTGGCTGGGTGGGAAGCCATGACTGCAAGCTGCAAGTTTTGTTTTCTTTTGGGGGAGAAGGCAAGAAAGGTGAGCTAGGTCTTGTATCAGTTGACTGTGCATAGGGAGGTGTGCTTTACTCCTTAAAGAAAGGTTACCTATTACTCTCCCACAGCACAACCAGAATACTGCAGGAGGCAATCTGCCTTTATGAGACAGAATACCTCTTTGTGCTCTCCTTGATGTTATGTGGTTTCACACCATCCCTTACTATAAGCTCTGGCTACCTACCACAGTGTAGTGGTGTGGCAACTCACCCCCGCGGTGCCTCCTGCTGGTCCTCCATGAATTAGTTCTTTCTGGCCCAGAGCACGCTCTGCAGGCCAGTATCTCGCTGTCTGCTGCCCCCTCATGTTCCTTCTGGACCCTGGTGCCCTTTACCTGGGGTGCTGCCCCCTGGCAATAACACCATACTCTGCTTCTGGGTCTCCCCTCCCTGGGGAACCCCCAACCCTCTAATCCCCACCTTGCCTCAGTCTAGGGCTACTGCCAGTCACCATCAATCCCCTGCACCCTGGGGCAGACTGCAGTGTAAAAGCCAGTCATCACAGGCAAGTGGCGTTTAGACCAGCTGCCTCTGCCTAACCCTCCTTAGTACCCTCCTTAGGCCTCACATCAGATCTGCAGCCTGGGGAGTTGCTAGGCTGGAGTTCCCCAACTCCCCTTGCCTATTCCCCCAGCACTGTTCCATCTCAGGTGCCCTGTTCCGCAGGCAGACAGGCCCTGCTCCCTCCCAGCCTGGAGAGGGACTGTTCCACTTAGCTCCTCCCTAAGCCCTTATAACTGGGCCAGGTGTGGCTTGATTAGGGTGTGGCCCACCTGTGACTGCTTCCCCAATCATCCTTTTTTCCTGATCTCCCCAGCCACAGCCCTCTACAGGGCTGCCTTTTAACCCTTCAGGGTTGGAGCAGGTAACCACCTGGCTACACATAGTCTATTCCAGAAAAGCCTTAAAGTAATATTCCACTATGTTCTATGCCAGGGGTCAGCAAACTTTCAGGAGTGATGTGTCAAGTCTTCATTTATTCACTGTAATTTAAGGTTTTGTGTACCAGTAATACAATTTAATGTTTTTAGAAGGTCTCTTTCTATAAGTCTATAATATATAACTAGAATATTGTTGTATGTAAAGTAAATAAAGTTTTTAAAATGTTTAAGAAGCTTCATATAAAATTAAATTAAAATGCAGAGCCCCCCAGACCAGTGTCCAGGACTCGGGCAGTGAGAATGCCACTGAAAATCAGCTTGTGTGCCACCTTTGTGTCAGAGGTTGCCTACCCCTGTTCTATGCTATACAAACATATAGGGAGACACCATCCCTGCCCTGAAGATCTTACACTCTAATATAATCCTTGGAAAAATGAAATAAAACTTCTAGACTCTGATCCAAAACTACTATCTGAAAACCAAACTCTTCCAATTTTTGAAGAAAATCTTTGTTCAAGCCCATCAGCTTCTGGAATCTTAATTAAGTCAAGGGAGAAATTGCCAGAGATGAAAAACACTTAAGTGTGTTACTTTTGCTCCAGGCTGACAAAGTTATTATTTTGCCTTTATTTGAGTAATTCTCAGATGAAGCATGCGAATCAAATATATAAATACTGCTGTGTTCAGGCTCAACTTTCATCAGCATGAGGTGAGTGGCAGGAAGTTTGCAAGTTTTTTCTAAGCATAATTATAATGACTTGTTCATCACAGCTGAGATTTCTGGAAAACAACCTCACTGTCATTCTAGATAGCACCAAATTTTATAGCAGAAACAAAGACAATTTTAAAACACAAACAAACAAATACACACACACACAATTGATACACCTGCAGGTGACTATTTCAGTGTAATTATTCTCAAACACTCTAAAAAACTGTGGTTTTCACTAAAATGATTCCAGACATAAAAATCAGAAAAAGACCTTATGTACTGACTCTATATTCTTTTTTTTTGCTTGCAAAAGCAGGATCTCACAATTCTCCCAACATGCTACGTGAGACAAGGGCCTCTGATTGGGAATCATCTACCCATTTTCTTAAATCACCCCTTCTCACAGATTTCAAATGAAGATTTCATATTGTTTTCTCAGAGATAAAGGATTCTTGGAAGTAATCTACTGACTCAAAATAGCTGGTAAGATCATAAACATGAGTTTGCGATCACATTATAAAAAGTGAAATTTAAGACTCAAACCTTAGGATGTGTTGAGTGCCTAATATAGCATCACAACCTGTGACAAGCTAGGGATGTGATTACCAGCTTGCATACACATATTCATTTTAGCTAAATAACAGCTAGCATGAGTATGTGTAGATGACCTGGGAATCACAGTTCTATTTCACAAGGTAAATGTAGCCTTAGTTGTTGCTGACATCTTAACTCAGCGGTGTCCCAAAATAAATAAGGAACACATACTAGAAGGGTCCCTTTCATTTTCTGCAAAGAAAGCATGACAGAATGTAGCTCAGTAAATTAGTGATGATAATATTTTGAGATGATTATTACAGAGAAATTTTAATAACATCAGAAAGAGATGGAATGTCTTACAACTAACTCCTAACTATTTTTAAGAACATTTAAAGCCACATAGGACTTTTTTCATTTATTTAGCACTGAATAATATCTAGATAAATATGATTTCAAATATGTTTATTAAGAACAAAGAAAGCCCAAGCAAATGAAATAGTGGCAGAGAAGTCAACTTAATTAGTGCATATGTAATAATTCCAGTATCAAAAATAGTTAATTTACAGTAGTGGTTTCTCAAATACACTTCTTTATTGAGACAATCATTGAAAATTCAGGGAATCGGTAACTGAACCAAGATTTCACCTCCACAGAAACCTCAACTCACATGCCTTCTCCTCAAAAACATTGGAAAACTCTGCTTCTCCTGTGAACTCTTTCAGTTGTTGTTATCCACTCCTCCACATAATACACACATCAAATATTCATATACATACTCAGATGAATTCTGATCTAACTAAGTTAAAACAAGTTATCTATGTACATATATGTAACGGTGAAGTCGGTAGTATGGTACTTTTAAAGAAGAAAACATGAAATTGGAGTGAAGGTTTGGTGAATGTGGGGAACCGTATGTGCATATTTTAGACCTAAAAGGGTTTTTTTTATACTCATGGAAATGTAGGGCTGGAAGAGACCTAATGGTCATCTACTCCATCCTCCTATGGTCAGGTAATACACAATGTAATTGTTTAACAATAGAAGTAATCTCTCATTGAAATTTTTTGATTGGAAAGTTGTTTACATTTTTGTGTGTGTGTATGTGTTCTTTATTTGCCAAAAAATGAAAAAGAGAATTATTTGACATGCAAAATTGTTAATGACAAATTCCTAATATTTGGAAAATTTCAGATTTCAAAAAAAAAATCCTTCTGTTTTCTTGTTGGTATTATCACTAGCAATATCAAAAAGATTATTGAAATTTTTCATTTACTAAAACTGGTTCTCACACTGAACAAAAATCTTTCATAACAATGTTGATAATATATTCCAGTAGTTTTGTAATTGCGAAAAAAGTCTGAAAAATGAAAATTGGTCTTCAAGCACTTTGACATGAGATTAACTTCAACATTTTGTAATTATTTCACAAAAATAGATTTTTTGTCTTTCAACCAACTCTAATAGGATTCCAAATATGAGTCTCTAATAAAATATAAGAAATAAGTGACCCTGAAATGCTTATAGTTTTAATGAATAAGTAACTTCTGAGTTTAATAATACTTTAGAAAGTTGAAGGATGTGTTCCTTTTAGAAATGTTATAAATTTGGAAAAATTAATGTTAGATTTCATGTTAATTTATAGAATGTAATCATTGTATAAAGTGGAAAATGCAATGCACTATGAAGCTGCTTAGGTGTCTGGATAACAATGAAACAACAACACCACTTAGGTTTCATATAGTGATTTTCCTTCACAGGTCTCCAAGAGGTTTACAAAATAAAGTAAGTATCATATCAACAAAGTACTTGTTCAAACACTCAAAATCCAATCTAGGGGTATAAGTAGCATCTCCAAATGGTGACGAGCATAAAAACCTAGATTAACGGAAAAGAAATTATAATAATTTAGCATATTTTCTATATCATCAAGTATTCATGATATTGATTTAAGATACAGAGCACCCAACCTGGTAGATACCATCATCTAAGAATGAGGTAATGTATGAAATTAAAAAAAGGAAGATAATAGAGTACACTTATCAGTCATGCCCACATGTAACACTTAGCCTCAGAGATTTACAAGTCTCTAATAAGCAATAAACCCCAAATATTAGGCTTAAAATATTATGAGAGAAGGTTACTGAAGTAAACATCTATTAGATTGGGATAATATATTTATAAAATTCAGGGATGTTTCACGGAGCAGCAGATAACTATCGAGTGGAATTTAGTGCATAGAGTATCTCAGTAGTCCCAAATTAGGTACTACTTAGATTATGAATTCTTTGGCGCAGTGACTGTCTCTTATTCTGTGTTTGTACAGTGGCTAGCAAAATGGTGCCCCATTCTCAGTTCGCTGCTAGGTGCTGCCATAATAAACACTATTAATAATAAAGCATTAACACAAATAGCTGGAGATGTGTGGCATTCAAGACTACTATTACATAGATGGTTTGTGATAGCCCCCAAATGACTCCTTTTTAGAAAGTCATTAGAAGATAAGCCTTGGTTCTTGAATTTTTAAATATCTGTTTTTACATGGAAAAGTGGTTTTAGAGGGTCGCAGTAATGATTAAATAATTTTTTTATATAAGATTGCGGAATCCAAATCTATTCCAGACACGAATGCTTGGGTCAATGTTGCATTCATGGTGCAAAATGACAAAAAAAACTAAGTCCTTTTCTTTCCCAGGAAACAACTAGAAGATTTTGTTCTCATATGGGACTGGATTGTGCCAGCCCTTCCCTTAAAGTGCAGTGAAAGGAACCTATCCCCATACAAGTTCAAAGTCTGTATTATTGTCAAACAGAATTTCTATCCTCACACTTAGGAGGGGGTGGGCTAATTCAGTTCCTTCACCTCCTGCACTAGCCCAGGACTGACATGCAGGTAGAGGTGAAAGTAAGCCGGTACGGGGTGGTACGGAGCGCCGGTAAAAAATGGTGCAGCAGCGTACCGGCAAATAGGTGGAGCATTCAGTACTGGCTTACTTTCACCTCTTTTGGCTGAACAACAAACAGTTTAAACTCAAAGCTAATAAAAGCTTGGGAAGGGAAAACTCACTATCACATTTGTTTGTTGTTTCTCTCTCTCTCAGTGCTACCCGTGCACTCATCAGGGGCTGCAGCAGCTCCCCTCTAGCATGTAGCAAGGGGACTGGCTGAGGGAGAAGCCACCCCAAGTAGCCTGCTGCCTGCACAGGAACATTCTCATCTCAGCTGTTCACTCTGTGGTTCAGATCATGGGATTAGGGGCCATTTATGACATCCTTGTTAATTTCACTCACAGTTGTTGGAGGAAGGGGTGTGTGTGAGTGAAAGTGCAGCCTTCCTCTTCCCTACCCCCACCCCCACCCCCAACTGTGAGTGAAATTAACAAGGATGCCAGAAATGGCTCCTCATCCCTGGGTTCAGACTTCAGAGTGAACAGCTGAGTTTAAACTGTTCTCATGCAGGTGGCAGGCATCCTGGGCAGGCTTCTCCCTCAGCCAGTCCCCTTGCAAGCTAGAGGGAAGCTATGCAGCCCCTGCTGAGTGGGGTGAGGAGAGGGAGTCAGGGGAATGTGGAGCTTAGTCGCGTCAGCAGCCTGGTTGGAGGAGAAGGGTGGATAAGGAGAAAAATGTGACAGTGAGTTTTCACTTTTTCAGGATCATCCCAATAGTAAAGTTTTATTACTGTACTGGTAGTAGTAATAGTAGCTCTATTTTCTATATCTAAGTCATGCGATGGGAGGGATCCATGAAATATCTAGGAGAGGTGGGTTACTTGTGTTTGGACAGTATGGGTAAGAAATGTAACTTACTCTCATCCCTGGTCCCACCACTTCTGCCCAAGCTCCCACCCCTTCCAGTGGGGGGAGTAGTCCCCATACGGATAAGAGCTATATTTTACTTTCATCCCTGCATTCAGGGCAGAGCTACCTGCACCCCACAGAAGGGAAGAATAGTAGACACCTTTCTCCTTCCTGCCAGGCCTTTCTGGGAGGAGCTATGATTCAGGGAGTCCAGTATCCTGGTGCTCACCCGCTGTGATAATGAGACACCATGTCATTTAGCAGCATCTGTGCCCTGGGGATCACGCTGTGATATCTGCTGTGAGTAGCTGTAGTGGGGTGACGACTCACCCCTGTGGTGCCTCCTGCTGGTCGTCCCGGGAATTTAGCTTCCAGCCCTTGGAACACCCTCTTCAAGCTGGTGTTCCGCTGTCCACTGGCCCCTGTGTCCCTTCTGGACCCCACTGCCCTTTTACCTGGGGTGTTGCCCCCTGCCAAGACTCCTACACGATTTTTGAGTCTCCCCTCCATGGGGAACCACCACACTCTATCCCCACCTTGCCTCAGCCTATGGGCTACTGCCAGTCACCATCAAGCCCCCTTTCACTCGTTCCGACTGCAGTCTGTACAAGCTAGTCATCATAGGCAAGGGAGGTTTTGACCTGCTGCCTTCCTCTGCAACCCAGTACTTCTATGGGACCCTAGACAAGGCCCTTCAGCCTGGGGAGTTGCCGGCCTGGAGCTTCCCAGCCCTACCTCACTCTACGTACCCAGGCAGCAAGGTCCATCTCCCTTCTCAGCCAGAGGGACACTGCCTTCCCCTAGCTCACAGCCTTCCTGTTTACCCAGGAGTGGGGCAACCACCCCACTACAGTAGCTAACTAGTTATTGAGTGTTCTGTACATGCAAAATATTATTGCTATAACATTTTATATTTGGTGTGAAACTACAAATATAACTGAATGTTATTTTTTATTAAGGCTATGATATATTATCTAACATAGACATTTATCTATTCATCATTCAATGAAGTTTCTAGCAAATTAGAACAATCAGACTGCTGTTTGACATAGTTTTAACAATTTTCTCATCATTACCTAAAACTGGTGATGCAACTGATCTAAAGAACCGGTCCTCATTATTATATTCAGCTGGTAATGTAATGACTCCTCATGTCATATTAACTGCATGTGTACAAATGACAGCTTTGCACACGTAATTGCAGAGGCCAAAGTCGTGTTATGCCCTTTTTCCTTTCATTTGTGTTTCTTGCATTTAGCATATAGAAGGAACAATATTTCCCACCCTGAGAGCACCTGCATAATTGAGGGTATTGTGTCAAACAAAGGAGAAGATTACTGTGGGTGGGCAAAACTGCAAGACCATACACAGACACACTGCAAATTGGCTGCCACATCTGCAGGTGGCTGCTCATTCACTTTCCTTCAAATCCCCACTTGTCTCCCATAAGGAAATTAGATATGGGAACAGCTCACATGTACAGGGCTGCAAGCTCAGTCATCAGACCATCTGCCCAAGGTTCAGTTCTCAGCTACCCACTAAGCCCTATGTGGAATCAAAGGATTCCCCTTATCTCTGCAGAAGCTAATCTGTCTGTGAATTGTGGTTGGGCGGCAGGAGAGGAGGAGTCAGACCTAGCAGATGCAGGTGGGAGAGGAAGAGTCAGCGCGCACACACACAAAACCCATTAAGAAAGAAAATTGAAGGGGAAAGGGAGAGGAGAGAAAATAAACATAAAAAAGAGATAACAAGAAAATATAGAAATGGAGATGAGAGAGAGAGAGAGAAAAGAGGCAGAAAAGTAGATGGCAGCTGTGATGCAGAAGCTCTAGTTTGGTGATCTCTGGATCAGCACTTTCAGTCTGCTGGTCAGGAATCAAGGGGCAAACTATTGCAATATCAGTGGCTCAGCATTTCCACCTGACTGGGATGAAGTCAAGAATTCTGTGAGATTGCCATCTCAGTTACTTTAGGTCTCTGGGCTGATGGCAAAGCAGGGGACTTTCTGAAGTTAGTGATCAAATATTTCTAGTATCTTTGTCTGTTGTCAGGACTCAGGATTCTGTGAAGTCACTAACTCAGCAGCTTTCACATACTTAGATGATGTCAAGGCACAAGGCTCTGTGAAATTACAGGCTCAGATCCTCTCTAAAGTTGGAATGATACCTAGGCACAACTTCTGAATGCACTGAGATGAAACAGAGACATTTTAAAATGTTCTAAAGAGAGAAACAGACAGAGATGGCTCCAATCTGAAATATTAGAATACTCACCTGGGATGTGGAACACCTAGGTTCAAGTACCTTCTCCAGATCAGGCAGAGCAGGAACTTGAACACAGGTGTTCCTAATCCCAGGTGATTGCTCTATCCACCAGGTTATGGGATATGTGTGTCTCATGTTTTGATCAGAAATTCCAACCTGGGATAATTTTCCCGACAAAACATTATTTGAACCCATTACAATAACACAAAGTTTCACTTTTCACAAAGTAGCATTTCCCAATCAAAAACAAAAATAATAAAACATTTAATCAACAATTCCAAGCGAGTTACTCTAGTTACAAGTGTTTGTGAGGTTACTGGCTAAGTATCTGTACGTTGCTTGGCTCTTTCACTTTACTGGTATCTTTAGCTTGCTGTCTGATGTTTCAGAATGTAAGCCTCTTGAGAATACTGTCTCATCATGCTTTGCTGATGAGAAGGCACAGACACTGATTTGCTTACTGGTTCAGTATATCTAGTTTTATTAGACAATATCAAGACACAGGTGTCCATGAATTCATTGGTACTAGTTTGTTGGTTTCTGTGAGTTCTTTGGTTCAGCATCTGTAGCTTGAATGCCTGAAGTCAAGTCACAGGCCTCTGACACTGGCTAAGCACCTCTAGCTTGTTGGATTGATTTCAGTGCACAGTTTTCTGCAAGGTTACTGGCTCAGGCTCAGCCTCTACTTTTCTGTGCTTATATAAAATTGAAATACTCTTTGAAGCTATTGGATCGATACTTTTAACTTGCTGGGCTAATGTGAAGCTTCTGTCAGGTTTTTGGCTCAGTACCAGAAGCAGACTGGTTTGCTGCCCAGGCACAGTAACTTGTTAGGTTGCTGGTGCAGAACCCCTAGCTTGCTGATATGAAGTTTAGGGACTCACCTTTGTAAATCACTAATTCAGCATCTCTAGCTGGCTGGCTGATGATCAACAGAGGACTCTCTGACGCTACTCTTGTAGGGTGATGTGGGGAGGTGCTTACTGCAATACAAGAAAAGCTTGGAATCACTACACTGCCCTTGCTAATTTGCATTAATAATTGGGAAACTTGTTACAAATTCTTCACAGACACATTTATCAGACTCTTAAACAGGTATGCATGGCCACAGAAGGGTCAGTCAGAATTGCAGAACGTGAGGTCAGAGGAGCACGTTTGCTCCCTCCCTTCTCCCCAGGGAGCTGTAGAAAGGAGACCCAGCCATGACTGCACTGATCCCTGTTCATTCTATGCAGCTGGCAGACAACTGGTAGATAGTATGTTATACGCCATGAAGGATGTAATAGTAGGAAAAAACCCTTTGAGTTCTCTGTCGTAGAGACATATTGCCTCCAATCTAAAGACACAATCATGGTCTGAATTTCATCAGTTAGGAAATGCATTTTATTGGTTTACTGTGACAATTCTACTGGAGTGGCAGTTATTAAGAATTGCCATACTGGTTCAGACCTGAGGTACATGGAGTCCAGGAATGTTTTTTTTTTTTTGACAATGGATGGATCCACATACTAGAGAGAAAGGTGTAAGAATGCCACAGTAGGCTTGTCATAAGTGTGAAGTAGCCTAGAATTAGTGTTTACCTGTAAGGCGTTAAGCGAAAGGTAACCTGAGAGGTGGACAACTGACCAATGAGAAATTCCTCAGGAGACAAAGGATTTTAAGTTTCAGTTTCTCTCTGGGTCTCTCTCTGTTCACCTCGGCTATGGGATGAACACAGCTATGTCTTTCACTATAACTCTAAGATTCTATCAAGTACCGTAGTTAGTAAGTTTACCTTTTTTTTTTATCACTTGGAGGGTTCTCAGTGGTGAGTGTTGGCTGGGTGCTTCTTGCTTTTTGATATTGTAAGCTTCTTGATATTGTAAGCTTCAGCAGAGATATCAACTGTGGGAGAAAATTGCCTCGGGGGAGAGGTTTGGTTTCTGAATCCTTTTGTTGATTATGGTAGATGCTGTTCTATTGATGGTTATAAGGGATTTATTCCTTTTTTTTTCTTTTATTAAAATCTTCCTTTTAAGAAGCTGACTGCTTGTTTTTCATTGTGTAAGAGCCTGGTTTTGGATCAGGCACGTCTCGCAGGATCAGGCGAGGTTTGGGTTTTTTATTCTCTCAAGCTTTCCAGGGAAGGAAGAAGTTTGGGGGGTTATTGGAAAGGGAAATAAGGGTTCCAAACTACCCTAGACCTAGTTTGGTGGTGGCAGCGTACCAGGTCCAGATACAGAAGAATTTGTGTTCAGGGGGAAAACATTTTAACCCAAGCTGGTAAAATAGGCTTGGGAGGGTTATTTCTTTTTTTCATGCGGGTCCCCACATCTGTACCCTAGAGTTCAGAGTGGGGAGGCAATCCTGACATGGTTGGCAGTGGTGGGATGAAATTTTGTGAATTTAAAAAACAGAATTTTGCAGAAATCAGTTTTTCTCTAAGGTAAGACCTCAGCAAGTAGAAAGCAGGTAAAAGTGTTAAGTTAAACACTACAGGGAGTCACTCTGGAAAAAACTTGTTCTGCAGGTCTTGAAGCTGTGACAGCTCCACGCTTTGTCTTTTTCAGTTGCCTGAGGGCAGGGAACTGAAGGTTTTTTTGTTTTTGTTTTTTTTTGAGAGGGTTTTCTCCTGCTGGATAGCAGAGAGTAGCCCAGGTTTGCAGTTAAGAGTTAATAGGCTCATTAAGTGTTAGGCAACCATCCCAGTGGTCCCTGTGTGTGTGTGTGTGGGGGGAACTGGTCAATTCAATTTTCTGAGAACCAGTGTAGGGGATCTTTCTCCCTCTGCTGGTAGGATTAAAACCCTGCTGAGAATTTCCAAGTGATATAAGAAATTTTTGTTTAATTTTCAGTTAGTACGTTAAACACAGAAAGATTAAAATGACAAGTGGTAAGGGCCAAAAGGATTTAGAATTAGCCAAATTCCAAGCTGAGGAGAGACAAAGAGAACATCAAAGGCTGATGGAGAGAGAGGAAGCCACCCAAAGAAGGGCTATGGAAGTCCAGATTGAGAGACAGAAGCATGAACTGGCTGTTTTGGAGCTGCAGAGACAATTTCCTCCAGCTGCTGACTCCACTTCCCCAAAAATCCACACATGGGAGCGACTGTGCCCACAGTATGATGAGTCCAACGACATTGCCGAATATTTCATCACCTTTGAGAGACTGTGCACTCTACATAAAATCTCTGAAGATCAAAAGATGACCACATTGATAGCAAAATTGACTGGCCGAACTCTGGACATCTTCAATAAGATGCCTATTGAGGATGCTTCAAACTATGGTAAATTTAAGGATTTGGTTTTAAAACAATTTCAAGTTACATCTGACACTTACAGAGTAAAATTTAGAGCCCTTAAGAGAGGGGCTGGACTAAGTCATCTGGCTTACGTAAACCAGATGAAGAATCTGTTAGATAAATGGGTCAAAGGAAGGGGTGTAACTACCTTTGAAGGAGTATGTGATTTAGTTCTACAGGAGCAGTTCCTGACTATGACCAGTGATGATGTAAAACAGTGGTTATGGGATAAGAAAATGGACTCAGCAGAAAGTCTTGCTTCTTATGCGGATCAATATGAGCAGTCCCAGATCGCCAGAGAGGCGGGGAAAATCGGGACACAACGGGGGGAGGTGACAGAAAAGAAAAAACCTAATAGCGGTTGGAGTGGGTCCCAGAAGGGGCAACCCGGGATCACATTCTGTCAGAGGGGGCAGCCCCAGACCCCACCTACCTCCCAAGGAAAACCCCAAACACCTCACCATTCCACACCACCAGTTCACCGCAACCAACCTCGCACCAGTGACCAGTCAGCTGGGCGATGTTTTAAATGTCATGAGCTGGGGCATATTAAGGTCAACTGCCCCAAGAACACCAACCGAACGCTGTGCATTAACCCGAAGTCACCCCCAAGGTCCTCAGGCCCAGATACCTCCCAGATACCCTCAGAGTGAAGGGAAACTGTGAGAGTGGGGAGAAAGAAGGTCACAGAGTGGAGGGACACTGGAGCTCAGATGTCACTTATCCACCAATCCTTAGTGGACCCCAAGTTAATCAACCCAGAGGTTAAAGTGACAATTCAACCCTTCAAGTCAAACTCTTTCGACTTACCTACAGCCAATCTACCTGTCCAGTACAAGGGCTGGTCAGGAAGTTGGACTTTTGCAGTCTATGATGATTGTGCCATTCCCATGCTGCTGGGGGATGATCTAGCCAATCATGTGAAGCTAGCCAAGAGGGTGGGAATGGTCACCCGCAGCCAGGCTAAGCAAGCTTGCACACCTATCCCTGTTCATGAGCCTTCCACCAGGGGCCCAACTGGGTTACCAGAGACCCCGACGACGATGGTGGAGCCGGATTCCCTACCTACGACTAGAACAGCCATTGAGGATCCAGTCCCAGAGACACAGCCCAAGCCAGTCCCCGGACCGGAACAGGCGAATCAACCAACACCTGAAACATTGCCAGCACTGAGTCCAGCGCTTGCAACTCCATCTACCACTCCAACACCAGAGGGCAACCTCGAGCCGGCACCGACAGCAGCAGCTACACTAACCCAAGAGGCTCAGCCGGAGCCTGAAATACAACCAGGTGCACCAGCGGAGAGCGGTCCACCGCCAATGGAAACAACCCCATCACCTCCATCACTTCCCGAGGAACCCAACCGAAGTCCACAACCCAGTGAGGAACTGATATTTCCGGCAACAAGAGAACAGTTCCTGGCCGAACAGGAAGAAGACGAAAGCCTCCAGGAAGCTTGGACGGCGGCACAGAGCAACCCACCGCCTCTCAGCTCTACCAATCGATCCCGGTTTGTGGTCGAAAATGGACTTTTATACAAGGAAACTCTTTCTAGGGGACACCAGGAAGACTGGCAAACAAAAACAAAAAAGATTAAAACAAACAAAAAACACATTGTAAGAAATGGTAGATAGCTGTATAATTTTATTTAATCTACTATTTTTAAATACCCAACACCATAGAAAGGCAAATTATTTTAATGGCTACACCATTAAATTATAAGACTATGGGAGTTTGATTGGTTTCACTTCTTGATTAACTAAGCAGCAGGGAGTTAACAGCTGTAACTCTGTGAAAAGTATGAGTAGTATTATAAAATTAACATTTGCTGACTCTGATAATGTGGTGTACTGTAGGTCAATTGCATCATCACTCTTTAGCCGTGTGTAATAATTGCTAACTCTGTTCAAAATCATATTCTAAGCAATATACTCTGTTAGGACCTTCATTAAGTGCTGCACAGAAAAATAGCTGTGTCTTTAGAAAATTATGGCTTTAGGACAAAACAATAGTCATTTTGATTTCAAACAAAGAAATTTAAAATATAAGTATAATAATGCTTTGTACTTATACAGCATTATATGTCTGAGGATCTCAAAGCATGTTAAAAGCATTGATTAATTAAACTCCTTTACACTCCTGTCAGGGATATAGAGTAAATGACTTTTAAAAAATCAATATACTACGTTAATATTAAATTAAAGCATTCCATAGTTCCTACAGTTCTTTCTTACTCTAACAGAGGAAAAAACAAAACTCTTGTATCTCAGATAACTTGTGAATGCACTATGGAAAATAATGAAAAGTGGTAGAAGCAATCTTCAAAATAAAGGACAAATGAGGCTATATATCAATATTAGTCTAAATCTAGGAGCTATTTTAAACAGGGAACAGGCTTGTTAGACCATTGTAAGCAAACTAGAATGCTTCCTTCACCACGATCCTAGAAAGAAACCATATATTGCTAGCTAAGGAAAAATTGAAAATAAAACTCCAGCTTCATGTGGTTAGCTAATGGAGATCCTATATAACTGCTCAAGTGGGCTAAAATTACATGCATATAACAATAGTACTTGCTTACATTTACACATATTGAATATTGAAGGTAGGCTATAAGTCATAGGAATATCATTAAATCATTATTATTTATTGAATATTTGCATAGAGTTGAAGGCTAATGAGAACAGAAAATGAGGTTTCATTGATTACAGGCATTTAGCCACTGAAATACAAATTCTGTGTTTAGCAATATTTTTCAAAGCGGTTCCAGGCTGTTGGTTTCTTGTATGTTTTGGCAGTGCATTCTTCCAGACAGAGCACTTCATTTCTGTATTTCACTTTGAAAGCCTTGGCATGTAGCTGACCCTTTGGTAGTTCTATCACTCTGCTGGCTCTGAGCTGCCTGATAAGCAGCAAAAGGGACTGACAATTTGATTGCATGACAAAAGACTATATAATGTGAATGCTGTCAAGCAGCAGAAGATGGAGGCAATAAAAAAAGACTGAGATTAAAAGCTTTGTCACACATTTCTGGCCCATTGGGAAAAGAAATGCTAACAGGACATAAAGCAAGTATATAATCTAGGCCAAGATATATAGACTCCATGAAAAAGATTATCTTGACAAGTTCCTCATCAGTATCATTTTAAGATGAGAACCTAGAGAATCTATGAGTCATTGAATCCAAGCTTTCTTCAATTTAAATCTACTTGTCTATAGAAGATGATCAACATCAATATACAAGTTCTGTCATATTTTGCCTTTTTTAAATTGGTATAAAATCCTGTTAGTAGAGATAGTATGCATGTTATAAAAAATGTGGCAGTAATGTCACTTTTATAGGTGTAGCAGTACGGCATTTTCATTTGTAAAACTAAGTAACCTTTCCAAAAATCTAACAAGGAAGGACAATTAGGTTACAAATCAAATTAACAAAGGAAACTTTCTCATATGATTGTGCTATTTGTAGTGGATAACATTCGTGTGAGATGAAAACAAGATATTGCAATGTGACATTATTAATTTCAATGTTACATAAGAGCCTATATTATTTACACATATCACTGTATGAGAGCTAATTTGTGGAATGTAGTGGACTTGTCAAAGAAAGACTTGAGTACTTCTAAATTTGGAGATGTAAGAATGTTTTTCTCTTCCAAAAAATGAAGTTATCTAAAAATAACTGATTGTCTGGTACTGTTGGAAGGAGAGCAGAAGACACTGGATGTGGTTTAATTTGGTTACAACTTTATTCCTGAATGTCTGGGAGTACCCAAAAGATAAAATTGTACACTGCAGCTCCATAATAATTTACATATGCCTGGGAAGCTGCTGGAAGCCCTCCCCCTTACGTATCCTGGTTCTAGCCAATCCACTGTTGGGAACTTGTCTCCACCTTTGAATGTGAGTAAAGGTTGGGGCTATGAGGGGAGATGAGGTTTGACTCCCTTTTGTACCTGTCATAAGAGCCACAAACCTCACCCCTACCCCTCATTTCTCCCATCCCTTTAAAGAATATATCTCCTTTATATTCTTTCTATTGTTTATGATCACTGTTTCCATTTCCTACGGATTACATGCACTGGGCATCAACTACAAGTAGCCACCAGCAACTGGCTTGGCTGCCTACTCGCTCTATACCTAGCCAGGTTCCCAGACATCTGATGCCTTCTTTAATATTGGCCAAAATGTATCAGATCCCAAGTTGGTGCCCTGTGTGCTATGCCTGGATGAGAAATTAACAAACCTGGTCCAGATTAAAAGACTTGGGCATAAATAGCCCCATTTCTTCTTGTCACCTGAAGGGAAATAGGTCAGCAGGCCTATGCTGGCCTAGTATGTATCTACCTCCATATGGCAGGTAACTTCCTGGTTCTCTAGTCACCCTTAAAGGAACAAGATACCTTCCTGACAAGCCTGACAAAGTTCCAGCACTTAATGTGCAGTGAGGTCATTGTGCTACTTCATATAATACAGTGGAAGCAAAACACTGTTCATAAGGTAAATGAATCAATAATAGTTATTATGGAAAATCTACTTTATGTTTTTCCTCTTACAATATTGACTGAATTTTACTTTAATTCACAGTAACTTTAAAAACAAATTATCAAACCATTCAGAGCTAGGATACAAAAAAATAAACTGGCAAAACTCATTCAGCAGCTAAAATTGTGTAGAAGAAATACAAATACCATTTATTACGTTATGAGCATGTGTTCTGTATGCAAGTTACATGTATACAATATATGTGCCTCACAATAGTTTCATGAGGATTCTGATATTATAAATATTATAAAAAGAAGCTAATAAATTGTATTCATTATGACTGATTTAAACCTTGACATGTAGGATATTGGATAAATTTTGAATAATTCCATTCATAGCCAAAAAATCCTGAATAATATCAAGTAATAAATGAGAGAGTATAAATGCCACATTCATCTTTCTGTTACAAATGTTTCAAAATGATGACATTCAATTAATTATCAGGAAAAAAAAAAAAAAACCCTGGTGAAATGAAGTGCAGTGTCAGCCACATAACACTTTAACAGTCACTTTAATAAATACATATTCATTTTTAAAAACCCATCCTGAAACTTTTCAAATTTGTCATATTGTAAACTACCCTTCAGTTACTTATTTATAAATGTTTTGAGTCATACATTGAATAGTAAACAAGTGATAATGTTGGACTACATTTAAAATAAATGACATTTCCTGATAAAAGTAATCTAAAACCTCATCCACACTTTGGCATTCAAATGACTACAAAAATAATCTTATCACCTGGCATATTGCAGCAACATTAACTTTATCCTTTAACTCTCACTAGGCTGGAAAAAGAAATAACAGTAGCTATTATTTTATAGGGTTATGTGAACTGCAAGATGAATTCTAGGATAATTCTTTCCTTTACCATTACAGATTCAAAAAAATTGAATATAGTCATCTGTTCTTGGGCTGGGGCCTGGGCTTGGGACCCTATGGGGGGAGGGAGGGTCCCAGAACCTGGATTTCAGCACAAGCCCCAATGACTACACTGCCATTTTATATCCCCTCAATCTGAGTCCCATGAACCTGAGTGAAACTGATATGGGTCAGCCACTGGTTTTATTGTAGTGTACACATACTCTTAGTCATCATATCTGGATGATATGCCTAGTGAACTCTCATCCACCTAAGTCCAGCTAGCCTTCATTCTTATGTAATGAACCATGGCTCTTTACATACAAACACCACAGTCAACGAAATGAGTAAAAATAGAGAACATCAGCATCAAAAGCCCAAACTCCTATCAGTAGAGGGAAAAGAGTAATTCTGCTAGCTGTCTACAAGCTGTTATTATAAATTATTATTTATTTGTATTATGGTGCTGCCTAGGAGCCCTAGTGATAGACCTTGACATTATTATGCCAGGAACTGTACGAACAAAACAAAAAAAGACAGTGCCTGTCCCAAAAAGCAGTAAGCTCTTATCCTGTCTGTGGTTAGCCAATTGGAGGACACATGTTCACCTTTATTATGCTGGTTCATTACATGACAACAACATATTTCAGCTAGACAATGGATAAACTGAGAGAATGCTCCATCCAGATTCACTAGGATTGTCCTAACCAGTGAATGACACTCAGATATATAGTAATGTTTTATATACTGTATTAGGGAAAAAACAGCTCAGACCATGGCTGTTTACAGAATAATGTACGGAATGAAACAGATTTGGGGGGAGAACCCTATTATTGTTTCATCAGTGCTTCTGCTGAGAGTTGGACATTTTCTAGATAGCACATTAAGCAGTTTGAAAATCTCCTTATCAAACAGCTAAGAGCAATCATGCACATTGAATGGCATAATATGTTTACCATATAAACAGACAAGTATTGTCACACATTTGATTTAACACAGAAGCTATGCTCCTCAAATTCAAACTGTGGTGGATGGCACATGGGATACATATGAACACAGACACCCCCAAAATAATGTTCTGCTCTGATATAGCATCTGACAAAATAAATGTAAGTCAAGGAACATAAATAATTAAATGAAACCTTTAAATTCAGCCCCAAACTTGGTACTAGCTCTCACCTGGAAGAAAAAAAAATTCTCAAATCTTCAGAAGTATCATTTATGTACGACAATATTAGAAGGATCAGTTACTCATACTTAGTGATTAGCATGCTCATAACTTCACGGGACTGGGACCATAATGTCTCCATTATCATAGTACAAAGAAGTTTTATTGAAATAATTAGAATGAAATATTAGCCCTACTGAAGTCAGTGGGAGTTTTGCCATTGACTTTGATGGAGCCAGGATTTCTGAAGGTGCATTCCTCTAAGAAGAGTGAGGTCTAAAAATCTTAACTGTTTGGGAGTGGTCTTTTGGTAAGTAAATTTTAGAGAAAAAGAAAGGAAAAAAACTGAACATGGATCCAGACATTTTGTTTCCCAACTGAATATTGTTTAGTGTTTCCTTTTACCTTCAAACTTTATATCTTTTCTATGCTTATAAACTTGCTTGTTTACTATTGAACAGTGGTCATATTTTTTTCTGTACTTCTTTTAAGGGTATCTCCTGCATTGCTTAAGAAAGTCTGCATCATTGTGAAAATGTTAACTACATGTCCAGAAGCAGTACTGGATACGTAAACCATATTTCTTTTTTTTAATGAGCAAATGCTTCCTTTGTGTCACTGGAGATTATTATTTCAATATGACAAGGAAAAAAATCAGAATTCTAAGGGGGATTTAAGTATTGATTTTGGTAATCTCTATACTTTGTCTATTATTGATTCTTCTACTTCTTTCCTGCTATATTTCCTCCATTCTATCAGGAAAATAAAACTTTTATGCTATTTTATTTACATCATAGAAAATATGAGCACTAAAAGAAAAACATTATTTTTTTAATCCAAGATTGCACAGGAAAAACACAGGTTCTTAAGAAAATATGCATAATTTGCTAGAGTTAGGCCAAAAGGAGACTGAAATGACAATCATGTTCATCTGCTAATACATGGACACCACTAAAACACAGATAAAGTGGAGAAAGATCTTCCCTTCAAAGTTTTCAGTTTAAGGAAGGCAGAAAATGACACATGAAGCTTGAAAGTGAACATCATAAAACAATAGTCTGTAACTACTTTAACTCTGCATTTACTATAAATGAACATTTATAAAATAATAATAAGGGGTTTCAAGTTTTCATTGTCAATTACTTCTAGATTAATGGTCCAATCCTGCAAAGCTTCAATGGAACTCTTTGTGTGAGCTGGTTTATATGAGTAAAGATTTTCGAAATCAATCCTCAAATTTGCCTAGCTTATAAGAAAACTTAATTTCTGGGTTATTTCCTTGTTACAAACATACATACTAGCAATAAAGGTTTCTCAGGATAAATTCTGGCCTCAGTAACGCCTATGTAATCCACAGGAAAATAGAACTGATGAAAAATAAGAAAGCATTTTTGTGATTTTTTTTAAAAAAATTGAATTTGTTTCCACATTACATGATTTGAAATTAAACTATTTTCTGCTTTTTAAAATGTGTTTCTTTATACTTATTTATTTCCCAGTTTTCAGTAAGAAAACAAAATTTTAGATAAAATATTTTTAAATCAGTTTTGAACAGGATTTTTGTTAAAATATCACTAACATCAATTCTTTTCATTAAGAAAAATTGTGCTTGAAAAAAGGCCCTTTTCAATTAAATAAAAAGTGTCTGAAAAAAATGTCAAGCATCTCTAATAGAAAATCAGCCCTTGAATGAATAGACTTTGATCACTTTACCATGCTGTCTGATCAACCTCAAGGAATGTATGCACTCTGTCCAAAATGTACAGTAACATATTTTAGAATTCCACTTACTCAATGCTTTGAAATAAAATACAATAGAAGTATACAAATGCACAAATCTTGGGAGGAACTGTGTGATGTGCCTCTATGCTATGTTACAGCCCTGCCTCAACATGGCTCCATGTACATCCCTGGTACATCCTGTGATGTTATTGACATGAACCATGACTGTATTGATCATTGTTGCAACCAGGGTCCTATGGCTGCACCAGATTTTGTACAGAGGAGGTAAAGTGGGGTGTCTATGGAAAGCTGTAGTTTGCTGGGTCTGATTATGCTGTCAGTATATGTGTATCAGTTTTGTATTTGAAGTTATGAATATTGGCTATGTACTTGTATTTCAATGTCTTTGATTCTAAATAGCCTCAGTGAAGTATTTAGTCATCTTCTTGAGAAAGGGCTATTCTCAGTAAGTGCCCAATCAAAAAACACTTAACTGACAATGGACTTTGGGAGATGCCAATCCACATCTGAGCTTTCTTGGGAACATTCAAATTAACATGTAAACAATGGTGTAAGCCTACAAAAAGCTGAATCATTCATGGATATGTGACTTGCCCAGGTGGCTACAAGCTCCATCTTATTGCTGTGACTTTGCACAGATGAACAAAAAGGTTTCTGCCCACAAGCCAGAGAATATAAAAGGCCCTGAAAGCCTCTCCATTTTATCTTCAGCTGGCTCAAGAAATGGCCTTTCCACTCCCAAGAGATGCCTGGAAGAAACTGGAACAAAGGACAATAACTACAAGGGTGTGCGTGATTGATGGACCCATACTAGAAAGGAGTCTAGTCTATGAAAGAAGCTTATTGGAACATCTCTGAGTGTGAGATTTACCTGTATTCAGTTTCTTAAATGTATTAGGCTTAGACTTTTGTGTTTTCTTTTATTTTGCTTGGTAACTTATTTGTTCTGTTTGTTATTACTTGGAACTATTTAAATACAACTTTTGATACTTACTAAAATCACTTTTGCTTATTAATTAACCCAGCATAAGTAATTAATACCTGGGGGAGCAAACAGCTGTGCATATCTCTCTATTAGTGTTATAGAGGGCAGACAGTTTATGAGTTTATCTTGTATACACTTTATACAGAGTAAAACAGATGTATTTGGGGTTCGGATCCCATTGGGAGCTGGGTGTCTGGAAGCTAGAGACAGGAACACTTAAGCTGTTTTCAGTTAAATATGCAGCTTTGGGGTGTGTGGTTCAGACCCTGGGATTGTGTTGAAGCAGACTGGTGTGTCTGGCTTGACAAGGCAGGGTTCTGGAGGCCCAAACTGGCAGGGAAGACGGGTTCAGAGATAGTCTCAGCACCACAGGTGACAGTCCCAAGGGGTGTCTTTGATCAACCCATCACAGATCCCCTATACCAGGCATTGTGAGGGTGCCTTCACAAGGCAGCCTATCTTATGCAGGGCCCAAACTAGACAAATTCTCCTCCATGAGGCTAAGAAGTTTTATGACACTCTATAAACCATGGAAGCTATACAGAAGAATAGTAATATGGAGAATTTCATCACTGATCCACTGATTTTTCATCTGGTTGGCTTTCCATTAATATTGGACCCAAGATCCTAACACCTTTTTTCCACCCAAAGAACTGGTTAAAGGTTAGTATTAAACACCAATAATAGTTTTATGATGCTCTATACACCATTGAAACACAGAAATATAGCTTTTCTATTAGCAAATCTCTCACCCATAGGCTTCTACAACTGATATGATTTTCCAGGAATTAGTAATAAATAAACTATTAAGGTCCTAATCCAACATTTCTTATGCACACAGAACTCCCTTTGAGCTCATGCATGAGAAATCTAGTTGCCGCTGCCATTTCATGAGCTGGAGGTGAGGTTAAAATGGACAATATGGTTACTGGACTTTACCCATATTGTATGCAGAGGTCTGTGTGTGAGAGAGATCTTCTTTCTGCAAGGGGTGCAGTAAGTCATATTTACTAAGCTCAGACAGTCCAGGGGAATGCTTTCTGAATCAATCCCCAGTGTTGGAAATTGCCCCCAAGAAGACAGGGAGGAGGGCAGACATACCCAGCACTCCCCAGCATATCCCATATGGATGACCAGACACAGATGAGGAGAGCACATGCACCAACCAAAAAGATGAGGCAGCATGAAAACTCACCTTGAGTTACAGAGAGATCAGGAAGATCACTTCCCTATGGGATGGTGAAACTCCACAATGCTCTCAACATGGGCCAGTGCCTAGGTGTCATATCTTGGCTCAGTGCTATGATCTACCTTCTGATTGGTGCTGCTTCTCTCATGTATACTTTTATTCTTAAGTCCCTCAACTTACTCGGAATATAGAATAATATTCATGTCAATTTTTAATTAGAAAGTAAATTTCACTCTCTTAAAAAGTTTAAATAGCAGTATAGAACATATATACATAGTATTTGAATTTCCATTAGGAGACTTTATTTTAATTTCCCAAAACACCTATTATGAAAGGTGGGAAAGTCTGCAGTCTACATACCCCATGCAGAGCTTCTAATAGAAAGAGCAGATAACAAAATGATTCCAAAGATTTGAAGGTTACCCAGACCAATTCCAACTTTGGAAATTACAGTGGGAGATGCTTTGTCCATAATCTCTGGCAGCACTGTAACTCAATTCACTTTGGTGTAAGTCATCCTTTCCAGGTATTATGGCAAATGATAAACTCCCAATATAAACAAAATAATTATTTTCTAAAGTGCAAAACATATATTTAAGTCAAGTGTTATAGGAATGGAAACACATTCTTTGGATACCTGTGCTTTCTATTTATTTCCTCTCTGATTAGATGCCTGTTCTAGTAATTACAAATAATTAGAGTAATTCCTTATGGAGTACCCTCAATTTTGTGCAATACTGCTTACCTTGATTGTGTCAATCTGTTATGAGACACTCCATTTAGAAAGAATGGGACTTTAACCTGATCCATTTCTACCTCACATGGCCAATTCCAATTAGGAATTTAGTCTAGCATCAGGGAGGCATAGATGATCAAAATCAGTGATTACATTCAATTCTATAGATGATGCCACATACAGTTAGTAGCTACATACTCTATTGTTAGTGACTTCCAAAAAAATTAAACTATACTTTAAAAATACAAGGTGATTTAAAAAAAATCTATTAAATAAATAACAATACAATTATGTTATATTTGATTGCTATAAACATTATTATTAAGATACTATTCATGGTAGTGATAGTTTTCAAGGTGCATTAGTTCTTTCACAGATTGTGATATTATACTGAAATGGCCTGTCACTATATATAAATAATTTTTTGTATCATCCATGGGGATAACATATGTTTTCTTTTTACTTCTTTATTGATTGCAATAAAATTTAATGTTGACATTTATAGCACAAATAGTGGCAAATATTCATAAAAACATCAAACCTCCAAGCTTCATAAATGGAGCTGTAAAATGAAAATTCACTGGAGCCTCATGAATTTAGTTTGCAACTATTTATATAGCAGATACAAATAATCTATTAGGAAAAAATCAATTGTAAAAATGGTTACACTTTGTAGAAAAATATTAGGATCTTCTGGACTCTACAAAGTTCAGCTATTTAGAATTGATTAGACTTCTAAAGCACATCCTAATACTGAAAGAAAAGATAGACCAGAGTAATGTTTCAGGAAAAGCTGTGAACAATCCAGGTTGTTTTATTTTTTTTATTTTTTTTAAACTTGACAATTATATTCCTCTAGCATGTAAAAATGTAAAACAAAGTAAACACAGGCTCCTATGGGTTTGGTAAATGGCTTACATTCTTCAAAAAAAAATATACAGGACTGTCTTGGGGCATGGCCTGCAAAATGATTGAGGGGTAGGAACTAGTTGGAAAAATGGCTCCAAATTTTGTTGAATGTCAGCCAGATGTGCAGAGGTTCTCTACCCCAACAGTACACTCATGCCAAACTGCCTCCAACAATAGTCCAGGTGTTACTGCTGGTATTCATGTCACCACTGCACTGTGTTTCCCTCTCCATAGGGACCACAGAGCATAGAGAAAGAGAGAGTTCTGCCCCAAAGAGCAAAAATTAAACAACTAAATAATTGTAAATATTGTCTTTGTAGTAAAGAGAACTGCTTGTAAAATTGTAAATTATATTTACTGCTCCTGGTCCCATGACATGAGTCATAGTTACTCAATTGTTCTCATGGGGTAACTGACACAGTAGATGGCTTTGTTCAAATATTTTTCATCTAAACATAACCTTTCTGCCAAGTGGGGTCAACAGCAATGAGGGGTGGGTTCAATATCTAGGAATTTCTTTTCCATTGATACAACAGAACCGGCTCAAGCCCCCAATCCAGTAACCTGCAAAAATTAAACAGCATTCCCTGAGAGCCTCCGAGAGACAATATTTCTCCACTCTCAAGCACAGAGTCCGAGTGTAGAAAATTAACTTTTAATAACTTTCCCCTCAGGTTGTTAAGTCCAGCAACCCAAAAATCCTTTTCACATGTCCGACCCTTCTCTGCACGCCACTCAAAGTTGCCGGGTCAGTGCCGACCCAGAGTTCAGAGGTGTGTCTGCAGAGTTCACCTCCCACCCTGGATGGGGGGTAAAGAGGCATCTTACTCTCTGTGCTGGCCACTTACCAGCCACCTAAACAGTGCTCTCACCGCACCCTTCCACCAGTCATGTAGCTGGCGGGTCATCACGCCTCTCTGCCACCACCCTGTTAGCCACTCATCGTGCCTCTGTGGTGCCATCCTGCTGGTCACTTATTCACCAGCTGACCAGTCACCTTCTGCCTCTCTGCTGTGACTTCTGAACATTAGTATCTCAGTGATTTTCAGCTTTTCTGGGGGCTGGGCAGAAACACTGCCCCATCTCAAGTGATTTCAGCTCTCAGTGATTTTAGCTCTTAGCAGACAGGGCAGAAAAACAGTCCTACCACAACTTGTTTCTGCTCTGCTTGAGCAATTAAAATAACAAAATAGGCTTCTAATGAAGCCTATTTAGCTTTACTCTTTGAACAGTGGGGAAGAACAGGTTAAGACTCAGGTCCCCATTCCTCTTACTTACACAGGGCTCTGATATTTAAGGCCCTGCTTAATAACGGTCTTTCAACTGAGGGTACCCCCTCATTTGGGACAGATTAAGCACAGTCCTGTTTTCCTGTATTCCTATAATAATAATTGCAACATTGGTAACCTGCATTCTTTACTAAGATCATTTGTACCCAACAAACACCAGCCAAAGTTGATCATTTGACATAGCTGTAAATGATTAATATGTAAACTGAGCAGGAGCAAATTGTATTTATATAAACACAACCATAGTCTCTTCCCCTCCCAGCTAGCTGTCAGGGAAGCATTAATTCAGCCCTGCTTACATCTACAAATGCCTGACTTATTTGGGTTTCTCATTGTGGCCAACCCAATAAACTATACTACACTTTAAGTTGGGGGGGAAGAGGTCAAACTGCTGCAAAAGTGGACAAGGGGCAACACTGAATCATTCCCTGGAAACAGACAGACAAAAGGACTTAAAGGGGGCAGCCAGTGAAGTGAATCTCTCTTTCACACAGAGCATCAAGAGATGGAGATTGCTGAGTACAGGGATGAACTTGATCTGAAACAGACAGAGGTTCTGAGGATGGTTGGGGCAGGTGAGCCCCTGCCTTACATGGTGACAATGGGTGTCTGTTGCGGGGGGTGAAGTGTGGGGTCTGGGAACAACTGGTATATCTGAGGTTTTACATGGGGGGATGTGAGTGGACCTAGCAGGGTAACTAATAATCTGGAGCTAGGAGTGGGACATATCAGACTTGTTTGGGGAGCACCACCCTTGTAGGGAAGCTGATGGTGTTGCATAACTGCTTCAAGCTAACCTGCAGTTGTTGCAATAATTTGGGGCATCCATCGGTGAGGTGCCTGGCCAGAATAACAATGGATTCCCAGCATGGGCACAAGTATGGCAGGCAGCAGATAGGCAAGTAGGAGAGCCCCATCCCCCCTGATCCTGGGTGGGTATAGGAGTCCATGGTGTGGCTGAAAGCCATGTGCACCTTTCAAGTCACTCAGTTTTAAGTAATGTAACCTCATAGAGACATACCTGATGTTCTGGGGCAGCAGTGGGGCATTGGGGCTCTGAGAATGCCTCAGTGCTCAGTTCCGAGGATAGCTATATTGGGTTGGCTGATCCAATGGGAGTTCATGTTTTCAACAATACTAGGGATAAATTCCTGAGAGGCAAATAAGTGGCCATATTATCCAGGTTGCATAGGAAGGTGTTGGGACATGCCCAAGTGACCAAGAACATCTAGGAGATGTTATGGGAAAACTGGGAAACTGCCTTCTTATTTGGTGTCATTCTAGATGCTTACCCAGAGGGAATCCCAGACTTGTTTAAATATATGGATATAATCTGGCAGGCACACAGTACATTTGGGGACTTTTCTTGGTTTAATTATAATGAGCATTTTAGATTGAGGCAGAAATACAAACTGGGATCCAATAGGCTATATCACATCATATGCTGTGGTTGAAGTGGATGACACTGTGAGGACCAGAAGCCCATACAGATAGTGGCTGGCACATTCCATAGCAAGACTGGTGGGGTCTGAGTCACATAATAATATTTGCTAGGCATATAATGACAGCAATTGTTTTCACAGTATCTATAAAGCTAGGCATGTTTGCAAAAGGTGTTTGGGGGCCTATTTAGCCCCTTCTTGCCAGAGTGGTAGGAGAAGGTGCTTTTTTCTGTATAGCTGATAATCCTTGTCATAAGCATAAAGTAGCCTAGAATTACTGTTTACCTGTAAGGGGTTAAGCTAAAGGTAACCTGAGAGGTGGACAACTGACCAATGAGAAATTCCTCAGGAGACAAAGGATTTTGAGTTTCAGTTTCTCTCTGGGTCTCTCTCTGTCCAACTCGACTATGGGATGAACCACACCTATTTCTTTCACTGTAACTATAGCTTTCTATAGTAAGGTAGTCAGTAAGTTTACCTTCTTTTTATCACTTGGAGGTTCTCAGGCGTGAGTGTTGGCTGGGTGCTTCTTGATATTGTAAGATTCAGCAGAGATATCAACAGTGGGAGAAAGTTGCCTCGAGGGAGAGGTTTGGGTTCTTGATTCTTTTGTTGATTATGGTAGATGCTGTTCTATTGATGGTTATAAGGGATTTATTCCTTCCTTTTATTAAAATCTTTCTTTTAAGACTTTGACTGCTTGTTTTCCATTGTGTAAGATCCTGGTTTTGGATTGGGCACATCTTGCAGGATCAGGCGAGGCTTTTCTCTCAAGCTTCTCAGGGAGGGAATAAGTTTGGGGGTTTTGTGGAAAGCGAAAGAGGGGCTTCAAGTGGCCCATGTCCAATAGTTTTCTGAGACATTCTCACTTGATGGTGGCAGCATACCAAGTCCAGACACAGAAGAAGTTGTGTTCTGGGGAAAAACATTTTAACCCAAGCTGGTAAAATAAGCTGGGGGGCGGGTATTTCTTTTTTCATACGGGTCCCCACATCTGTACCCTAGAGTTCAGAGTTGGGAGGCAATCCTGACAATCCTGTTACTCTGTTAATGTCTTGAGTGAATTACAGCATTCTTGAAATCTTTCAGTGACTTTGTCTAGCAGTTTGCAGTGATCTTCATGGACCCACTGAGGTGTATTATAGATATCTAATCATTCCTTTAGAGCTTCCAGTGTAGTTATATTTTATCTTCTCTAATATTATTCTAATACCACCTGTTTCTAGATAACTTGGATGTGCTACAACTGTCTCCATAGTACAAAGTTTCTTTCCAGACTGAGGCCTTGTCTACTCTACCAGGTTAAGCTGACCAAAGTTATGGTACTCCAGGTATGTGAATAACATAACTGGAGTCAATGTAGCTTAGGTTGACTTACAGTGGTGTCTAAACCACAATGCGTTGCTGGGAGAGGCTCTTCTTGTTCTGGTGGAGTACATGAGTCTTCCGGAGAGTGCTCTGAGGTCAATTTAGCAGGTCTTCACTAGACTCGCTAAATCGACCCTTGCTGCATCGGCTGAAGCAGTGTCAATCCCTGGTAAGTGTAGGCATGGCCTGAGCTATTCAGGTGGCTTTATTTTCTCTGTCACAATGTGTACATTTCTCTACAAACTCTGTAGGGTTCAGTACTTGCTACAACTAAGCTTATGTTACGTTCACGTTAGGAACATAACATCATAATAATATTGGCTGCGAAACCCCATTATGCATAATTTATCTTTAAACATTCAGTAGAAAAAATAATTAGAGACACTTTGAATGGCAGTTTTACCCATTTATTGCTATATTATGGGAAAATTGAAACCAAAAGGTAATAGGGCAGGCTGTTTGAAAATTACAGTATTCAGAGTTTGCAGTTATCAAATACATTTGGTTTAATATTTTCTGACATTCCCTTGCTTATATATTAAGGAAGGCTGCACTTGGCATAAGTTTATCTATTGTTTATGCAATTTAATACAGAGTAATGTAAATAAATATTGATTGGGTTGAAACATTTAAAGTATAATCACAATTAAACACTGATAAGGAAAAAACTCTGGGGATAGCAATAGACAGAAACAAATGTATTATGTTTAACAAGCACTAAAAGAGAAATAGAATTCCCATGTCACAGATCTCCTACTTTTCCAGCTTTGGGACATAGCTGTTCCAGTTTTCCCACCTTTACACTTCATTTCCCTCTCAGTGATTTGATGTTGTTAGCCCTCCAGCAAAACCATTAAGGCCTCCATGTTCTGGGTAACAAATAATCCAAATAAAACAGAAGATAGTCCTTGACCCTCCATGGCCCACAATCCTCCTCCCTGGATTCAAACTGTCTCCCACCTTGACGCAGTGAAAACTTTCTGGAACCTTAGACCTGGGATTCTCAAATGTTTACAACAACCCTACACTACTTTTTCCTACTTCTGCTTTCACAGTTGTTTTAAATCTTCTTGTTGTCATCTTTATTCTTCCACTCTGATGCAGGCAGATAGTAGCCATTAACTCTGGATGGTCCAAATAATTCCTTCATCTCCTGCCTCATTAGGCCTCAAACAGCTTGTATTTCCCTAGAGTTCCTGTCCCTTTACCCTCTTCCCCCTACCCCCTTCATTAGACTCCTTTCCCCACCTCTTTTAGGGGAGAGTCTCATCCATATCTTCCTATCCCCAATCTCTCTTCTTAAAGAGGAGCCCCCCACCTCCACCCCTGTAATTTCCCTTCACAATAAGCCTTTCTCCCTTTCCGGACCACATCTCTCAGAATGTCTGAATCAGATCCTAGGTCTATGATCTCCCTTAATGGCCCTGTTACTATCAGGATGTAGCACAAGAGAGAAAGCAACATATCAGATAAGGTTATGACAATCTGCTTGGAATATTGTGCATAACGTTGGGTGATCTTTTATGTACATATTATGAAAACTGAAGAATTGAAAGAGTATAACAGAGCATATTGAATGCTAAAGAGTCTCATAGGTATTTGGGGAGGTTAGGAAAACTAGTTTTGTATTAATTAAAAAATTGAGATGAAGTGGGTATTTAATTAAGGTGCATACAACTCTGGAGTGCATAGAGGAGGTGGAGGTTACAAAAATGTTTTTGAAGGTGATAAGCTCAAAATAAAAAGGTCATGAGCTGATGCTGTAAAGGATAGGCTCTTAAGGGCATCTGGGGAATTTCTGTTTGACTAGAGAGTAATTAATGTCTAGGAGTACAAAAGGCAGAAACCTATTAATATATCAAATAAAAAGATGCACAGAGCTACTTGAAACACACTACAATAGCTAGGCAGTTTGATTGTGGTCCCTATTCCATCTCGAAACATTGTCATATTACTACAAAACTTCATTTTTTCGTTAAAGAAACATGTTGGTTTAATCTTTTATGTTGTCATGCCATTATTTTATCTAAGATCATAAACCTTTTAAACCTGATATTTAAGTACAACTTGATTTGTTTAGTCTAAGTAGAGTGAGAAAATATGAAAATATAAAACGAAAAAGTGTCTGTCATTTTTCACAATACAAGAAAACATGCAATAATATGAAAATAAAGGATCAAGCAGGGTCTGCAAAGCATGCTTGCAAAACTGGCACCACAAAATAATGAAGGTTACCATCAGCTTGGATACAAATATCAGGTTTTTATATTACCTTTTTTTACAAAAAATATATACAACACCGCATTGACCTCCATAGATATTATAGCTAGCATGTTCAGGCAGTGGACGTATAGCTCTGTTCAGCTCTTTACCAAATGTTTAGTGAGGGGCATAGATTTGTGATGACAGCTAAGCCAGGGTTTTGCTACCTGAAGTATAGTTATCTTAGAACTAAAATGATTATTTGAAGAGTTTTTCTTTCAGGTCCTTGCAAAATATCATATTACAAATAGGACATGATTCACTAGTTAGCTCTATGAACCAAGTTCATCCCAGAGTAACCATCACTTTTAACAGAGTGAAGATGAGTTTGTCCCTTTTACTTTATCTGTAGAAATCTACAGAATTCAAATAGGTAATGATAGTTAAAACTTGTCAACCAGGACAGCTTATCATTTACCCCCTGCTCTATGTATTAATTTAGACATAATGGAAGCCGAGTCTTTTTCAGTGTTCCAGGAGAAAGTAAAAACTTACATTTAATGCTTCAGGTCCTCAAATGCACGTGAGTTCTTCTCAGTACATCTGAAATGGGTGGAAATTAAAGGTGACTCTAAAGCCTGGTCTATAGTACACCATTATGTTAAATTTAGCCATGTTATGTCGAATTAAAAGTCAATCCATCCATACAACCAACTCTTTTTGTCGACTTAAAGGGCTCTTAAAATTGACTTCTGTACTCCTCACCAATGAGGGCAATAGCGCTAAAATTGACTTTGCTGGGTCAAATTTGGAGTGCTGCCGATGCAAAGCGATGGTATTTGCCTCCGGGAGCTATCCCAGAGTGCTCCATTGTGACCGCTCTGGACAGCACTTTGAACTCCTATGCACTAGCCAGGTACACAGAAAAAGTCCTGGGAAATTTTGAATTTCATTTCCTGTTTGGTCTGGTGGTGAACTCAGCAGCACTCAGCAGCACAGGTGACCATGCAATCCCCCCAGAATCATAGACATAGAATGCTTCTACGCTCCCCCTAACATCTCCCTCCCTGAGGTTATCGAAGATTAGAAGACAAAAAAAACCACACTCTCGATCACATGTTTTCTGAGCTCATGCAGTCCCTTGCACTGATAGGGCACAGCTTAATGCATGGAGGCATTCAGTGGCAGAGGCCAGGAAAGAATCAAGTGAGTGCAAAAAGTGGAGGCAGGATGCAATGCTGAGATTAATGGGGGCGCAAACGGACATAATGAATCATCTGCTGGAGCTGCAGGAAAGCCAACAAAAGCACAGAACCCCGCTGCATCCACTGTATAACCATCTCCCCTCCTCTCCATGTTCCTCAACAAGGCACCCAAGAATGCGAGGGGAGGGGAGGCTCTGGGCACCCATCCACTGCACTCTAGAAGATGGCCTAAGCAACAGAAGGCTGCCGTTACAACAGTTTGATTTTTAGTGTGGCTATAATAAGCAATGTGGCCTTGTCCTCCCCTCCCCCCCACTCCATCTGGGTTACCTTGTCTGTTATCTCATTTTTTTTAATTAATAAAGAAAGAATGCATGGTTTCAAAACAATAGTTTATTTCAAAGTGGTGAGGGTGATTGGCTTATAGGGAATTAAAATCAACAAAGTGGGTGGATTTCCATCAAGCAGAAACACACACAGCTGTCACACCGTAGCCTGGCCAGTCATGAAATTGGTTTTCAAAGCCTCTCTGATGCACAGCATGCTAAGCTGCGCTCTTGTAATTGCCGTGGTGTCTGGCTGCTCAAAACCGGACTCCAGGCGATTTGCCTCAACCTCCCACCGAGCCATAAACGTCTCCCCTTTACTCTCAAATATATTACGGAGCACACAGCAAGCAGCAATAACAATGTGAATGTTGGTTGCGCTGAGATCTGACCAACAGCACCAGTGAGGTTTTAAACATCCAAAAGCACATTCTACCACCATTCTGCTCTTGCTGAGCCTATAGTTGAAATGCTCCTTACTACTGTCCACGCTTCATGAGCCATGGGAGCAAGGGGTAGGCTGGGGTTGGTGTGACCATTTGCTGCTGCTGGCTGGGAAAGCAGCCGGAGGCAGAAGCCTCCAGCTCACAGGAGAGCAGAGTTGCAGTGGAACCAGTGGAGTTGTACACCATGCCCTGGAGGTTGCTAGGAGCCGGGCAGGGAAGACTTTCCCAGAACCCCTGGCCAATCTACATGTCCAACAAGGATGGCTGCCAGTCCTACTGCACCGTCTGCTGCAGAGTTGCAGGAGAGCAGGAGAGCAGAGTTGCAGCAGAAGCGGTGGAGCTGTACATCTTGTACTAAGGAGGAGAGGAAGGTAGGGTACAAATATATGGGTATACTCATCATAGAAATCTCTGTCCCAGAGATTTCCCCCTTGCTGGAATAATGTCAGTTTTAAGACTGATTTGCTGCATCATTTGCAAGAAATTATAAAGCAATTTTTAATGGAGGCCTGGCTCTTATATTAGTGGGAAATTCTTTGATGATATTGGCTAGATTGTTGCTGTCTGGATGTGATGAGAGAAGAGGTCATGCAACAGTATGAGGAACTGGAGAATTCTGTCTACTGAAATTTCTTTATATGTACAAGTCCATGTTCTGGGCCTCCATTGAAAGTTCAGTACTTTTGCCATTATGTTGGCAATCACAAATTATTTTAAAAAATACAAATTGGAAAAGTAACATTTAAGTAATACGGTCTACTCTGAAATATTATGAGATTGACTTCTGATAATAATTCTTGTAACAAAGTCTCCGGAGCAGTAAAAAATCAAATGTAATACATAGATGGGATCATTTGTTGATCTCTACTTCTAATTTGGCTTTGGCCTGTTCAGCTGCATCAAATTGTGTAGAGTCCTATTTGGAATTGTTGTTACGATGGTCAAAATAAATAAATAAACAAACTATATTCTTATGAAACAAGTGGGTTGTTTTTTAAAATATTAGTATTGCTTAGTTTTACTTTTTCATTTTTGCATATGATTACATTTTTGGGATAACTGAGAAAATATATTCTATTAAAATGGTTTGAACTTGACTATTCCCAGGTATAATAATCATTTGCTAGTTTCCGAGAACATTTTAGTTCTTGCATGCAGAATGAGTGGAGAGTCGAAGTGCTCCCTAAATCCATTAGACTTTTTATCATTATCATTGCCACCTACCATCTGTTTTGTCATATTTATTTTCCATTCTTTTGGGCATTAGGTGAGATATTACTGAACAGATGGGCAGGGAACTGTGCCACTAGTTTCTGATTGGTTAGCAGATTCAGTAGCAATTTAAAGAACTGAAGGAAGTCATTTCATGGTTGCCATTGTCCCAGATATTGAAGACACACTGTTACCTCATATCCCTTGTAGACCATTAGTTTACAGAATGCTGTGATATATGACATTTCAGTGGGAACTGTGGATACTCATCTCCTTTGAAAATGAGGCATTTTATTTAGTTGCCTAAATACATATTTATGTGGCTAAATTTAGACACGCATGTTTTAAAATGTTGATCTTTGCCTCCAAGTTTTCCTGTAGTAATTTTTGCACGTGAAAGCTTTTTCTCCATTTACCTGGTGAAAAAAACAAACAAAGAACACTATGCCACTATGCAAGCCTTGTACATTTATGGAGCTTTAGCTCAAACAAAGTACATTTTAAAATGCAGCCCATCACACAAAATGACTTCTTAAGGATGCCTCATGCTCCCACATCCTACTTTGTTTGGTCTATGGTCACCACTAAGTTGTTGTTGGGCAAGATGAGAATTATCTAGAGTCAGCTTTAGCAGAGGTTCATAGGTTCAACTGCACCCATAGAAATCATTAATTCAAGGATGCAAAAACAGACCAAAATTCACTTCTTCTAGTCCAGTTTGGCGGAGAGGACCCAGGTTGGGGTGGCAAGAAAGGTTGGAGAGTAAGCCTGTCCTGAACTCACAGTATCATGGCAGATCCTGCCCCATGGGTCTGGGCCCAGGTAATAGTTGCCAGGTAGATGGAGTCGCAGTGCCATTCTCTCAGATCTGGATAAGCTGCCTCTCCATCACAGAGGGCCTGCCAGCTGTGCTACTCTGTGCACCAGTTCACATTGTCCAGATGGACCCAAACCATGCAAAATGAGCTCCTGCTGCAGGATGAGTATGCGGGAGCTTGGTCTCCAGTGCACAAAATTGCTCTCCTTGGGGCCTCATCACCATATGGGGCCAGAATTACAGTTGTGGTGACAAAGTATAGTGAACAGCTGCAGGTGGTTGGTGTCCCTGTGGCAGTTAAGAATAGTGCATCCCCTTCCACCTCTGAAAACTAGACCTATGGTATCTGTGTACAATGTGGTATACTTTTGCAGCACATTGTTAGTGGTCTTAAAATACAATGAAAATTGATATTAAAGATAGATACATTAATCTTTCTGAAGACTTTTAAGCTACTATGATAGACTACTATAATATTTTAAAGGGAATTAGAAAACCATAATAGTATGAATATTTCTTATTGGCTCCAACAATGGATTATTGATATTAAATATTAACAATAGCAATAACTTAATGTTTTAGAGTGCTAAAAGTCATACTCTCTACCAATACTTTGTGAATCACAAGAAATGCATCTAAGAAAAAGCATGCATGTAACTCATCCATTTGTTAAAGGATCTATAAGATAGGCACATTTTCATTGAATTTTCTTTGACAAGCCCTGCTATGCTAAAAGTATGAGGAAATTTAAGAAGTCATTTAAATCACCTAATTCTGAAGAAACTGTTCCTAGTTCTGATCTGTTCTAGGAGGGCTTTCTGTCAATTAAGTAACTCAGCAAATGCAATTATGTGCTGCATATAATATGTTTATACCTGTAAAGATTTATCAGTGCTCAAGCAATGACAGAAAAGAGATTTCTTTCTGCAGCTGGTACCCTGTGTTCAGTTTTGACCTATGCCAGCTGGACTTTCAGCTTAGCTAAATTTATTTCCTGGTAAGTAGTACATGAAACAGAGTGCTATTATTTCCACATTAAATTGAAATAGCATCTAAGCAATCGTCAATCTATCCAGCTACACGCTCAGCCCGGCAGAAGAGTCCGTCCTATCTCGAGGACTCTCATTCTGCCCCACCACCCCCAGAAACATGATACAGTTCTGCGGTGATCTGGAAGCCTACTTTCACCGTCTCCGACTCAAAGAATACTTTCAAGACTACATAGAACGACGCATTGATACACAGACGCCATCCCACCAGCAGCACAAGAAGAACTCCACGTGGACTCCTCCTGAGGGTCGAAATGACAGTCTGGACCTATACACAGAATGCTTCCGCTGACGTGCACAGGCAGAAATTGTGGAAAAACAACATCGCCTGCCTCACAACCTAAGTCATGCAAAACGCAATGCTATCCACAGCCTCAGAAACAACCCTGACATCATAATCAAAGAGGCTGATAAAGGAGGTGCTGTTGTCATCACGGACAGGTCTGACTACCAAAAGGAGGCTACCAGACAACTCTCCAACACCAATTTCTACAGGCCACTTCCCTCAGATCCCACTGAGGAATATACTAAGAAACTGCATCATCTACTCAGGACACTCCCTACACTAACACAGGAACAAATTAACATACCCTTAGAGTCCCGACCAGGGTTATTCTATCTTTTACCCAAGATCCACAAACCTGGAAATCCTGAACACCCCATCATCTTGGGCATTGGCACTCTCACTGAAGGACCGTCTGGATATGTGGACACTCTACTTAGACCCTACGCCACCAGCACTCCCAGCTATCTCTGTGACACCACCGACTTCCTGAGAAAACTACAATGCATTGGTGACCTTCCAGAAAACACCATCCTAGCAACCATGGATGTAGAGGCTCTCTACACAAACATCCCACACAAAGATGGAATACAAGCTGTCAGGAACAGTATCCCTGATGATGCCACAGCACAAGTGGTTGCTGAGCTCTGTGACTTTATCCTCACACACAATTATTTCAAATTTGGTGACAATATATACCTCCAGACCAGTGGCACCGCTATGGGCACCCGCATGGCCCCACAGTATGCCAACATCTTTATGGCTGACCTAGAACAACACTTCCTCAACTCTCGTTCACTCATGCCCCTTCTCTATCTATGCTACATTGATGACATCTTCATCATCTGGACCCATGGGAAAGAAACTCTGGAAGAATTCCACCATGATTTCAACAGCTTCCACCCCACCATCCACCTCAGCCTGGACCAGTCTACAAGGAAGGTCCACTTCCTGGACACCACGGTGCAAATTAATGAGAGCAACATCAACACCACCCTATACTGAAAACCTACTGACAGCTATGTCACCAGCTTCCATCCCAGGCACACCACACGATCCATTGTCTACAGCCAAGCACTGAGGTACCATCGTATTTGCTCCAACCCCTCAGACAGAGACCAACACCTACAAGATCTCCACCAACCTTTTTCAAAACTACAATACCCGCACAACGAAATAAGGACACAGATCAACAGAGCCAGATGTGTACCCAGAAGCCTGCTGCTGCAAGACAAGCCAAAGAAAGAAAACAACAGAACACCACTGGCCATCACCTATAGTCCTCAGTTAAAGCCTCTCCAATGCATAATCAGTGATCTACAACCCATCCTGGACAACAATCCCCCACTTTCACAGGCCTTGCGAGGCAGGTACCCTACAGACAACCTGCCAACCTCAAGCATATTCTCACCAGCTACAGCACACCGCACCATAATAACTCTGACTCAGGAACCAATCCATGCAACAAACCTCAACGCCAACTCTGCCCACACATCTACACCATCAACACCATCACAGGACCAAACCAGATCAGCCACACCATCACTGGTTCATTCACCTGCACATCTACCAATGTAATATACGCCATTATGTGCCAGCAATGTCCCTCTGCTATGTACATCGGCCAAACTGGACAGTCCCTACGAAAAAGGATAAATGGACACAAATCAGATATCAGGAATGTCAATATACAAAAACCTGTAGGAGAACACTTCAACCTCGCTGGACACACCATAAAAGATTTCAAGGTCAGTATTTTGCAGCAAAAAAACTTCAAGTCCAGACCGCAAAGACAGACTGCAGAGCTGCAATTCATTTGCAAATTTGATACTATCAATCAAGGATTGAACAAAGATTACAAGTGGCTAGCTAACTACAAAAGCAGCTTCTCTTCTCTCGCTATTCACACCTCCAGTTCAGCTGCTAGAGGAATACCTCACCCTCCCTGATTAGAGATAACAAGCTGGTTCAGCCTCATTGGACTAACCCTGTTATCTCCCACCTGGTTCTTGCCTACCTATTTATACCTAACTCTGGATACTTCCACTGCATGTATCCAACGAAGTGGGTATTAGCCCACAAAAGCTTATGCTCTAAAACTTAAGGTGCCACAGGACTCTTTGTCACTTCTGCAATTCCAGACTAACACGGCTACCCCTATGATTCTAAGCAATTTGAATTACTTTTATTAAAAATCTGTTTTCTTTCCTTCTCTCTCGTCCTTTTAACTTGCAAACTCCACATTTTTACTTAATCAACATCTTCTTCAGGTGAGAATTTGCAAATGATTGAATGTGATTTTGAAATAAATTTAATACTCATAGTTACATATTACTAGTGTTTATATCTTGGGGAATAACACTTAAGAGTAAATATATACTGAAATACTATAGATTATGGCTCATTATGATTGCTCACATTGTGTCAATCTGCTTCTATACATTGATTGATTGTGGATAGATGATGTAGTATCCTATATGGAACTTGAATGGAGGAGCCCATTCTGCAGAAGGGAAGCATTTGGAGGAGGTACCAGGAAACCAGTCTGTGTACACATGAATGTGAGCTGTGGGTGCAGCAGCTAGACTCTAAATAGATTGCTTAATAAACAGCCAGTTCAGTTTTATAAACATTGAGTCCTTTTATATTACTACCTACCATGTGGTACATGAAACGTGGTGGCAGAGGCCAGTCTAGTGAAACTCACAACAAGGACAGGAGAGTGATTAACAGGAAAACAAAGCAACAGCTAGAAACAGAGCAAACAGGCATCATGAAGCAACTCAGATGACTGGAAATTCTGTCTTTCCAGACAAAAAACCTTGCACAGATATGGAAACAGTAAAAGCAAGAGTTGAGTCTGTATATTGAACTAACCGGGGGATGGAGGGTGGGGATGGAAGAAAGATGAGAAAATGAAGACAGAACTTTTTTACTAGTTCACTGGGGGAAGGGGGAGGGAAAGATGAGAAGTGAGTGAGACACTGTTGCCAGGAATAATTTCCAAACACTGTAAAGGTGTTTGATGAGTACAGTGACTCCAGGCAGAATGAAACAGTAGAGTGTTACTGTTTTTTTTTACCAGATATAAAGAAACAGTAGAGGGACTTTGTTATGTTTATCTGTGTTTGGCTATGTTTCAAAGCTGAGAATTCGGACATCCATGTGCAACTGTGGAGACTTTAAAGATAAAGGCTCATTTGTGGGACACGTGGTTCCATCTTATAAAAAGATTGTTGGAAAAACATATCTAACACTCAAGGAATGCCTACAAATTACAAGACAGAGTGGCTGAGGTAATATGTTTTATTAGACCAAATTCTTTGGTTCAAGAGACAAGCTTTTGAGCTTCCACAGAAGTCTTCTTCAGGTCCAAATAGCAAGGGCAGCTGAACTATGCAGGAAAAGGCTTAAAACAATAACAAACTCTAGTGCAGAAAAAGTGCATTGGAAGCTAAAAGAATCCAAAAAGCAGAGTGGAGACAGACCAAATGAGAATGCAGGCATCATGGTCCAGTGCATTAATTGTAGAGATTATTATTATTAAGGGTGGATATTAAGTCTGCTTTGCTGAGAGGTACATACATTAGCCAGGATTGTGGGTTATCTCCCACAATATTTGGAATTGTCATGCAATACTCAACTTTTACCTGGACAGCCAGTGGAATTGAGTAGAAAAGACTTTATAGTATCAATGTGTCCTATGATGGCACTACCAATACAATCAAATCCAGTTCCCCTCCCTGAACACACACTGAATCATTCTTGTCAAACTCTGCATAATTTTAATAAACAAAATCATATTGTCTTTCCGCCAACAGCCAATTTTTGCATGAATCTATGTGATTTTCATATCTCTCTTCACTGTATTCTATTTTTAGGCTAACATGCCAGTGTTTAATCTATTTGAAAAAAAGTCTGAGATTCCTGAACATCTGGAAATAATTTTTTTTGATTTGACCATCACATTCTCATCAGTTTTAGAATCTGTCATTTTTTGAGAATGGCATTTTGGTCTTTTCTGGAATAAATCTATTAATACCTCTTGTGCTTTTAATCGGTTCTTCCTGACATTTCAAAAGTTTGTGCAATATTCCTTCTGATCAAATTTCACTGTGTAAGAACAATTTCTTTAAGATACTTAGCCACTACAACTTGTTTTCTTCTGTTGTATTCAGGGTCCTCTTGACAAGAACTCCCTCAGCAGTGGAGTTTAAGGCTTAGCAGTTGTGTGATAGCATTCCCTTTATTTATGTTGAAATGTTTCCAATGTATCTCTCCCTGGTGAATTTACCAGGCTAGGCCTCTACACAGATACTTTTGAATGAGGAAATCTTGTTCTTCTCGGCTTCTTAACACTAATGAACAGCTAGCCCCTTCAGTATCAGTTGTTCCTAAAGGAGAGTAAAACACAGCTCAGGGAGTAATTAAGGAAATAAAGTCTCATTTCCTGCTCACAGAATAGCTCAAAATACATTAAAAATCTTCAGATTATTAATTCTTTAAAAGTAGTCTTTTAAAAATAACTATTGTGATTTTCTCTTTGAGTATTTATTATTTGCAATACAAGCTGAGTTGGTTAGATTGGCCAGATAAGTCACGTGATATTTGTTTCCAGTAACATTCTATGTTATGAATGTTTTGATGGAAGTGAATACTAAGGGGACATCAGTATGACTGAAGAAATACACCGGAACTTTGAGAGAATACTGACTCTTACCACCCATCATTTTTTTAGGTCTCTGAAATATATATAAATTCTTACCTTCTTGAAAAATAATGGAATTCTCAGTGGCAGACTGAAGTCAATTTATATTAGTATCTTGTAAATTTCTTGTTTTGAAAAACACTGTTCAATTTTGTCAGGTATCTGACCCCTCTTCAAAACATTTTGAATAATAGCCAGCAATGAGCAGAGGATCACTTTTGTCAAACGAATCTTGAGAAAATGTTTGCCAGGGTCTGTCTGAAGTGGGATGATCTATTAAGGATATTTTTGCTATGGACTATTGCAGATGATTTAGGCATTTAGACACAGTGTCTGCTGTCTAACGATTTATCCCTCAGTAATATTTTTTTAAAAAAAAGGTTGGTTGTTTTCCTTCCTTTGCCTTTTCTGTGCCTAGATGATTCTATCCATCTGATTTACAACCATTTCTAAAGCCCGGAAGTGCTGTACAGGATTACTGAAAAACAGAGTGATAAGTCCAGAGGGGTCAGTCATTTCACAGATTTCAAGGTCAGACCTCCTTCACAGACCAAAAAACTTTCCTGGAGTAATTTCTGTTGGAATTAGAGCATGTCTTTTAGAAAGAAATATCCAATCTCATTTTAAAAATTGCCAGTGATGGAGAATCCAAGTTGACCCTTGTAAAATTCTTCAAATGGTTAAGTTAATTGCCCTCACTGTTAAAAATGTACACTCTTTTTCCAGTCTGAATTTGCCTAGATTCAACTTCCAACGACTGGATCTTGTTATACCTTTGTTAGATTGAAGTGCCCATTATCAAGTATGTGTTCTCCATGTAGGTACTTGTAGACTGTGATCAAGTCACTCTTTATCTTTTGTTTGTTACGCTACATAGGTGGAGTTCCTTGAGTCTATAACTGTAAGGCATGTTTTCCAGTCCTTTAATCATTCCTATGGCAATTTTCTAAACCCTCTCCAATTTATCAAAACCCTTCTTCAGTTGTGGACAGGAGAAGTGAATACAAGATTTCAGCAGCAATAATCAGTGCCAAATACAGAGGCAATATAATCTCTGTACTCGTGCTCATGATTCCCTATTTATTGTATGAAAGGATTGTATTAGCCCTTTTGGCTATAACAGCACCACTGGGAGCTCATTATTCACCTAAGTTCCAGCATGTCTCCCAATCTGTTTCACAGTCACTACTTCCCAGGATAAAGTCCCCCCATCCTGTAAATGCAGCCTACGTTCTTTGCTCCTATAGGGGTACATTTACATTTGGCCATATTAAAACACTTACTGTTTTCTTTTACTCAGGCTACCAAACAATCCAGATCTCTCTGTATCAATCCTTCTTTTTCTACATTATTTATGGTTCCCCTACTTTTTGTTTCATGCACAAATATTATCAGTGTTGATTTTATGTTCTTTGCTAAATGGCATAGGACCAAGAACTGATCGTTGCAGGACCCTATTGGAAACACACCTGCCTGAGAATGCCACCCTATTTGTTACATTTTGGGACCAGTAAGTTCCAAGTTCCATTGGGTTAATTTAGCTACTCAGTTGAACTACTCATATGCTTAAGTACTTTGCAGAATAAAGCTGAACTTACACGCTTACAGATGTGTAATTGGTTTGCTGAACAGGGACCTTAGGCCCATAGTATTGTGTATTAAATGCATACTTCTGTCATCAAAGGCCAGGCTATTTCATACTTCCCCAGTAAAATAGGAGTAGTAAAAGGACTGACCCTGTAGGCATCTTCAAATGAGAGAGCTTTTGCAGAAAAGGAGTCCATTATGAATGTTTGGGGATCTGTTAGAAAGGAATGATCATTATCAACTTAGCATGATCCCTTTGAGCCCTGCCAGAACACAGAGCCTTGTGACCTGTGAACTTGTTACACGATTGATGTATTTAAATTTTATGCAAAAAGAAACAATTTTTTGCTTATGGCTAACAATTGAGCAACAATTTGTTCATGTAATTTCAATATCCTTGAGTTTCAGGTAGAGGTGAGCAAATAGAAGAAAAAAAATTGTTGAATATATAACATACTAAATCCTTTTCTGCTATTCAAGTAGCTTTTTCTTATTCAGCACGTATATTATCTGATAAAATAACAAAACATACAAATAGGGCTGTCTAGAATAGAGATTGGGGTATTGGATATCTGACAAATATTGCTTTCTCTGAATCTCAGTGGTTTCCTTATCAATCACATGGCCATCATATTATTCTCAGAACAGTTTCTTGTTCAATAACATACCAAATGCTGAGGTGAATTTTCTTCTGTCACCATATCATAAAGTGACAAAGAGTCCTGTGGCACCTTAAAGACTAACTAAATTTTTTTTAGAGCATAAGCTTTCGTGGGCTAATACCCACGTGGGTAATTAGCCCACAAAAGCTTATGCTCTAAAAAAATTTTAGTTAGTCTTTAAGGTGCCACAGGACTCTTTGTCACTTCTGCAATTCCAGACTAACACGGCTATCCCTCTGATTCATATAATAAAGGTGTGAAGTTCACAAAAGTGCTAGTTTGAAGGTGATCATTTTTCCTGCCCCCATTTATATTACATATATTAAGTTTATAAAAAGTAGAGGTCAGTATCCAGAGATTCCAATAGCTACTGTTACAGGAGAGAGGGATAGAGAGTGAAAAGCCTGAGGCTTTGTTCTTGGAAAACAATAATTGAATGACATCTATTTTAAAATGAAAAAAACAGGACATATGAGCCCATCTCTTAGATTCAACCCCTAAAATTTATACATTCTTCGGGCCAGATCCACCTTTTATTTTGTATTTGTACAACACCTAGCACAATGGGATCTGACTAGTCCTCCTAGATATTATGGTCATTCAAATTAAAATAAATAAATAAATAAATAAATATCTGTGTGTTTTACTCTTTGACATTTCCTTCTTTCTCCTCAGTATGTCTTTTTCTCCTTGTGAAGACTAGAGACTTTTCCCAGGAGTAAACTATTTTTTACTTATGATTAAAAACTCATATAAGAAAATGCTGTTTCTACCTTTTTTAAAAATGTTGGTACCTACAAATTTTCTGAGAGGAGCTTTTAAGAGACAGAGATGAGAATTAAGAACTCTATCCTAGGATTTTAATAGAAGCTTAGGGAACACAAAATTTAATTTCACAGATAAGAAGGATTATTATAAGAATATTCTAAGTATTAGGCTTAGTAATACATTTGTCTGGTAAGATATTTTTGTATCCACAATAAGAGATATTGTCTAGAGATATTTCCCTTTCTTATAATAATTTGTTTTATAACTAAAGTAGAGTTTAATAAATGACATTCAAGTGATTTTTAGGAGATGTTGATTACACATCAATGTTTCTTCTTCTTTATTGATACTCTATTGGATTTAGGAGAATAAAATATTGTTTAATATACAGAACAATAGTCCTGTGATGATCTCAATAGGATTAGTGAAAACAATGTCAAGATTATGCTTCCAATTATTCTCCATAGCTAATATATTTTCTTTCGTTCCATATTTCAAATATGTGGGGAAGAATGTAAAAGAAATTATACGGAATTATTTTTAATTCTAAACTTAGAACTAGATAAGCCCCTTAATCAGTCTGCATGATAAAACATTACAAAACGATTATAAAATCTAGCAATAAAGGAGGAATGATTACAGACAAAAATAAATAACGATAAAATTCACCCCAAGATAGTTGTTCCATGCATGGCATTACCTAACTGTACTTAATATTTTTCTCCATCTTTCTATAACCCTTTGAGTTGTTACTTTTAATAGCATTATGTACAAAACTGATATTTAAACTGGCAGTGTCCTTTTAAACCTTTCATTAATAAATGGCGCTTATTGCAGTTTGACAGCACTTGTGTGACTTTCATCCATACGTTATAAGTGTTAACCATTATTATTATTTAATTATTCATGTGTGATGAACACTGGACTTAAGTTGCTGAACTACTGGAGGGGAACTCTGAGAGAGAGTTGTTTCTCCTACCCTGTTAATGGATTGGGAAGATTAAGCCAGACAGTGGACAGCAAGACTATAATGCGTAAGACTTGCTAAAGACTACAAAAGTTTAGTCTTCCTAAACCCAGAAGGAATGCCCACTGCCTCTGTCACTTCTAGGATATTATTTTTCAAGCCCTTATCACTGTTGTAATCAAATACACATCTTTCATCTCCTGATTCACTACATTATGGAATTCTCAGTACATGTGTAGAAAGTTCTAACAAATGAGAAGTCATAATTTAAGCATACAGCTTTTATATTTTGTTCTTTTAGCCATGGCCTTTTAATAAAATGTGGTTTAATACTTCTCAAGTTTTGAGCATTACAAATTAATTAGCATAAGCACCAGAGAAAGTTCAAGTTTTAGGTGCCCCAAATTTTAAAGCAATCACCCAGCTGAGATATTTCCTCAGCCCACATACAGTGAATTACTGCCATTATTTTAACAAGAGGTTCCCATAAATAATGTTTCCCCAATCCTTTGATTGTCCTGTATATCAGGATTATGGAAGAATGGAGAATCTATACTGCCGTTTAAAAAGTTTCTCATAATTCAAAAGGAAGGAAGGACGCATAATCACTTGGCAAAAACACTCCTAGCAAGTGCATTTGTTGGGAATGTTTATGGTTTGTTCCTAAAATTATACTGAGCTTACTGATGTTATGGCCCAGGGTTCAATTCATCATTTATAGTTCAGGATGGGTCTGAAGACCTTAGAGTGAGTGTCTTTGACTGGAATATATATTAATTTAATATCTGGCATCTCATGAAACCTCCCATGTGTTGCTGCAATTTTTTATTATTTACATTTCCATAGCACCTGCAAACTCCACTTGAGATGAGGTCCCACTGTTATAAACACTGTAAAAACACCCAGTAGCAGTCTCTTCCCAGACAATCTTGCCATTCAAATAGACAACACAGCCAAAGGATTGGAGAATGGAAATATTATTATTATTAATATACAAATGAAATAGTAGTGTCTGTCAGAGAGCTGGGGAAATTACCTCAACTTCTCCTGTGATTCAGTGTCAGAATTTTAATAAAGGACTCAGAGGAATCTTGCTGCAGCATATCAGTGTGTCTGAAATAATCCACTATTTGAATCTTTCCTTCAGATTTTGGGATATCTAAGAGACTGAGATGATCCAAAATACCAAATCTGAAAAGGCCAAGGATTTAGATGGCTCAATACTCTAAACTACTGAAGCTTTGAGTCTATCTTTAAAAAAAAGGCAAATGAAAACATTTCAGCTTATTAAAATTGAAGATTCAGAACCTGAAATATAAAGAACCACATTTATTCAGATGTGACCTGTCTTCTAAAGCTTTACATTGCAAATTAGCCAGATGCACTCAGATATATCATAAACAGCTCAAGCGCGAGCGAGAGACCATTGAAAACTAAAAGTCAAGCCAAACCAGAAGAATATATGTACTAAAAAGTGTCTTAGAGCCTGATCTTGGAGGGTGTAAAGTATCTGCTGGAAAGGTCCCATAACTCCCAGTGACTTTTGAAGTAACCTGTCCCCTATGTATCAGTGGAAAAAAACTCAGCTCATTTCCCCTTAATATGATTCCATCCCATCGCCTTTCCTGAATTAAATAATAAATATTATATTGTAAAAAACAAGTTTTGTACTTTTTTTTGGTCCCGTAATAGGGATTAATTATTATTGTTACATGCATATGATGTTCAGTGAGTAAGAACTGACAATGAAAAATGGTGGCTTATTCTGAGCTTTGTTACAATTCACCAGGAACATTCTTCAGAACTGGTTTCATATTCACCGATCTCATCATGGGAATGCAGAATCCTTTTAAAACCAAATTTTACCTCCTAAAACCAGGCTAGAGATAAGTTATTACTAAACTGAGTTAGGCAAAAGGCTAGGGACATTTCATTGCAAAATTGGGAATTTTCTGTCAGTGTGCTCCAATCTAGACGTGGAGTAACCACTGCTGGATGAAAGGGGAGTTAATTCTGCATTGCCCATTCATTCCTGAAGCTCTCTGCTTAGTCAAATGTGGTGGAGGTGTTTTAAGATGTAGACTCCACTACAGTCTGCATAGACATCATCAACTCACTCCACAGAGGCCACTAACTAGCCATCACAAGGCAATATATTTCAACCACTACTCAGAAGTTTTGACTTAGAAGTGAAAAACTCCATTACCATTTACCCGAGCCACCAAATGAACCCATTTTTTTCCTTAGCATATTGTATTCCAGACCTTTTTCATTCTCATATCTAAGTTTTTACAGCAGGAATTAAAAAACAACAAGAACAACCACCACCACCCCTCAGGGTTGATATTGTTTAATTCACTTCACAGTCTTTCAGATGTTCATGGAACAATATTCCTTGCCAACACATATTGTTTACCTAAGTGCAGTGTATCATGTGAATCATTCACAAGGGCCGACACTCAGGACTGTGGTGAGAGATCCAGCACAGCCAGAATTATTACACAAATATTAACTAGGCTTACAATTAAAACATATTCACTTGTAAATAAAATTTCATTTATTTCCTTAATTAAATTACCATTTCACACAAAATATTAGCATTCCTCTACTGGGAAATTGCTTGCGGAAAAGACTGTAGAGTCATTTTAGCGAGGAACATTAACAAAGCTTGCTAATATATAGAAAATCTTGCTAAGAACATAGAACAAGAATTATGTTACCATAGTATATAAAACCATTAAAATCATTCAGAGCCCCTTGCCATAAGTTACAAAGTTTGCCTGTTATAGTCTATGAGCAACCTTTGGGGGTTTCTTTTGTTTGTTTGTTTGTTTTTTTAACTGCATTTAACAAATAGTTTAACTTTAAACAAGAGTACCTTGGTATTTTTTTTTCATTCAAACCACACAGAATGGACTAGATTGGCATTGGTGAGGGCCCCATCAGGAGTACTGTGTCCAGTTTTGGGCCCCACATTACGGGTATGTGTACACTACAAACTTATGTCGATTTTGTTAAGGTCGATTTTGTAAAGCAGACTGTATAAAATTGATTTTGTGCATCCACACTAAACACAATAAGTCGGCATTGTTCGTCCACACTACAGTGGGAAGCGTCGACATAGCGAGTGGTGCACTATGGGTACCTATCCCACAGTTCCTGGAGTCCCAGCAGGCACCATTTTGAGTGGTGCACTGTGGGTAGCTATCCCACAGTTCCCAGAGTCCCAGAAGACGCTATTTTGAGCTTTCTCTGTTCCCAAACCCACCCACCCCGCAGTGCCCCTCCTGTTGTGAAAGCAACTGCAAACAGTCATTTCGCGCGCTTTTGCTGCCTGAGCTGATGCCATAGCAGTGCAAGCACGGAGCCTGCTCAGGTAACTGCTGCAGTAATGGCCGCTGTGAATACCTCATGCATTGTTGTGGACTTTATGCTGCATCGTATGCACAAGAATGCGATCAGGAAACGACTGCGCTATCAGGAGACTGAAGACAGTGATGAGGACATCATGGACATGGACACTGACTCTTTTGAAAGTAAGGGGCCTGACAACCTGGCAATTTTGGTGGCAATGGGGCAGCCTCATGCTCCGGAACGCCGAATCTGGGCCAGGGAAACAAGCACTGACTGGTGGGATTGCATAGTGCTGCAGGTTTGGGATGACTCGCAGTGGCTCAGAAACTTTCGCATGAGAAAGGGCACATTCATGGAACTTTGTGACTTGATTTCCCCTGCCCTCCAGTGCGAGAATACCAAAATGAGAGCAGCCCTCACAGTTCAGAAGTGAGTGGCGATAGCCCTATGGAAGCTTGCAATGCCAGACAGCTACCAGTCAGTCACGAATCAATTTGGAGTGGGTAAATCTACAGTGAGGGCTGCTGTGATGCAAGTATCCAGGGCAATCATTGATCTGCTGCTATCCAGGGTTTTGTGTCTGGGAAACGTGCAGGCTATAGTAGATGGCTTTGCCACGCTGGGATTCCCTAACTGGGGGGGGGGCTATAGATGGCACTCATATCCCTATCTTGGCACCAGACAACAAGGGCGCAGAGTACAGAAACCGCAAGGGGTATTGTTCAATGGTCATGCAAGCACTGGTTGACCACAAGAGACGTTTCACCGATATGTGCATGGGATGGCCAGGAAAGGTTCATGACGCTCGTGTGTTCAGGAACTCTAGGCTGTATAGACAGCTGACGCAAGGGACTTTCTTCCCAGACCAGAAAATTACTGTAGGGGGTATTGAAATGCTGATCATTATCCTTGGGGACCCAGCCTACCCCTTAATGCCCTGGCTTATGAAGCCATACACAGGATCCCTGAACAAGAGTCAGGAGCTGTTCAACTATAGGCTGAGCAAGAGCAGAATAGTTGTGGAGTGCGCATTTGGCCATCTGAAGGCCAGGTGGAGAATCCTACTTACTCGCTCAGACCTCAGCGAAAGAAATGTGCCCATTGTTATTGCTGCTTGCTGTGTGCTCTGTGAGAGCAAGGGGGAGACATTTATGGTGGGGTGGGAGGCAGAGGCAAATGTCCTGTCCGCTACTTATGAACAACCAGACACCAGGCCAAGTACAAGAGCGCACCAGGAAGCGCTGCACCTCAGAGAAGCCTTGAAAAACAGTTTTGTGATTGCCAAAATGCTGTTGAAAACCCGCTCCCTTGCTCTGATCTACGATAAGCCTCCCGCCATCCTTATTCCCTTCCCCCCCATTTGCGGAGTAAATAAAGTCTCTTTTTTAAAAAGCATGCATTCTTTAATGATTCTTCACAAACAAAGGGGAAGACTGGCAAGATAGCCCAGAAGGGGTGGGTGAGGAGGAAAACCAGTCAGTGTGATGGATGGGGGGAAGGGGGGACAAAGACATAGCACATTTTTAAAACTTTTCTGATAAACTGAGCCGCATGCTGCTTCTGTTGTATTGTGGGGTATAGTGGGTCGGTTCCTGGATCCTCCCCGCCCCCCGCGTTCTCACCCCATGTCTGGGTGGGGAGGCAATGGAACTTGGGGAAGAGGGGAGGTTGTTACACAGGGGCAGCAGGGGCATCTTTGGTCCTGATGAAGCTCCACCAGACACCAGAGCATGTCACTCTGATCCTCCATTATCTGCAGCATTGCTTCCATCCTCCTTTCTTCCCACTCCTGCCATCTCTCCTCCCACTCCTGCCATCTCTTCTCCCGTGCTGCTACTGCTGCCCTGGATGTGCTCTGGGACTCTAAAAATTTTTCTCTCCATGCTTTGTTTCAAGCTGCCTCACTGCAGCAGACATTCAAGAGCTCGGCAAACAAATCTTCTCTTGTGCACTTCCTTCTCCTTCTCATCTGTGCTAGCCTCTCCGAAGGGGATGTTAGTGGGGGCGGGGGGTGGGGGGGGAGGAACCACGCTGTCTGTAGGAGGAAAGAAGGAAAAAGGTTATAAGATAGATAGATACATTCTCCAGAACAATGGGAACAGTCTTTCACGATGAAACAAAGTATTCACAGAGTGCATATGCTTTCTGTACAAGGTCGTATTTTGCACCTTAAATTGAGTGCCTGTAGCTTTCCTGTACAAACATCACATCAGGCACTCTCTCCCAGGGCTAGGCAACAGACACCACCATGCAGGTAAGCCACATTCTTTCGGTTTGATCCACATTCTTTACAACAATGCTCTCCTTTCCCACAGTAAGCACCCCCACACCGTGTGGCTCCCTGCTGCTGCAACACAAGCAGCCCCCAGCCCAAGGTGCTGCTCTCATGGAGGTTTCTCTCCCCCACACGAACACACACATGCCCCCAACACAAGCAGCCCCCAGCGTTTTCTCTTCCTCCCAACCCTCTTACCCAGCTCTTTTGTGCTGGTTGGTCTTCTGTACTGATGAGCTCTCCATGGTGCCTTGTGCTGAGGAGCTCTTCATGGTGAGTGTCCTGTGCAGGTGAGCTCACCACGCTGGCCAAACAGGAAATGAAATTCAAATGTTCCCGGGGCTTTTCCTGTCTACCTGGCCAGAGCAGCGAGTTGAGACTGCTGTCCAGAGCGGTCACAATGGAGCACTGTGGGAGAGCTCCCGGAGGCCAGTAAAGTCTGCATGCATCCACACTAAGCCACAGTCGACCCAGAGACGTCGATTTAAGTGTTACTCCCTTGGTTTTGGTGGAGTACAGAAATCGATTTTGAGGGCCCTTTAAATCGACTTAAATGGCTACTGTTTGTGGACGGGTGCAGGGTTATGTCGATTTAATGGCACTAAAGTCAACATTAACTTGTAGTGTAGACCAGTCCTACAAGAAGGATGTGGATAAATTGGAAAGAGTCCAGAAGAGGGCAACAAAAATGATTATAGGGATGGAGCATGACTTACAAGGAGAGGCTGAGGAACCTGGGATTGTTTAGTGTGGAGAAGAGAAGAATGAGGAGGGGTTTGATAGCTGCTTTCAACTACCTGAAAGGGACTTCCAAAGAAGATGGATCTAGACTGTTCCCAGTGGTAGCAGATGACAGAACAAGGAGGAATAGTCTCAAGTTGGAGAGAGGGAAGGTTAGGTTGGATATTAGGAAAAACTTTTTCACAAGGAGGGTGGTGAAGCACTGGAATGGGTTATCTAGGGAGGTGGTGGAATCTCCTTCCTTAGAGGTTTTTAAGGTCAGGCTTGACAAAGCCCTGGCTGGGATGATTTAGTTGGGGATTGGTCCTGCTTGGAGCAGAGGGTTGGACTAGATGTCCTCCTGAGGTCCCTTCCCTGATATTCTGTGATTCTATGATCTTCAGCTGGTATAAGTCAGCACAGCCCCAGCTCAGTCAATGGGAATGTCCAGCAAAAATGCCTTTATTAATGTAGACATCAGTTAACATAACTGCTACACAGGAAATTTAGATAACACTTCACAGCATTACATTTGAAGGATACATACAATGATGCTCAGAGGATGTCAGCCCTCATTACAAGTGAGTCTGCACTCAAATTATTTTGATGCATCTTATAATCAGTGTAAAATATGCATTGTTTACATATCTGGACTTTTGGTTGAATGGAACCCGCTCAATGCATTTATGTGTGAAGTGATTATTGGCCATTTTTAAAACTACCTTTAAAAAAGCTTAAATTTAAATCACAATAAGGTAACATTAAGGTTGAGAAATGCAGTAAAGAAAAGGAAATTCTGATTTATGTTCAACACATTGCCCTGAATTCACTCCATTGTGTAGAAATATTGAATAACAAATGAATAAATGATCTTGCATACCATACATGTGGCAATAGTAGGCAAAATGAGGTTAGTTAAATATGGTGTTTCAACCTTAACTTTAATTTCCCTGCTTTTATGGATTTAAGCCTGACCATTAATGCACTTTTGTGATTTAATTTCCTTCACAATCATATTTAAATTCTTACTATGTCGTATAATGTTCAATAAAGCAAAGCAATGAAGCATAAAATACCAGGGCCTCTTACAAAGGTTAAAATGAAACCCTTATTAGGACAAGAGTGAATAACACCTCAGTGCTAATTACCATGGTATAGCCAAAGCCCATAAACAGTGAAAAAGCTCATTAAGCTCTATTAAAATGTATGCTAAGAATTCATCTGGTCAGATAGATGAATAAAAATTAGTAGTTCTTTTATTCCTTAATTCCAACATTTGCTTCTCAGCAGGGTGAATTCTCAAAGAGCTTGGATCACTGCAATAATGTGCAGTGAATGCAGTTTCCCTTGCCAACTTCAAATAAGAATAAAATATGGTATGTCAAATCCAGATAACTCAAAAAGCAAATAAAAAGATCCCCTGACATTTCTTATCTTGGCTTACAGAAAAGGTGCTGGTGAATACATGTTTAATTAAAGAACTATTTGGGAAGTATATGGATAGGGCATAAAACTGAGTCAAGAGACCTGTGATGGGTTATTTTCCCCCTCTCCCTCAGAATTTTATTTTTATTTTTTTCAATGTCCTATTCCCCCATCTATAAAATGGAGCTAATGGAGCTTATCTAGCTTTGTACATCAGAAGCAAAATATTGTATAAATGCTAAGCATTATTAATTATTATTACTTCACTCTGTGACTCAGTTTCCTTGAACAAAATGTGCTGTGGAAGTACAAATACCATACATTATTATTTATTCACATTCCTTGATACTTTAAACTACTATTTTTCCCAGATATAAGGGCTATGGCTTAGGTCCTCTTCTTCCCATCCAAAATTTCCCAATGGGGATAATTTACAACAAAACTTCCATAATTTGGAGGTTCCAGAAAATCAGTCACATCTCTGTGAGAGAAGGCTGTGAGAGAAGTGGTACTGAAAGAACAGAGATGTGTGATCTGGCAAACATATAAGCCAAAGGATTGTGGGAGAAAATGGTGAATTGTAGGCCAAATGTACATATAGTCCACAGTACTGCACAGGCTTATTCCCATACTTAACTTTACACAGTGAGTAGTCCATTGACTTGATTGGAACTACACAGTGGGAAAAGCGACAAAGAGTCTTGTAGCACCTTATAGACTAACAGATTTTAGGGATCATGAGCTTTCGTGGGCTTTAGCCCACGAAAGCTCATGATCCCTAAAATCTGTTAGGGACTACAAAACTCTTTGTAGCATTTGCAGATCCAGACTAACACGGCTACCCCTCTGATACTAGACACAAAGGGAAAAGTTAATGAAGCGCAAGGCTTTGTAGGTAAGGCCATAGTCTCTGCATAGACTCCATTCCATCTCTTCCCCCAAATACTAATAGTCCAGCTGACTTTATTACTATGCTGTCATTGTCTCTTCTTTTGTGGAAACACTCATAATCTCTCTAATGGGGGCTACAGAAAGTATCAAGGGAGTTAATGCTGCATCTTATTCTGGAAGTGAAACTGCAGGAATTGGCTTGCTGCCTCTGTTCAGGCACTGCAATGTTCAGACAGTCCTATTTTTGCCAGCATAAAAATGTTAAAAATCAGTATGTCCCTCTTGCAGCAACACTACTGACTGAAACTGCAATCCTCCAAAGATATACGTCCATGCTTAACTTTATTCATTTTGAGGACTCCTATTAAAATTAAACACATGCAAAAATCTTTGCAGGATCATTGCCCAAGGAACCATGCTGCCATTGGCTAACTCTAGATACCTTCCTCGTACACAAGAAAGGGTTAATGCATGGGGCCAAGGGAGCAGAAGTTGTGCAGGCAGCATTACTTTTCTTGAAGCCAACCTCTTCCTGTAGGCGGAATACTTGCATGTCCCACCCCTTCAGAGTTAACGTGAAAGCTCATGAAACCTCGTGAAAGAGGTTCTGGGAGCTTCACAGCTTTGGCACATTGTCCTTCCTTTCTATTAGCTCAACGATGATACTTCCTGTGTGTTATTCCTCACAATGAGAAATCAATTATGTACCTTAAAGAAATAAACATCACCACCAAATGTATAACAGAGTCAGACCCCTGGTCTCCTTTAGCTTCATGAAATACACATTACCTTTGCATTTTACAAAGGAAAAGAGTTACATACAGTATCCATGCAGTCTGTTTGACTTTAAAAAAACCCCTGTTTTGCTCATTATGTACGTATTTAAAATACAGCTAGTACTATATGAAAGACCCAGATTTTTTTCTTCATTTCTTTGTGTACAACAACAAAAATGTAACTATTAGTTGCATGTGCTTCAATGTGAGAAAAAAGTTCATAAACCTGCAGAAATTTTCAATTTTCAAGATTTTAGTGAAAGGAAGATAGAGTAATTGATCCTGCAGATTGCTGAGTGACTCCTGAAGGTGCTGAGTACTTTTATCTCTTACTGAAGATGATAGTACTGAAGACTTTGAACAAAGAGATGCTGTTTAAAAATGAGTCATTTTAAGGTCACACAATTCAACAAACTGAGGTAATAAAATAAGATTCTTTTGATTTAAAAAAATAAATAATTTGAACTTGATCCTGGCTTATTTCAGAATATCATGTATTCAGTGATTTTTCAGTCAGGGAATATGATGCAGGATCAAGTCCTGGCCACAGAATTATTTACACTTCCAGGATTATTTTTGTTTTTTCTTTTAAATTCTAGCCAACACAAGCAAAGAAAATAGAAGGAACCTCCTTTATGCTTTTGCCAATTAAATAGGCAACAGGGCTTGAGCCAACTTGTTTTCATATTCTTAAATTTGGTAATTTATATATGTATGGAATGTTGATATTTAATTCAGTCAACATCTATCCACCACTACCTTACAATAAAAAAAAATCTTACAATTTGATATTATTTATTTTTCATGTGGAAACCACATTTTTTGTTGATGAGGCTGTATTTGTTTAGAAGTGAGCAATAGCACCCCTGTAGATTCACAGAGGAGCCTTTTATCCAAAACAGCCTTTAGGCCACAGTTTGCAATCAGTGAATATTTATATTAGTAGCAGTTGCACCAGACAGTAATTATCTTATCACAGAGGAAAAGGTTAGAAAGAAGCTTTTCCATTGGACACCTGCCGTGTGGATAATTAAGTATCTCCATGGTTTCTTTCATTACTACATTCAATAATAGTTAAATACCAGGGAATCCAGGCATAATCAGACATGATTTGATGAGATATGAAAAGAGACAGGAACAAACAAAATTATTCTCTAAAAAAAACCAAAGGAAATAGCAATTTTTTCTGTAATATGAGATTGTCACCTATTAGTTTCAGAATATACTTGAGCTATATCACTCAATGTGAATATGAGAGTTTAATAATAATAACTTACAACTTTCAGTACAATGAATGAAGATAAAAATAAACATAAGCACAAATTGCTTTCTTTAAAAGCATGTAGGGAAATAGAGTTTAAAAGAATATTTAAATCTGATTATATTTTAATATCAATCTAATATGTAGAAATAAAATGGAAAACATCATTTGAATTTGCTCACAGTTCTCTTTTTTAGTTAAAGATATTTTTGCATAGTGATTCAGGAAACACAGTTTTGCAGTCAGAGGCAGATACTTAGAAAGATTAAACATTGCTAGATAACTTTATGCTATAAACTTTGTGGGTCAGAGTGGCCAAAATTTTCAAACCTTGGCTTCAAAGATAGGACCTAAATCCATATGAGGGAATCTAGAAAGGGTCTGATTTTCAGAGATGCCAACACACCTTTAGAGGCCAGGTCAAATTTTTATTTCAATGTTATGTATTTTCTTTAGATTGGCTGTGCAACCTTAATTCTGCCTCCTTTATGCATGAACATTATGACACAGCCGTTATTTTTTTTCTTGCAGAACTTCTGCACCATTCAGTGCATAGGATAGACTGTGCTCAAAGAATGAGGCAGTTGTTCAATATTTTTATCCTCATTCAGTGAGCAGATGCAAACCTTGCCTCATTTATTGCACATAATCCAACACCTGCAATGTATAAATAAATAATGATTTCCTTATAGTCTTTTCTAAGGCACACATCACTGTAATATCTGAGTGCCTCATAAATATTATCTTCACTGCACAATAAGACAACATTGTTATTCCCATTTAACAGAAAGGCGAGAGAGACAGAGAGACTTCTGAGGCTGCACAGTGAATCAAAAGTAGAGTCCATATTAGAACTCACAATCAGGCCCCTACCTCATGCTCAGTCCTCCAGACCACAATGCCTTACTGTGAGATGTGATGCTCAAAATCTACAGTTGTCAGTGATTTCTGTTGCCACAGCGAGTACTCAGCACTTCTGCAAATCAGGTCCCAGGTTTCAACTTAAGCATAAATAAATAAATAAATAAATAAATAAATAAAAATGTGGCACACCAACTAGATGCCACCTGCCATCTTTTTGACTTAAATGAGTTGCTCGGGAAGTCTAGTATATGTAAGTTCTTCTATGTGATATTCATCAGCTTTACCACAAAATCATCTTTTTGCTTCCTGGAGATGTATGCCTTGTTCTCCTCACACCTACGAATCTATAGCAAATGATTCAGGTATCCTACAAACAGACTCATTCTCTTCACCATTCTGATTCATTTACTGAACACCATTCATTGTGTGCATAAAATGGTGATTTTCAAAAGTTTAGATATAAGCCAAACCCAGAATGGAATTTCATGGGACAAAGGACAGGCAATTCTCTGGCCCAGGACTCTCTCTCTCTCTGATGAATGTCAAAGGCCTAGTACCTTCAATGGAGGTGTTAGATAATCTTTATAATGGAAAGTGGTAGAGAACCTAAATATTAGTGTTACTACCAGCTTCCTGTAATAAAGTGTCTCAGTACAGCTTATGCTTCTATTTTAAGATAAAGCTAAAGGGGTAGAAGTCCGAATTTCATGTTTCAATTAAATTAAGCAATCATGTTTCCTGGGGGAAAATATCATCAGTCTCTCGCTGTGCAACAGAAACCAAGGAAAACAACAAAAAATATGTTGTATCTAACAGCCATTATACAACAGCTACATGTCAAATGCTTTTCCATTACCCACTTCAGGTTCTAAAAGTGGTCCATTAAGCAGTCCTACTTCAGCAGTCCTACTACTACAATTAAGTAACAAAATGTCGGTGTTTAAATCACACTTCCTTGGTGGTCTAGCAATTTCACTGTCAATGTTCCAATAAAAATGAAAGGTTTTGTTTTGGATTGTAATACCTATTATTAAATATATTTAAAATATGTCAAGAGAATAGAGTCAGATATGCTTTAAGTCATATGATCCTGTAACTGCCTTACTAAACAGATCCAAATATGATATCAAAAATGAGACTGAAAGAGAAAGAAAAACAAAAACAAAACTTAGATAAATATTTCCACTTTTCTGTCTGTTATAATTACTGACAAATGTGAGGTTTACTGATAGCCGTCAAGAGAATCAGCTGCCTTTTCCAATCAAAACTGTGTTTATAACAAAGTACAACACTCTTCTCTTGATTTTGTAGAATTAAGATCAATTCAGATATTCTATTTTTTTCACTGAGCACAGTACTGAAGATGAGACCAGCCTTGATGATTCAAAGAAGAATTTTTCTATAAATAATTTACTTGAAATAATGTTGAGTTTTGACCCATCAGAGTCAAAATCCTGCCTGTAAATAATAAGGAACCAAATCATTAAGTATTATTCCTTTCAAGAATGCCCAGAACCTTTAAATGCCCAGAGCCCTTAAAGGTATCTCCTAAATAATCACTTTTTAAAAATCGATATCAAAGATTACAAAATAGAGTTAATGTTGATAGTAAAGTTAGCTATTGTTACAGAGAGTGAATATGGTAACAGAATGATGTATTTCTTGTACTAAAGTATATGGTCAATGTCTGTGAGCACACCCAGTGTGCACTAGAAGTTTCCAGAAGCCACATCGGACAAAAGTCAGAAAGTTACAGAATTGCCGCCCCTTAAAATGTGCCGCCCTTAAAAAAATGCTGCCCCTTAAAATGTGCCACCCTAAGCACATGCTTCCTTGGCTTGTGCCTGGAACCTGCCCTGGGTAGGTCCATCATTTATCTTGCTATCATTGGCTCGGGACTGTTGAATAGGGAAATGTGTTTTTATTGTTGTTTGTCTTTTTTTAATTAAACTGATTTTTGTAAAGTCCTATGTGATCTCATATTGACCTCTCGATGTCACTGCTTGGTTCAGAATGATTGTTTACATTACAGACAGTCATAACGTATTATTTATTCGTACTAGAGGCTCCAATCAAGATTGTGTGACGTGCCATAAAAATATGTACTGAGAGAGATCCCCTTCACCACAAGACTAGCCTTCTTTCCTCTCCTGGTTAAAATTCTAATAGTTTCATAGTTAATTATTGAAAAATTTATGTGGGACTGTTAAAATAATGTATAAGCATACTTTTGGAAATATTTTAATTACAGATGCTTTAAAGTCCCACTTTATGTGACAAATAAATGAGACGAATTTCTGTGTTTCTTATTAAACATTTAAATACATGAAGTCAATTTGTCCACAAGGAAACACAGAAAAAAAAAGATTCTGATTGTTGGGCCATGTACAATGTCAGTGTTTAATATTATTAATATCTTGAAATGTATTAAATATCTACATGTAAACAAGATATGCATATACTACGGATAACATATTCATGGTCATCTAATATCTGACAAAAAAGAGTTATATGCACCTCAAAAAGCCTTCTCTCGAAGAACTTTATAGCATTGTATTTTCATAATTCTCTGAATTTAAAGTTATGTACCCTTGTTTTGGCATAGAAAAATACAGATAAGATAAGTGCAGTTCCTTTTAATGCCTGTCTTCCCAAAAATGGCCTCTGATTTGAGCTGCTTTAATTTTGAGTGCCTAACATGCTACTCAAGGCCTGATTTTCACAGTTCCTGAGCACCTACAATTCCCATTGTACTTAACGAGAGGTCTAGATGCAAAGTACTGCTGAAAATCAAGCTCAAAGTGTCTCAAGTTGAACACCTAAAGTTTGAGACACACAAAATCTAAAGGGTGCTCTAGAAATGTCCTGTGTAGATGGACCAGTCTCATCTTCATACTTCTATATTCATAGACAAAACAAGAGTAAATACCTTAAAGCTTAGCCTTAGAGAACCAAGCATTTCACAATGATTAAAATATAATTAGTAAAATGTTAAAAGTGTGAAATTTGGAAAATTCTAGCCCTTCATATGTGCAAAATTTCTCTGTCAATTTCCACTGTATAAATCTATACATGGATGAAATGGTCACTCAGAAAAGCAGTGGTGTTGGAGAATTCAGAGTGGAACTGAAAATCAAGCTTACAACGGGAAACTAGCTACAATCTTATGGATGGTGGGATGAAAATCAGCCCATAATTGTTATTTTGCAATCCATTTGACTTATAAGTAGATGCATCATCTAATGAAATATGATGCCAGATGCATTTGCATCAGGATCTCTAAACAAGAAAGAAACAGTTACACCCAAGAAGAGAATAGATGCTGACTACTGTGAAAAGTACATGCATTCTGATGTATATGGACATGGCCTAATTGAGCCCTGAGTCAAGTGCACACATAAGTTTGTGATTTCAGTTGGAGATGCATTCTTATGTTGGTATAGAATTTGACCCTTTGATTTTAGCACTTTCTGAATTTAATGTGTAGGTGCTGAAACTAGGTGTACTAGGGGTACTGCTGAACCCCCAGGTTTGAAGTCATTTCCATTAAATATAGGGTTTGCAGTTTGGTTCAATGGCTCTCAGCACCCCCACTATACAAATTGTTTCAGCACCCCTGATGTAATGCATGATGCTGAAACTGTAACAAATATCTTAATGTGGAATCAGAGATGTTACCACACTCTGTTTATAGCATAGCTGTAACCATGCAGAAACAATAACTCGAAACAACACTGAGAAAAAATAAGTCCATGTAGGAAGTATATTCTTCCTACTATTGGAAAACTGAAAAAAAAAATAAAAAGGAAATGTTTTGTTAACAGACAGAGTGACAGTTCGGAGTTAACTTAAACAATTATGCAAAAGTGACCTAAAGAGAAAGCAGAAGTAGACCGCAAACTGAGATCATACTTGCCATTTCTGGAGGACATTAATGAAGAGAATGACCTTTTGCTAATGGAAAAAGAACAAAATTTGATCATTTCAGCAGTGGAAATAGGAAACTTGCTAAAATGTGCAGAGACATTCTCTACAAGCTTCCTAAAAAGGAAGACAGCCATGTTTTACTGGCCAAGTATGAGCAGCAAGATATCAAACATGATACTTCCCTGTGATACATATAAATTATTCAAAATCATGGAGTCTCAGAGACCACGACAAAGCTTTTGAATGTGACAAAAGCGATTTGCTATTATTACTTTAGAGTCTGTGGATTACTACTGTGAATTAATTGAGATTAAAAAAAAGATACAAACAGCATTTCAGAGATTAGCCATATAAAGCATTCAAAGTCACAGCATACAAGGGATAGCACAACACAAATTCTTATCATTAATGGTTGTACCCTTCATGATCAAGCATGGCCTTTCAGACATTTACTGAAACTGGTGTCCAAACACAACATCACCCATATAGTGAGAACAAGAGAGACAGACAGACAGACACACAGAGAGACAGAGGGACAGAGACAGAGAGACAGAGAGAGCTATTTTGACTGTGAAAGATAATTAAGGAAAGTCCAGGGATTTTATGGGTATTTTGGAAAGCTGACTCTCTATATCACTTATTATTTTTAATTAGGAGCTCAGAACTGGGATGGTGGGTAAAGGTGCAGAGACCATTCTCTGAAAATAAATTGCAGTTGGTGCCTTTCTGAAAAATATTTATGCAGCAGAGCAGAGCACAGCACAGCATGGAGAGTGCGATATAAAGCCATTACTGGCAGAACAATAATTCGTACAAAATTACTTATTTTTTCCAACGAAGTTTTAAAAATAATTAACCTTTAGACTGGTGAAGATGAGCACATCAATCTTTAGTGTTCTTCACAGAAGCACTGACAAGGAATAAACTCATCTTACCACCCACTACTTCTCTCTGACTTCCAACAGCATCCTTCTTTTTCCCTCCCCCTAGACAGAGCAAGATGACTTCCAGGTCCGCATCCCCCATGAAGAGAGATCATACCCCATCACCTGCTTCACACTCACTTCAATTTGCTACTAACTGGTGTTTCCAGTCCATGCTAGCTCTTTTCCCATTCTCATCCTCAGTGAGACTCAGCTCTTCCTGGAGGGTTTTCACCAAAGTAAGAAAGAAAGATGAGATGCCATCCGATATCTCTGAATAGCCAGCCTCTCAACAGTCTAGAACAGGGGCAGGCAACACACGAGCTGATTTTCAGTGGCACTCACACTGCCTAGGTCTTGGCGACTGGCCTGGGGGGTTCTGCATTGTAATTTAATTTTAAATGAAGCTTCTTAAATATTTTTTAAATATTATATACTTTAGGTACAACAATAGTTTATTTCTACATTAAAGACTTATAGAAAGAGGCCTTCTAAAAACGTTAATGTATTATTGGAACGCAAAACCTTAAAATAGAGTGAAAAAAATGAAGACTCGGCACATGACTTCTGAAAGCTTGCCAACACCTGGTCTAGAAACACTACTAACCCCTCTGCACAGCATGGATACCTGACTGCCGAAATCTTTTGAAATTAAATAGATGAGGCATCAAATAGCTAGTTTTTGCACCGTAAGAAGCTGTGTGATATTAACCTAATTCTGTAGGTGATAAAAATTCATTTTAATATTAAAACAGGGAAAAGTTTTACTTTTGTTTCTTTTCAAGAATTGTGGTTTCTAACTCATTAACACAGTTACCATTCAGAGATAATTCAATACCAGCATATATTGCTAAACAATTATACATTGGATAAAGGTTGATCTAACTTAGGTGCAAATTCTCATCTCCAAGTGCAGAAGGATAAGATTCAGATTAATGTTCCAGTCACTGGAAGAAGGCAAATAAGGAAGGATGGACTTGAGAAAAAATAAGGCCAGGCAAGATTGTTGGGACACAGAGGAAAGAATGATGAAGGGGAATGAGACGAGTGAAAGAGGAGAGATGCCGGAAGAAAGAGATATATGATGTCCTGATGGGAAATGTTTATCTAAATCTATCATGTCTCAGCCTAAGGAGTGTACAAAACTGAAGTAGTAACCTGGTGGAAATAATTTTTATTTTGAGATTTCTAGTAATTCCCCCATCCATTCAGGCCAAAAATGTTCAAAACCAGCCTCTCCCATGGTATTTCAGTGCTTTTGACCTTGGTTTGAACCTGGAAAGCTGGGGTGCATGCAAATATAAAATAGTTAACAGATATTTATCAAACACTGTAATATATGGATCAGCCTCAGTTCACTTTTTGGATTATGGTTTGTACCAGGTCTTATTTTTTCCTGAAATGGTTCACAAATTATGCACCAGTCATTTGTGGAATAGGCTTATTGGGCCTGATCCAAAGCACATCTTTGTGGATCAGGCCCTGGGTCAGAATTTCTAATGTGAGGAAAAGTCTCAGTATCCATCCCTTCATATGCATGTGATAGCTGTGTAGCCAGTTATTACTGCGTTCCCAATAGGCCGACTCACAGCACCAATTTGTATCTGACCAGTTAGGCCCAGATTTTCGGAACAACTCACTTCCGAACAGCTCCACTGAAATGTGCTAAGCGCTTTTGGAATTTGGGCACTTCATTTGTGTGCCTAATTGGCATCTGAGCCTTTATTTTTTAAAAAAAACACCTTTTAAATTGTAATATCAAAAAGTCTAGCTTCTAAGAAGTAGATCAGTTCTTAGTTTAAAAATCTATTGTGGCAATTGAGGAAGAAACCATTCCTGTACAGCAGCAAACAGAAATTTAAGAGACATTACGCATACTACATTGTGATGGATTTTATGGTATATAGTGCTTTACTTTATTTGCAGAGGAAATGAATTGCTAAGTTTTATTAACTTCAACATTTGTGTAACACTTTTAAATTAATTGATATAGTAATTGTTTTTAACTTCTGTTTTTAACTACCATTTAAGTGCCACATTTTTTAAGTTTATGTGCAGTATTACATGTCATAAACTGTCTGAGTTATGACCCTAATAAATATCAACCAAAATTAAAATAAAATTATTTTAAAATTTGCGCATTGAAATTGACAAGCTGGACATGCTCAGCTGGATAACCAGGTCCCACAGAGAAAAGAGAAAATATAACCAGGGAGAAAAAGTGGGAAATGGAAAATAAAATCAAGTAAATATAAAACTTCAAGAAATATTAACTGTTATATATTTTATTCATATTCTTGAAGTCTGGATGAAGATTTACAGCTGCCCTCCACATTTTGAAAGTTCAGACCTGGAGTCTTGGTTCAGGCACATCTCTAGTCCCTATGTATATTTTTCTGTTAGCAGACAGAAAATTGCTAAATATTACTACTGTAGGGATTTAAACTATACAACTATACAAACAATGTATTTTACAAAGAAGGTTGTGTGTTCACTGATATTTTTGCTGTTTGATAACTGCCAGTCCAACCTCCAAATGCATTGCACCAATGTAAAATGTGGCTTGCAGCTGTGTGAGTGCATCATCTATTTTCCCCCAAATAGGCAATAGAAATATTTATTGAACACTTCTGGTTTTTTTTCTGTATTATTGATAATTCTAACATTTTGAACTGGTAGTGGACCAATACTATTATCAGGGTTCTTTTTTTATAATATATATTTAAAAAAGAAAACAAAACTTATTATTGTGCTTAGCTCTGCTGGCCATAGATTTGTCTTTATGCCCCTTGGCTTCCTTTATCGATTTTCTACAGTGCCTAACTTCTGATTCATATTCATCACTGTTAACTTCCCCTTTCTTCCATTTATTTCAGTATATTACTGCAGCCTTTACTTCCCCTCTAAACTAGGTTGCTTTTTTAGCCAGCACAGCCTTCTTCCTAAATTGTGGGATTGTACCTTGTGGGGCATCTAATAAAGTGTTATTAAAGAATTCCTAATTATAATTCTTTTTTTTTTCTGATTACATTATTCCTCCCAGATGATTTGGCTCATAAATTGTTTTCAGCTTTGTGAAATTGGCCCTATTAAAGCACCAAGTATATGTATTACTGGGGCTGGACTTTACTCTACTTGAATATTATAAATATCATTAAGTTCTGATCACTTTTCTATAAGCTAAAATTAACTTTTTTAGTTTCTGTAATCAGTTCCTCTTTAACTGCTGGGATAATGTCTAACACTGAATTCCCCTGTAGCACTTTATGAATTAAGAAATTCTCATTTCTAATGATGTGGGTCAGGCAATGGAGAGAGGTAAAAGGAAGATCTTGACCTTGATGCGGAGGTGTTTCAGGGTATAAGGGATAAATTTTAAGCTAGTCCTGAGGAAGACAGCAAGTTATTACCTAGAATGAGGCAGAAACCAGGGGCAATGATAGAGTGGTACTGCTGGCATTGAGCACACTGGTGTCAGAAGTGGTGTTGACCCTGAAGTCAGCAACATCACAGAAGGAGCTGATGGTACCAAAATAGAGGGTAATGAGAATCATTATGGTAACAACAGTGATGCCAAATGAAACAGTGCTGAGGAGTTTACTGGTGCCCAGGAGGTCTCTTGAACCAAGCCTGATACCAGCCCTGCTTCCACAGACTGTGGAAGGGGAACATCAGATTGCAATGCTGACAGACCCAAAGGTTCAGAGGACTATCCAGCCAACACGGCTTTAGCCGTATAGCCCTGGCAAAATCTTGGACCAAGGGAGAGGTCAAGATAAAAAGGCAGAAAGTGTCTGTAGCCACCTACTATGCTGCCAACATGGTAATAGTCATCGCCCTCATCTGTACCAGACTCAAAGGATGTGCTGGGGTCAGAACCAAGTACAGGGTCTCTAACTTCCCTACTTCATACTAGAGAGCCAGTAGAGGTACACTTGCCATCCTGAGTGCCAGAACTAACCCCATGCTGGTCTACACAATTTTGCAGGGAAGTAGAAGAGTACTCACAAGAGCAGGAGTGGTCTCAATTGCTCTTATGCAACATTTTCTTTGGCATAATCAATGGAGAATGGCTCCTACATCTCTTTGGAGAGGCACATGCTCCAGAGTACAAAGCAGCAGCATTCTCAGATCTTGAGGAAAATCTCCAGTTTTTTAAGAGCATTGGTGCCAAAGCAGGCCATGTGACCTGCTGAAGCAGGTGCTGCTTTAGTGAAGGTCCCTAGCCACCTGAGTCCATTTTGTGAATGATCTAAAGACTGAACATCACTCCTTGATGTGGGGGTCATCCAAGCACAGCAAGCACTGTATGTGGGGTCATTGCTCGGGATCACTCCCCAGCACAACGGACAATGTTTAAACCCCAGTGAGGGCATCAGAGGGGAAAACTTAATAAATACAGCTAACATTATATCTAATATTAAGGTTACTACTAACCATATAAAACTAGAAGAAAGACATTAAAATAGTGAGAGGTTTTAAGGTTTAAACCATACAAAGCTCTGACTCCAGCCAAAGGTGCTAAGGAGGAACTGGGGTTGGAGGTTCAGGCCGTGCACCTTATGGGAGGAGCTCTGACCACAAGTGTTGCTCCTCTACAAGTACTGCTAGGCAAAATTCTCTGGCTCCAGTGTGCTGGGCATGCACACCCCAAAGTGTAATACATACATCTACTTGAAGAAAAAGTCAAAACACAGGTAGGATCAGAGTCATACTTTCAAATTAGAGAGATGCTAGGTATGCAGGATAGAATGATATTCTGAGGACAGAGAGATGTTGTCCTTGCTTCATTACATAAGGATGGCATGCAAAAAATACATGCCTTACACATGGAAAATGACAGCTATTTTAGATTATCTTAAAAGTGTTTACTGTCTGGGAATGAACATACAACTCCACTCCTTGATAGAAAGGTATAAGAGGTGCCAGTAATTTGATAACTGCCAGCAGAAAAAAAGACTGTTAACCACATAAGCTGCCCACCCAACCATAGGAAAAAGTGTAAGAGGACATATTTACCCTCAAAGAAAATCAGTACTTGATTTCAGTGTATTACTGCTTTAATTTTTAGGAGGTTAATGCCTGATAAAAGAAGCAAGTCAGTGACTGGCAACCTGAAGGCTCACTTTGTGAGATAAGAATTCTGCTCATTGTATTCAGTGACAGCAGGCACCATTTTTTCTTGCAAGAATTCAAGGAATTTTCTTGAGAATAAGAGTTTGACCACCACACTTCCTCCTCACCAAATACCCACAGAATAATGGAACGGTGGAATCAGTGGTGAAAAGAGATGAGACTCTTACATAAGGCTGTTTATTCTGATTGAGACCTTAATGATTATTTTTACCCATGAAAGCTTATGCCCAAATAAATCGGTTAGTCGTTAAGGTGCCAACAGACTCATTGTTTTTATGGATATCGACTAACACGTCTATCCCCTGATACTAAACTCCACGCTGGAGAGGAAGGGGCTAAGGAACAGCTTTGGGCCCAAGTGGCCCCACCCAGCCACACCTGTAAAGCTGCACAAGCTGGAGCATGCCTTTAAAAAGGGGAGCAGAGCAGCTGAGAGTCAGATAGTGGATGGAAGCAGAGGCTGCTCTGAAGTCTGAGACTTGACAGCACAGACCAATGCAAACGTACCAAGGATAGGCAGGTGACTGAGAATGTGGGTCAGATACTAGGCTGGAGTGATTTAATCTGGGAAGCTAAAGGAGACTGGGGTATGAATTGGTTTGGGGTGAAGCATCTTAGTACCCAAGTTGTTGAGTATAGATGTCCACCATTGAGCCCTGAACTGAAAGCTGGTAGAGAGGATGTGCCTAGCATCCCCTACTCTGAAAGGATGTTATTACCCAAGGAGTCTTCACCTAGGTTTGAAGCCAGCTGGGAATGTCCTTGATTGTTCAAGTGCCCAATCCCCAACCCTTCCCCCCAACAAAAAATATCCCTGTGTTAAAGGGTAGGCCAGGAAACACTTGGGGTAGGGGTGCTGAAGAACCAGATTGTACTTTCAATGGGGAGATACTTTCAACCACTATTCACTGTTGGCAGTTTTGCACCTACAATGGGACATTTGAAAAACAAAGCAAAACAGACAATGTGGGGAGTTAGAGTAGAAGCAACAGAGCCACATGGAGAAAGCAGTGCACAGGGTTTAATAAAGTTCCACTCACTCAGCTTAATCAGTATTCAGCTTCACTGCTTGCAAATAAAACAATGGACACAGCTTTCATCTTCTTTGACCTGTCACTTTAACTGATAGCAAAAATTATTCACATGAATAAGGTCTGCAAGACTGTGCATTTATTTTATTTATTTTTTCAAGTAGAGCCTGGAGAATGAAAATATTAAAAAGCTTATTTTAGGTGTTTAGTTATCCAAAATCTTTGTTGTTAACCACAGTTCCACTCTGCATTATAGGAGGTCAGACTGCCATATGAAAAACTATGCAGACAGCTTAACATTTCCACTTACCAATTATTTCTGTTCCTGGCTTGTTCAAAGACTTTTTAGTTAGTCACAATGATTTGGAGAGAGTGGAGTTTGTATTAATCAAACTGACAACTATCAGGAAATCTCAAAGTTGCTTTATGAAAAATTCATTACAGTGAATCTTAGCAATATAAAATTCTTTCATGTTTTCTACCCTGAAATCCGTATCTGTTATGAAACATTATACCCGACTTTGATTCAATTTTCATAATTGTGGTCAAAATGGATATCATGACAGGGCTCATTTTTAAACTTCCCAGGAATTAATTCCTTTCAGAACAATGGATCCTGCTTTTCTGGAATCTAGACCCAAAGGAAAGTTCCCATTGTTCCCATTTTCCTGCTAGCCCTGCTCATATCGAGGTGTTTTGTCTTAAAGTCTCAGATTTTCAACACCCAAGAGAAGGAGAGTATTTAATTAAATATGAGGATGGAAATCCTGGCTCTCCTTGAGTTAATGGTAACAGTCACATTGATTTGTATAGGGCCAAGGTTTCACCTGAGGAATGTGATTATTCTGTTTCTTACACTGGGGTAGATAAGCAGTGACTCCATTAAAGTCAACCAAATTTCACCAGTATAAATCAGTTGTAAGTAACAATTATGTCCAAAATTTTCTGGAACTGGTCCATTTCCAAATCCACGAGGTGAGGAGAAAGTAATTGGTCCTAGATGGAAATGATCTGGATGTAACCAGTAATGTCACAAATGTATTTCAAACTAAACTTAAACACTTACCATTAGCAGTCAGAAAAAAATTGTCTTTGCGGGTTACGTTCAGATAATGTTTTCCCTGTATATTCACATTGTCTGCACAGTTTCCTTCATAGCATCTCATGGGTGTAGAGACTACAAGCTTTGCTCTGAGCTCATGGCCATCAACTTCACTGTCACTTATTTCATGTTCACCTTCTGGTGGCAGAAAGACAGGTGTAACATTCTTTGCAAATGTCACATAATTAGTTTTCTCAGATCAAATTCACTACAAGGTTGTTGCATTGAGATATGTTTATGACGTATGTGGCCCAAAGAATTTACAGTGGCTTTAGGTGTTTTATACAACTTAGTCTGGATCACCTTAATCACGTTACAAGTGGTATAGACTGATGTATAAAAGACAATATGTTTTTCATACTGACAATGATTAACATGAAGCTTATAATACTGTCTACTCTCACTCTTCTGTCATCTCTAACTAATTATATCAAATCAATATGATTTCAACCACATTTCAAGTAGGCAGTTGTCTTGGTTAAGACTGATAATGTTTCTGGGAATAATATAAGAATTAATCAGGGAAAATAATTTGCTATACTAATTAGGTCAACCAACTCCACAGAATCTACAGTTACCTAATGTGAATCACAGATATACGAGAAGGGATATCGTAGTAATATTCTAGAAAACAATGGTATAACAACAGAGATTTAGCCCTTGACTTCTCCCCTGATCATTTTGGCAGCATTTATTTCTTGCTTAGCTTTGTCATTTTGAATTAGAATGATAGGAAGCCACTTCAGCAATCAACTATTATAGTACATTGTTTGTGTACTGGTCAGGGAGAAAAGCTTTTAGTTAGTTAGTGCTGGGTTCCAGGACAGGGGCCAAGATGCAATCATTTGTAGTTTTGTTAATGCAAAATAAAAATGAATTTGTGTATGTCATCCACCAGTTTTATGGCACCTTTTATCTGAAAGATTTTAAATAAACCCTTGAAGAAAATTGGTTGAAGAGAATATCTTCATTTAAAACATAACATAATCAAAAGTCTATAGAATCTGAAAAAAATAAATCTAAGAATAAAAGCACTGTTTTAGCACTCTTTGGGCATGGAACTGAGCATGTGCTATCATTTTAGACATTTATGCCTCTCTCATAAACAAAGTATTTGAGCACCTACCACAACGGTCTTAGAACTAATGTAAATTGATGAATGATTTTTTAGATTTTAAGGCCACAGGGAACCACTGTGATCATCTAGTCTGACCTGCTTAACACAGGCCATAACGGCTAATAGAATTTTTGAAAGACATAAGATATTATTTTAAACACCTCCTGTGATATAAAATCTGCCACAAAATAATGTTCCGTATTCAGTACACACTGGTACCCACTTATGTGGAGCCACTGAAAAACAGTGGATCAGTTCCTTTTTGAGGCAGTTCTGCATTCAGTCTCAGTATCTTTGCTGGGCACTGGAGAGTTCTGTGTAGAAAGTCATTGAGGAGAACTGATGAGGAAATTTTTGACCAAAAAATAGTCTGTTGGAAAATGATTTTCAGATTCTGAATTTTTTTGAAATTTTGACTTTTTGTGTCTATTTAGGATGAGATTTTGTTGTTGTTGTTGTTGTTGTTTTTTGTTTGTTTGTTTTGAAATTTTGGACAAACAGACTTCCCAGCATTTAGTTCTGGCCTCAGTGCATTCACGGTAAAAATCTCTTGCTTACAACTCTGTCTGCTAGCAGCATCACTTATTGCTAAGAAAACAGACCATATTATCTGGTCTGACCATTCAGCATTCAGCCCCCGATGCTAGTGCTGGTCTTGGAGAATTTGGGTCTCCAGCAAAAGTTGGAGCAACCCCCAAATCATGTTAGCTTACATCCAGCATTCAGGAATTTTCAGAGCACAGAAATGACCTATCCATGACCCTTTTTTCTCAGGAACATCTATATGTTGGAATCTAAGGCAGGGCTGTCACAGAGTCTATCCAGATATCTGATTAATCAGACTTTTAGGCTGTAATGTGTCATCTCAGCAGAGGCCAGAATCTAACTCACCTAACCTCCATCTATAAGAATACATTTTCAAAGAAGGACAATCAGAAAAAAAGATGTGTCTTATCTACATGTGGAAATTTACTGCCATATCTAGACTGATATAATTATCCTGCTCATAAGATCAAAGGTTAAAATTTCCCAGAGCACCTAAATTCCATTGTCAGATGTGCCTAAGGGCTTGTCTCCACAGAGAAAGTTAATGGCATAAATATACTGCTATAGTTATACTAGTATAATTCTTGTTCTAGTTAAGTTTACATTGCCTTCAAAGTGATTAAAGCCAAACCATAAAGTTACTATTACTCCAGAATAAGAATGCCTACATGGAGAGTTATGCTGATATAACTATAGCAGTTTAATTATAGCAGTATAGTTGTGCTGATAAATAAATTACTCCATGTAAATCAGTCCTGTCACTTAAGAGCAAAGGGTAAAATTTTTGAAAGTACGTAAGTGACTTAAAAACCTAAGTTCCATTTTTAAACATTTAACTGAAAGTCAATGGCTTATAATACTGATATACTAGAGATAGAAGTATTTGTTTGGGGGGAAAAAAAACCCTACCAGAACATATAATTCACAGTTAGAATGCTGACTGACAATGCTACTACTAGTAGTACTAATCATGATACATGGAATAATTTTCTCAAGTGATCTCAAATCTTGCACTCAGAATAAAATGTAGGGAAGTTAATTGATGCTATCAACTTACCCTAGTCAGCGATTGGCACTGCTGTCAGAAGAGTAGCTCTTTGAATCTAATCGTAGATCACAAATACGCAAGCATGGAAGGGGTTAAGGTACAACCAGCAAAAACAACTAAAACAAACAAGCTATACAGGATGTCGATGTACAACTTTCCCTAACAGACAATTTCACGTGAATGATGTAAAATGCTGTCCAACACTCATTAGATCAACAATGACAGTTACTTTTGTCCAAGATGAATCAATCCTAGACAGGGAAGGATTGCATTTCTACGTATATTACTCTCTAACTACTTGGATTAGTCATGACTACTCAGACTTTTCTCAGAAGATCAGCCAAAGAATTCAAGGTAGATAATAGGGCTTACTGAGCTGTTTAACTAGAAATATGTTTCCTTAAAGCACTGAAAACAAATTAAAAAAAAGTTCTATCTATCTCTGTTAAAGATAAATGCTTTGGGCCAGATCCTCAGCTGGAATAAACTTCTTCAGCTCTGCTTTCAATGGCACTATGCCAAGCTGCATCAGCCTACAATCTTTACTTTTTAATTTTTTTTTTAATATGCTTATCTCACAGAACTGGAAGGATCTTAGAAGGTCATTGAGTCCAGCCCCCTGAATACAGTAGTAGGACTAAGTACTGTCCCCTGATGTTTTTTTGCCTAACATTCCTGAAGGATTGAACTCACAGCTGTGGGTTTAGCAGGCTAATGCTCAAACCACTGAGCTATCCCTCTTTCCCACAAAAGCAGCTACTTTTTTTGGTTAAGGTGTTTTGTGATGCTGTCTTCAACCATCTAATCCAGGAATCGGCAACGCTGGCATGCGGGACCGCCAGGTAAGCACCCTTAGCGGGACCCGCTGCTTTATTTACCTGGCGGTTCACCGATCGCGGCTCCCACTGGCTGCGGTTCTCTGTCCCAGTCCAATGGGGGTTGTGGAAAGCGGCGCGGTGCTGGCCGCTGCTTCCTGCAGCTCCCATTGGACCGGGACGACGAGCCGGGGCCAGTGGGAGCTGCAATCAGCGAACCACCAGGTAAATAAAGCAGCGGGGCCCGCTAAGGGTGCTTACCCTGCGGTCCCATGTCCCAATGTTGCTGATCCTTGATCTAATCCTTAGTGACTGTGGCTTGGTCTTATTGCACTGACAATAGTATTTTATAAAATGTAGCTGCCTTTGGGGACCAGTTTTAAGTTATAATTCATTGACGTTCTTTAAAAGAAAGTAATAGCTATCATTAAAGACTACTGTCAGGATGTTTATGCATTTAATCGCCAAGGTTTGAATACTGTGGCCTAAAATGTCTGGAAAATGTTATCCAGTAAGTAAAGATGGCCACTACAAATTTAATTGAAATTATCAATTATTGTTTCTGAGATTGCCAGAAGTTCAATAAAATAACAGTTGGAAACAAATTCAGGGGGAAAAAATATCCCTGATCAGGATCTTTTATGTGGTTTCAACTGCAAGCAAATTACAAAAGTTGATTTGTAAATACTAGAAGATGAACTCACATTTCCCTGCTGTACTTTATGGACAGAAATCTCATCAAAGCGCAATCAGACCATGGGTTCATTTCTCATGCTGATGAGCCATATCATTAGTCACTATATATCTTCATACAACTCAATGGAGCTATACCTGAGGAACTGTCCCTCTGTCTTTTGCACATATGGAACAGTTATTCTGATATACAGCAATTCTAAACTAGTTTTGTTTCATTTTCAAATAAAATAAATAATTTCAGGTGAACTTCCACTAAAAATAAATGTATTGAAAGCAGAGAAGCAGGCAAACACTTCATCACTTGTCTATATAGATGCAACTTTAATAACATAAGTTCTCAGAGATTTTTATTAATTGTTTCCTTTTACACTGATTAAGTGCTAGCAGCCTCTTTATGACATTGTATTATGTTATGATGAAAGACTAACATCAATTTTCAGTATGCCCATGTCTAGAAATGAGAAAGAAGTGATGCATTTTACTAGTCCCAGATAAGTAATGTGTTAACCCTATTTATTTAAATACATAATCAATGAATTGTATTATATAAGGAATAAAGAAACATCTTATCTGTGTATGATAAAAAGCAAAGATCCAGGTATTCCTTTCCCTTTCCTCACAGCAAGTATATCTTGCTATGTAAAAAGAATACTTAGCTATCTGTTTCGATTCCAAGTTCTAGTTGAATTAAACTTGTGCCAGTATACAAAATAATGAATGGCAGAAAAAAGATTAATTAGTTGTCCTTACCTCATTACACAAAATCAAGAAATATAAAAATGAAAGATGGGCATCTCAAAATCAATAAAAGAGGAAAAAACCCCAAACCCACCCAAACATACAGTGTGTGATAAAACCATGGAACTCATTGCCACAGTACAAAAATGTATCAGTTTTCAAAAAGGGATTAGATATTTACATGGATAAAGAATATCCATAATAATCATAATTAAGGTCAAGATTTTGTCATGGATGTATTTAGTAAAATTGGGCAATAAAGAACAATTCTCAGAAGCCTGTTTGTGACTTTTACTAAAATTATCTGTGACAATATGGGAAGCTGCAGAGTCCCCACACCACCCACAGCAACTGGGCAGCTGCAGGGACTTCAGTTTGGAACTGCAGTGGCTGGCAGCTCATGGGGGTCCCCACTGCTTTGGGTGTCGGGTTACCCCACACCACCCAGCAATCATGAGCTGAAGTCATGGAGGTTTCTAGAGGTCCTGGATTCCATAACTTCCACAATCTCCATGACAAAATCATAGCCTTAATCATATCTAATGATAACACATTTTTGTGCTTCAGGGTTAAGTCAATCTCTATCAGAGATAAGGATGAATCCCAAAGTGAGGACAGATTATTACATATCTGCCTACTGCAGGGTTCCTACTCCTTCCTGTGAAGCATCTGGTACCGGTCACCATCAGAGACATGATACCAAACTGGGTGGATCTCAGGTCTGATTCCATATTGCAATTATTATGTTCCTATGCCTACTGCTTCCACAATATTTCATGGCAGATTATTCTGCAAACTTTTTAATAATTGTATGGAAAATATTGGGAAAATATCACTAAAAATAAGGAATATTTTGTACTTTTAGAGTGGTTACAGAGCCACTGATATTGTTACCAATTCATAAGGGATACTGCTATAATGCTATCAGCATTACATCTGGTAATATCATTTGAGAGTTATGTCCCCAGTTTATGTAGCCGTGAGTTTTGCCAGGACTGTAACATAACTTCTCTTAGTATACCCATTCAATATAGTGCTTTAAGTGCTATCTAAGGCTACTGTGGTAATTTTCTATGCCTGTTGGCATACGTACGTATGTTCTGGACAGCTCTTTTTTTTTGTTGAAAAAAAAACAGCCTACCTTTCTTATGATCATTGACAGCCTCCTTGATTCATGTTAAAATAGCTTCTCAAAAGCCAGAGTTAGTACTGAGAACAACATTGAACTCTAAGCAAATCAAGCAGAAGCAATCAGCTAGCTAACTGTTTTGAAAGGCATTTTTCTAAGGTGTTGGCACTGGAAGTCAACTCTCCTCTAAATTTAAACAGAAAAAACATTATATGGAAATTATGGGACATATTCATAAAAGAACATTCATAGCTCAGATTATTTCAGCATTTTTTTAAAAAAATGTGTGAATCAAGGTATGGATTCCAAATGAAATTCCTTGTGAAAAATAGCTGATTTTTGTGAAACTCTGGTCATTGGGTAAAGCTTAAGGATATAGATTTCATTTCCAGCAAACAAATACAGACATAAATAAAAGCCCATTTTTGACCATAAAGTCCGTAATCTCATAGCCAGGAACAGGGAAAATACATGGGGGTCTTTGGTTAGTGAATTGGAAACAAAGATAATTTTTCAACCATTTTATTGCTTCTTGTCATTTTATATGCCTATTCGATAATGTTTTCAATCAGTTATATATGACAGGTTTAGCATATTTATTGTGGAAAATCTATAAAGATTATTGTATAGTTACAAGAATTGTCCCTTACTTTCTTAAAATTGTTTATCCAAAATAATTCTATATTTTCACCAGCTGAATTATGTGTAAACTGTCCTGCAACTTCAGTTTAATATTGATCAGAAGAATTCTGAGTACAAAATCATAGAAATGTAGGACTGGAAGAGACCTCGACAGGTCATCTAATCGATTCCCCTGCTCTGATTCAAGATTAAGTCTTACCTAGACTATACATGACAAGTGTTTGTCTAATCTTCCCAAACTTGTTCCGCGGCTTCTTCAGGGTAAGACCCTTCCTGGCCACAAGACACTTTGTTTACTGGAGTGTCCATAGGTTTGGCCACTCCCAGCTCCCAGTGGCTGCGGTTCGCCATTCCCAGCCGATGGGAGCTGTAGGAAGCGGTGGCCTGGCTTGCGCTGCTTCCCGCAGCTCCCATTGGCCAGGAATGGCGAACCGCGGCCACTGGGAGCTGTGCATGGCTGAACCTGTGGACCTCTGGTAAACAAAGCATCTTGTGGCCAGGCAGGAGCTTACCCTGTGCAAGCTGAGGTTCAAGTTTGGGAACCTCTGGTCTAACCTGTTCTTAATAACCTCCAAAGACGGAGATTCCACAAACTCCTCAGATAATTTCTTTCAGTGCTTAACTACCCTTACAGTTACAAAGTTTTTTTTCCTGATGTCTAATCTAAATCTCCCTTGCTGCAACTCAGGCCCATTACTTCTTGTCCTATACTGCATGGATAAGTAGAAAAAATTATCACCCTTCACTTTATAACAACCTCTTATATACTTGAAGACTGTTATCATTTCCTTCTTCAGTCTTCTCTTCTCCATACTGAACAAACCTATAATTTTTAAAGCTTTCCTCAAAGGTCATGTTTTCTAGAGCTTTATTCACTTTGTTGCTCTCCCTCTGAATCATCTCCAGTTTGTCAACATATTTCCTGAAGTATAGTGGCCAAAACTAGACACAGTGCTCCTGTTGTGGCCTTATCAATTCTGAATAGAATTGAAGAATTAATTATTGTGTCTTGCTTACAACACCCCTACTAATACAATTCAGAATGATGTTTGAATTTTTTGCTACAACATTCCACTGTTGATTCATATTTAGTTTGTGATTCACTATAACCCTCTGATCTTTTTATGCAGTACTCCTTCCCAGGTAATAATTTTCCATTTTGTATTTGTGCAGTTAGTTATTCATTCCTAAATGTAGTACTTTGCATGTGTCTTTATTGAATTTCATCCTATTTATTTCAAGCCATTTCTTTGGTTTATCAAGATCACCTTGGTATCACCTACAAACTTTATAATTGTAGTCTCTATTCCATTATCCAGTATATGATAATATTGAATAGAACCAGACTCAAGACAGATATGACCTTCCATCTTGAATGTGAACCATTCATAACTGTTCTCTGAGTATGGTTTTCCAACCATTTGTGTAACTCCCCTTATAGTAGGTTCACGTAGGCTATATTTCCCTAGTTTGCTTAAGAGATGGTCAAGTTAGACAGTATCACAAACCCTACTAAAGTCAAGATGTCACATCTTCTGCTTCCATTCCCTCATCCACAAGGCTTGTTATGAATATTGGATTGGTTTCACATAATTTCTTCTTTATAAATCCATGCTAACTCTTACTTATCACCTCAATATCTTCTAGGTATTATAAATTGATTGTTTGATTATTTGCTTCCTTATCTTTCCAGATACCAAAGTTGAACTGACTGGTCTATAATTCCTTAGATTGTCTTTATTCCCCTTTCTACAGAAATATACTATATTTTCCCTTGTCCAGTCCTCTGTGATCTCTCCAGTCCTCCACAAGTTCTCAAAGATAATGATTAATGGCTCAGAGATCTCTGCAGCCAGTTCTTTAAGTATTCTAGAATGTATTTCATCAGGCCCTACCGACTTAAAGACCTCTAACTTGCCTAATTAATTCTTAATTTGTTCTTTCCCTATTTTAAGCTCAGATCCTACACCATTTCATCCTGTTAGTTTTTCAATTTTGGTGAAAACTGGAAGAAGAAAAAAAAAGGCATTTAGCACTTTGGTCATTGCTGCTTTTTCTGTTATTGTCTTTCCCTTTATACAACGAAGAAGAAAGTAAAAGGAGCAAGTTTAAGTTTGATAGACAAATGAAGGATAATGTTTCTGTTGGCTTGCTTATGTTTTTCATTATACTACATGAAAAGCTTTTCGTAAGGAAGAAAATGCTTAATGTTACACATGAACAACATTATCTCTATAAAAAATGAGTTGAGATGTACGCTCACCACATGCATTTCTGTCTGAAAGGTAGAGCATTTAGTGCTTGATCAGTTTTCTACATTGTTATGAGATACTGCTAGAGATTTCAATGGAGGGTCTTCTGATTACTTTACCTGTGACATTTCAGAATATTTATAGATATATGTGCATGCAGTGTAAATCTATCAATCAACTTTAAAAGAGACATATGTCTTGTTTAAACATATTTTAGAGAATTGAAGAACTCTGTAATACAGTGATAAATTTAGAAGTGGCATTTTCTTCATGTCTGACATTTTGGTTCCCTTGAAATCAGTGGTAAACTTCTCGTTGACTTCTGGGGGGTCAGGGCTTGTCTCTGTGAAACTGAATAAATCAGAATGCTTCAGTTTTACTTCAGTCTACCTCTCTTGGATTCTCCACCCTCTATTTCTTAGTGGCAGAAAATATTAAGGTAACATATTGCAAAATAATAGAGTGTGGAATATGATATAAAATAGATTTTTTTCTTGAATAATGAAATAATTTAGATTGAGTTGTTTTGCTCTAACATACACCAATATAAATGGAAAAATAGCACCAGCAGAAAATGATGCTGCCATGTTAATTGGCTCCAAGTGATGGAAAGTACCTGTGTGCATACACAGCTCTATGGACAGCTGGTGCTGGCCAAAGGTTCCTCAAAAGTTGAGAGTGCTGGCCATTGAGGGGGTTTGCACCTGAATCCTATGGAGTCTCTACATTATCTTCAAGCTTCTTTCTGATGATGATACCCTTAATGGAGTTTGACAATGCAAAAACAGCTTGCCCTCACCAGCCTTAATCTCCCCATCTGCAACATATAGTGCTACGTCAAAGAGACATTTTCACTCCTAACGTGCTTTGCTATATATAGTCCATTGTTTCATGTAATTCAAAATACTTTGCTAAGCAAAAGAATAATTTGATATTCAGACCAGGAACTCAGTCCTCCTCTCCTTCAGTCCAATTAGAGTTGAGAGCACCCATGAATGATTAAGTATCAAGGTTGGGATTTTCAAAGACGATTTGGGTATCTAACTCCCATAGGCTCCTTTAAAACCCAGTCTACATTTTTCTACCTAAAACTTTAAGCTGCTGATTTTTCCCCTCTTACTCTTGTGGTAACAAAGTTGATAATGATCCTTCTGGACTTACACATAAAATGTAGATCTACAGATGAGAAAGCATTATGAAGGACATACTATGAGGATAGATGCTTGTCATTAAGTTATGTTTATAACTAGACATGCATCCAAGTTACAGAGTTTGAAACTATACCTCATTCACATTAAAAGACATTCAAATTCTGTTTTTTGTTGTTGTTGTTTTTTTTTAACCTTATAACAAGCTCAATATAAAATTTGAAACTAAGTCATTACTTCCCCAAAACTAAGAGTCTTTGAATCTAAGGTTGTGGTTCAGACCCGTATCCATTTGTAACAAGCCAATTTACAGCCAATATAACAATGTACAAGACACTTCTTACATCATTTATACTGTCATATATGTAATTCTTGACTGTGTTATCCTATTTTGCACTTTGACAAGTTATACCATCAACAGCAGGGAGGCTCATTGTAAGAAGAACATCTGCAAACCTTCTTCAAATGGTGAGAGTTCCAGTGATCTTGAAGCACTGTAAGAGTGCATTGGGAAATGGAACACTTCAGAATTCCAAGAGAGACTTTGTACACCAAAGTGAAGAAGATCAAATGAAAACAAGCTGGAGAGCAAAATAAAATCATTTACTCACACTAATAAACTGAAAGTATTTTGTATTAGATTGGATTATTTGGAAACCCATGGTCACTTTGAGCACCAACAAACTGAATTCCAGATGACGAAACAATATCAAAAGCAAAAAACATGCCAGCCTGCTAATCCATCAATAGTCCATGCTCTGTATGGGAGACCTTAGCTCTTGTACATTGGCCTTAATATTAAAAAGAATAATACTCTTCAAGATGCTAATCTCTATAATGAAAATAACTTCTCTCACCCATGCAATATGTGCATTCAGCATGAGCTGTATGTGTTTCTTTTAAATTAGTTTTCCAGAGAACTTAGGCTTTTTCATGAAGAGAACAAAATATGATGCCAGTGTGATTGCTATATCTCTGAGTTCATTGGACATAATAAATCCTTGCTATTTATGTAATGACTCCTGGGGGAATTCTGTGCTACTGTTATGTAAATGTGCATAATTTATGAACCATGCATATTTTTAACTTTTTGCCCAGAAAAAAGCTTCTACCAGAAAGTTGCTGCAGTTCTGCCTTTTGCACACTAGAAGTGACTATGGTGCTAGAACAGTGCAGCCTCAGCAGAACATAACTTTAGCTGGAAAGTGTCAGAGGAGTAGTCATGGTCATTTATATCCACAAAAACAGTGAAGAGGCTGGTGGCACCTTAAAGACTAACAGATTTATTTGGGCATAAACTTTCATTGATAACGTGTCCAAAATAATTATGCCCAAATAAACCTCTTAGTCTTTAAGCTGCCACTGGATTCCTTGTTGTATTTCTTTGGCTGGAAAGTTGCTGCAGTTCCACCTTTTCCCACCAGAGTGTGCATTGGTGATAGAACAGAGAAGCAGTTCCCAGCTAGCTAGGGAAGAGAAAGATCCTGCTTTCTTCACAGTGCCTGTTGGGTCAAGAGACAGGGGATATGGGGAGACAGACAGTGTAGGACTGCTGTGGGGGTTAGACAGGGGCTCAAAATGGCTAGTGGGGAAGAACAGTCTGAGGCAGGGGCTGAATGAGAGTGGAGGCACAGAGCCACTGGCGGAAGGTAAATGCAGGGCTACCTGGGGACAGGGGAGGGAGTGCAGGGCCATGTAGGGACAGGGGATGGCTGAGTGGGGGCACAGAGACACATACAGATGGAGGTGGGGGACTGAGTGTCTGAGTGGAGATGGAGGAACACATGTGGACAGGGGTACAAGGATATATGGGTGTGCATGGACACATGGGAACAGGTGCATAGTGCTGACTGAATGGGAGAGGCTAGGAGTCAGCCAGGGTTTACGGCTCTAAATGAGGGAAGCTCCTAACAATCCCTCTCCTCCACTCCAAAAAATATCTTCCATACTTTTCAGACTCATAGCTAACAACACTCCCAAGTTCACACTCACAGTCCTTCCCAGCAATTTAATTCCCACTCCCTCAGCTCTTCTGTTACTCCTGGAGCCCCAAAACCTTTGCATTGTTTCTGAAGCATGCAGGAAATATGCTTCTGTATTGTAGTTTAAATGAGTTATTATTCAGAGTTCTTTATTAATATGCCTAATAAGGAATCTATTTGTCAAAAAACAAAACAAAACAAAACCCAAATCTCTTTTCCTGTCTGTATTGTTACAGACATACTTGCTGACAGGTATTTTGAAATAAATGACCAAAAATAATGGAAACTGCTGTGATTATATTGTGTTATTTTGACAAATAAAATTAACAGAATTTTGCAGAATTTGAAAATATTGTGTACAGACTTGTAATTTTTTTGTTGAAGAATTTTTTTATTTTTCAGAGTAGCATGCCCCCAGGAGTACTGTAATGCTAAAGTAGAAGAGGGGATTCAAAAGGGACAGATGAGGCTCCTGTGGAGGAGAATTCTCAAAAGAAGCCTGATACTGAACAGGAAACCAAGGTGAGCTGTCTGGGGAACCTACCACGATAGGGAGACCCCTACAGAGCTGACCTTACCATGAGGCGAACTGAGGTGGCCTCCTCAGGTGCCAGACCATGTGGGGACCATTAGGACCCAGAGTGTAGAAAATTGTGTCTGTGGCTGGTGCACATATATTCTCTCTGCTCTAGATGTAGAGATGGTGGAGTGCTGTGCTGGAGGAAGAAGGGCACAAGAGACTTTTCAAAGTTTTGGCCCAAGCAAGGGGGCATGGAGGTGTTATTTGAGCTCCCCACCTCAGTTGTCAAAATGTTGTGGGCCAGCCCTGGCCCCCTAGATGTAGGGCTTCAGCCAGGAGGCTTTCTAGAAGATCTGGTGTTGGCCAGGGATCACCCCAAATACTGTCAAGAAGCCCAGATTTCCAAGGATCACTGCTGTACCTGAAGAAGAATCACAGTTGACAGAACTCCCCAGACTCCAGAGAAGGATGCACTCTGGTAGGGGCAAGAGGCTTAGCACCAGGGGCAGAGACTGGAACCAAGAGAACTCTGGAGGAAAAGCCTGGATAGAGTTGAACATTGCGGGACATGGACTATAATGAACTAGTCACCTCACTTGGATGCTGGAGTGAATGTTTTAATTATGTTCTGTGTTGGCTTCTCCATTAATAAATGATACCCTCCACAAGGTGGTACCTATTAGCACTTAACTGACTGTTTGGAGTTTTTGATCCCTTGGTCAAAAGGAATATCAAGAAAGGCTCATTTGAAATACTATGCCCTCTCACAAGGGGTCATGCTTAGAGTCTGATGGAATGTTGATACATGGCACCAAAATGGTGTTTGTGAGATCCCCTTCTATCAAGAAGCAATGAAGACACAGAAACAAGTCTATGTCCTCCTTAAAGGAGGGACACGGGGTCAGACTGGAATGTTAACAGGGCTCTGGAGGAATTCAAGTAAGGGCAAGACTAAATCTTTTATTCTAAGATGGCTACTTCCATATTTTCTTTCAACCTTCCTCTTCTTCCTATCTCCTTTTGCAATACTAGAAAGAACAGAAGCTTCATTTAGAAAATTGTTGATATTCATTGGCTTTTTGACACTAGCACATTCCCATTTCTTAGTGGTGGAACACGTCATGGTTGGTATGCACTGTCTTGAGCAACAAAAATAGCATGGGAAGACAGAAAGACTGAAGTCCAAATACTACTATTTGCAAAATCAGGAAATGAAACCAACACACAAATGATAGAAAGTTAGCTGCAGGCCACAACTTTTCTTTATTTAATTACAAAAACATTATTTAATGCAAAGAGAAATCCTTTCCATTGTTAATTAGTTCAGTAGAGTCCTCATTAATTTCTTCATTACCATAGCTAGCTTTGTCCATTATGGGATGGGACTCCTTATCCTTCTGCAGCTATTGATGTTCAGACCAAAAAAAAATCCCGGACCTGCTCCTTCTATTTTACTAAACTTTGTAATCTGACTTACTCTTGGACCCATGATAAGGATAGGGATAATTACAGCCCTGCTAATCCACCCCTTATGCACTGCTCTGGCTGTCTTCTGAGGTGGGTTTTATGTTTGTATATAATAGTGACCTGAAATAATGGACTTATAAAATAGCGTTAAAGAAAAAATGTAGTCACTCTTTTTATTTGCTTTGGAAAAGATACAGTATGAATAATACCTTATGAGTGACCCTCAAGTGAAGCCAATAGCACCACTTGCAGAGTAAAATGCTACTTATCATGAGTAAGGTCTCTTTATTTAGAAATTATGGCTCTATTAATATACATTGGAAACTACAGTTGGGCAAATAAGTGTTTGGGGGGTTTTGGTTCAATGAGATTCCTGAAAAAAATGAAATAAAATTTTGGGAAGTTCAAAAAGTTCACTTTGTGTCTGTTCCAGAAGGGGAATTTGAAACCCAGGTGTCTCATGTCCTAGGTGTCTGCCCTAACAACTGGGTTGAATTTTATAATAGGGAGAAGCAGCACTACCATCAGCAACTCCTCCTTCTGCTCCTGCTGTTTTGTGACCGGCCAAAACTAACCAAGTCAAATTTGCGAATAGTTTCACGTCACCAAAATTGACTTTTTCCTTGTCTAAACTCTTTGTCTGGAATATTTTTCCCAGCTCTATTGTTAACCATACTTTTAATTGGCTGAACCAATTTATGAATACATAATGTAACTAAAATATATTGCCTTTGTTACTTACTAGTCTTAATATTGCCTTCCTTTTTTGTTGAGTGGATTTGAAACATTCACCCAGTTCCTGGATTTCTAGTACTGTTAAAATAACTGCAGCTACTCACAGGGAAATTTCACTAAATGTTGAAAGCAGAAGAAGAGACAGGATCATTATCTGTGAACAAAATCAGACTATGCAGCCACACTATTGATTAGCTGGTCTCTGGTTCAACTCAGTCTGACCTGCACATGTTTTTCATTCAGTCCTTCAGAGACTTTACTTTTAAATCTGTTCAAGCCTGGGGTGGCATTTCTTTTGATGAAAGTTTTCTGAAACAAAACCATTTCACCTTTGTTTGCTTACCGTGTTTAAGTAGAAAATGAAAATTATGGATGGGCAACCTGGTACTGATAAAATAACTTCTCTAAGGCTTTGTAAAAACAAATAGAACAGCTCCACTGCTGAACTTCAGGACAACTGACTTAAGTGTTTTTCCCTCACAATATTTTTCATGTCTATGAGACTCAGCACTTCCAGATCTTAAGCGAAACACAGAAGTGAAGAGATGACTATTATTGCTATATTTCTGGTCCACCTTTGCAGTCCCAAGGGGTCTGAATAGTTTCTATGGTGTAAGCATCTAAATGTAATTGAACATCAGAACCGTTTGGATTTAATTCATCATCAAATCCCCCCCCCAAAAAAAAGAAAATAAAAGGAAAGAAAAGCAGTTCACATAGAAATCAGAGTATAAAATAGAAAAAGAAACCCCACATATGATATGGAGCTGAATTTGCTGTCTAGTCCAATGATTCTTTCATTGTTTAGTCACAGTGGACCAGCATCAACATTGGGACACAGAGGAGGAGCATGTTAGGTTGACTCCAGAACTTGGTGCTTAGATCAGTCCCCTGGGTAGGAGACCCATGATCCAGTCTCATTGTTTCAATTGCTTTTTAAAAAAATATCTACAGTAGAACCAGTTAAGCAGACTGAGCACATCCCATAAGAATCTCTCATAGCCAAGCATTGGGGTACTCACTCAGAGGATAGCAGATGGTAGTTCAAACCTTAGGGACTCAAAGCAGTGGTCTCGCACATCCCAGATGAATACCCTAATGGCTGGGCTAAAAGTTATGAGGGTAATCCTCTTTTTCCTTGGCTTCTTGCTAAAACAGTACAGGCACCTAATGCCAAGAGAAGGTTTGTAGCTGAGAATCCCAAGCAGAGGGAGATACGTTCCTGAAGCAGGGGCATAGCCACAGGTGGGCTTGGGTAAGGTGGTGACCACCAGCTTAGCATCCAGGCCCACCCCTGCAGCCCGGGCCCTGTTCTGGCCCCTGTGCTCTGACCCCACAGCCCTGCTGGATCACTTGCAGGCAGGCAGAGCAGGGCAAGGCCCCGCGCACTGACCCCACTCAGAGGCTGGAGCAGGTGGGCTGTGTGGAGCAAGTCCCTGTACTCCCACCCTGCTTCCTGGGAGGAGCTCCAGATTGGCCCAGTGACTAATCTGCTACTGGGAGGAAGACAAGTGGGTGGACAGCTGGCTGTGGTAGAGGAGATCTTCAAAAAAGGTAGGTCCACCGCATGGGGGAGTCAGATCCAGCCATGCACCCTGGAGACCAGCATCTCCTTGGAGCTGGGTGTGTGCCTGGGGCCCTGGGAAGCCCCTGTTCAGAGAGTTCATTCAGCCACTCCCACAAGGCCATCTGCTGGGGTGGGGAGAGATAGTCCCCCTGTAATTGCCCTCCCACCTAAAGTCAGGGCCTCCCCCCAAATATCCCATGCTGGCCAAGATTTAGGTGCCTATCTCTGAGAAGGATAAGGCTTGGCACACATCCCTCAGTTTGGCACCTCCCATTGGCTATTTTAGGCAAGGCAATACCTATGTTGCTGGCTTTTCTGAATCTCGTCCTGAAGTCTTTGTCTCCCTTCATTCATTGTATAGGGAGCCTAGGCACTGAACTCAAGCTTTATGCATCCCAGTGATTTTCCAGGTGCCTAAATGTTAGGTGTGATGATCATTATCACCATGCTCAAGTTTATTTGTGAATCTAACCCTTAAGAGCCAAAATCTCTTTGGCAGTTGGATCCTAAATCCCTTTTTAAATTTAGGCTCCTAAGTTAGTTAGGTATTGCAATGTTGATCACAGCAAAGCATAAATACTTTTTTAAAATCTGCCTTTAAGTCTTTCTGCCTCACTTCCTAATATGTAAAATGGAAATTAAAGTAGTTCCCTACTTTTAAAGGATTTATCCTCCAACATTGCAGTGATTGTAAGGTGCTTGGCTACTAAGTTAAAAGGACCCATATAAGTCCCTATGATAGATGCTATATCCAGGTTTCACAAACAGTAGAATGCAAATAAATCTCAATGAATGTTGTATGACAAATTGTTAATAAATGATGATAAATAATATTTGCAGTTGTCGTGTTCACTCATTTATTTTAATTATGTGTGCTCCTGGTTGTTTAGTTAAAAAAAAATTGTTGTTCAGCAAAATAATTCTTAGCCCATGACATAAAATGGCTTGTTCATGTCCCCAAACACTGAGCAACCATTCAACCAAATCCTGATGCCCTAGTAGATAATATAATTCATTTAAACATAAAATATATCACGAAGGAAGCTAAGAATAGAGGTCTCAAAACTAGGAGGAATGGGAAAACTCTGAATTATGCATTTGTTCATCCTACAAATCCTTTCTAATCAATAGGAAAAGTTTCATTGACTATGGATTTTGGATTAAGTTTTTTAATGATTTCTTTGTGTTGTATATTGTGACGGAGTCAGACCAGAAGGATATAGGAGAGTGCTGGAAGGCAGGTACATTAGTCTCAGGGTGTGCAGGTTCCTGTTCCCTGGATAGCCAAACAAAGGCTACTCCAGGCCAATCAAGACACCTGGGGCCAATTAAGAACCTTCTAGAAAGGAATAGAAACAGCTAGCCTAATTGGGACACCTAAAGCCAATCAGGGACTGGCTGAAACCAGATAAAAACCTCCCAGTTAGTCAGGTGGGCTGTGGGTGTCAGGAGCTGTGAGAGGAAGTTGTGCTGTTGGTGAGACTGAGTGGTGGACAACATATCATACAGAAGGAAGGAGGCCCTGAGGTAAGGGTGAAGTGGAGTTTGAAGAAGCAGTGACTGCTGTGAGGAAGTAGCCCAGGGAATTGTATTGTGTTTTGTGGATAAAAGGTCAGCCATCTTAGCTGATACTATTAGGGTCCCTGGGCTGGAGCCTAGAGTAGAGTTCGGGCCTGGGCTCCCCCGTTTCTGCCTCCCCTAATTAGTCTCTGAGATTGGGAGACAATAGAGACTGTGCCAGGAAGGATAGCTTCTCCTCACTGATTTGTGATGAAAATGGCTCAATAGGCTGTGACCTTGTCTCCAGAGAGAGAAGGGCTCCGTGGAGGGTCACAGTGAGCCGCTGAGGCTAGTAAAAATCCACCAGGAAACGCAGGATCCACGAAGATAAGGACAGAGCTTTGTCACAATATGCACATCTTTATACCTTTTTTCCACACTGATGTACCTATATAGGCCCATAAACAGTCTTACGCTATCTTAAGCAATCATAATATCTCTCAACATTCCCCAAATTGTTTCCTCTTTTCATCAATCACTAACATTAAACACAAACAGCATATGAGCTAAGAATCAAACTCTGTGTGTGTGTGTGTGTGTGTTGGGGGGGTGCTTGAAAACATCCTTTCTTGATTTTTTTTTCTTTATCTAATGAAAAGCAACATACTGATAGTTATTCTTGATACACGCTACAGATATCAGAAATTAAAAAAAAAAATCATGACCTATCATGGGATAGAATTGTGTGACTTAATTGCAATACCAGGACAGCATTTCACTGTTAATATTATAGGTAATTTTTAGTGATGAACTTGATTTTCCCAAATTGATGAGGAAATTGCTGATTATGTGAGGCTTCCATATTTAGTGAAAATTAATATTAATAGTTTATAATGATGAATTGCTAACATGGTGTATTGAGTATGCAATCAAATACTAAATACATTATTCACTCTTTCACCTGAAACACAAAGACACACACACACACACACACAAAAAATTATACTGACATTCCTGGGATCTGATTTAATTTCCATCAATTTTCATGGCAGAATATGGATCAGATTGTAATGCTCCATCAGAAAGGATACAGTGTTGTGAGGTGCACTGCTCACAGCTGAGTGTTCCCATGATCTCAAAGAATTGGGCTCTATGGAGGGAACATTGGGGGAAGAAGGTAAAACAAAAACTTTATTAAATGTAGTTTTGCTTCATATTTTTATAATCTTATTCAGATCATACTATTCTGTCAACAACATAGCAGGGGAAAAAATTTTTATTGGGACCCATACAAACAAAAAAAGTAAAAGTGACAAAGAGTCCTGTGGCACCTTATAGACGAAAAGACGTATTGGAGCATAATCTTTCTTGGGTTAATACCCACTTTGTTGGATGCCCGACAAAGTGGGTATTCACCCACGAAAGTTTATGCTCCAATACGTCTGTTCGTCTATAAGGTGCCACAGGACTCTTTGTCACTTTTGCAGATCTAGTCTAACATGGCTACCCCCTGATACTGAATAAAAGTGAGATTTTTCTAAGCATGCTAGGGAATTTACTAACCCTCCTCGATTTAACCTGAATGGAAATTAGGTGCCCGAATTTCCTAAGTGGCTTTGAATATCATAGCCTAAACATCCACTTAGAGTTTACTGTGCCTTCATCTGAATGGTCTCATGCTGTCCACTATCAATGACAGAAACTTTCCCCTGGTTTGATCCATTATTGCAGTTCCTTAGTTCCTATGACAAATGTACCTAGTGACTCTACACGTAGGACTAATTGACTGGCAATATTCCTTACTGCAGCAATCCAGCTTTGCTTGCTGTCTGGGGGGAAAAAAAACTTAAAGAAAGAATCTGAGCTTTGAATGATTATTCAATTTTTTATTTTGTGACTGGAGTAAAGTAAATATATATTGGCTCCTTTATCTCTGTGTCTGTTAAGAAGACAATTATGACCATGATGATATACACACAAGGGAAAAAAATTTGGCCCTGCATTATGTTTATCTTAATATCCAATTCTTAGGATATTGCAATTTTACTACTCATCTATCCTTCATATTGCCACCATTATAGTGATATAATCACTCAGTGTTGTTAAAGAAATCCAACTGTGATAAGCAGAATGAAGTGTAATTATACGGAATTCATGTGTTGCAATTAGTTATTCTACCACAGATAGCAAATACAAGTACAATGTTTTTTCATTTTACTTTTAATACCTCTCCAAGTTCCCCTCCTCTTCCACTTCTGTCCCCAGTCCATTTAGCATCATTAATATACCGTTCCCTGAAGGACTAACGTCTCTTCTACTACTTCTGTCTTGGATTCAATACATCTAGGCAACTACAGAACTGGCCTCAAATATGTTTAACTAACCTTTCTTCTAGGTACCATTGATTTAGTTCTTAGATCTTGGTTACCAGGAGACTGATCCAATGGAATGATTCCCATTGACTTCAGTGAACGTTGTCTAGATCCCCAATTAATTCTGTTCAAATTGAACTGGACCTTTTGGGGTGGATTTTTCTATCCTGTCCCTGAAGAACAACAACAACAAAAACAACAAAAGCCATGATTTGGCACATTAATGTTGTCAGTGTTGTATTGATCAACCAGGAAAGACATTTCTAAGTGTGGTGCCACAGGGGTGTGTTTTGGGTTCAATATTATTCAATATTTTCATTACTGACTTGAATGAAGGAATTGAGAATATGCTTATACAATCTGGATATGACACCAAGCCAGGAAGAGTTGCAAACCCTTTACAGGGGAGGATTAGAATTCAAAATTACCTGATACATTGTCTAAAATCAATAAGACAATATACAGTAAAGACAAAGACAAAGCACTACACTTAGGAATGAAACATAAAATGCATAAATATAAAATGGGGAATAAATAGGTAGACAGAAGTATTGCAGAAAATAATTTGGAGTTTACAAATTGAAATTGACTCAAGGTGTCATTCTGATATGGATTAGCTGGACTGACATAAGTAGGACCCGGGAGGTAATTTTTCTGCTATACGCAGCATTCGTGAGGTCTCAGCAGGAGCACTGAAATCAGTATTGGGCATCATACTTTCAAAAAGATGAAGACAAATTAGAGACACTCCACAGGAGAAGAACAAAAGTTATAAAAGCCTTAGAAACCATGACCTTTGAGGAAAGGTTGAAAGAATTGGGCACGTTTAGTCAAGAGAAGAGAAGACTGAGTGGGGACTTGCTACAATCTTCAAATATGTAAATGACTGTTATAAAGGGGACAGTGATCAATTGTTCTCCATGCTCAGTGAGAGTAAGACAAGAGGTAATTATCTTAGTTTGCAGCAAGGGTGATTTAGTTTAGCTATTAGGAAAAAAATTCCAACCATAAGGATAGTTAAGCACTGGAACAAGTCTACTTAAGGACATAGTATCCCTTTCCACAAGAACAGATTAATGAAAAGGTCTGCCAGAGAAGGTATGGGTGCAGCAGTGCAAGAAGGTTAGCACAGTTTGGGCATCAGCTCTCAACCACTGGGTGGCCCAGTCCATTAATTTCTGGGCGAAGGCCAATCCACCTCGCTGCCCAGAAGCCCCGGCGATATTTTTCAGTCGACAGCCTCACCCGATATAAGACAGCTGCTTTCACTGTTTTGTAGCTCCTAGCCTGTTCCTCACTCAGGGCCATATAGGGCACTTGGGCTTTGCCAGCCAGGTAGGGAGCTACCTGCAGGGCCCAGGTTGTCCTATCTCATCCTGTTCCCATTGCTACTCACTCAAAAGTGTGCCAGGCCCATTTTACATAGTTCTAAGCCCAGTGCCCATATGCCATCCCCTACGGGGGATTCACCACCTTCTGGAGGAGCTGTTGTTGAATGGTGGTCTGTTCCCAAATTAAGTATTTCCAGCTGAGCAGGGCCTGCCTCTCTAGTTGCTGGGATTGTTGAAAAGATTATACTGCCTTCTGCAGTTCTTCCTGCTGCTTGATTAGCCACTGCAAGGTCTCTTCCATCTTGGACTGTCAAACTCTTGCTCTGGCACAAGTCCCAGACAAACCCCCACATGTAACATAGTTCCTGCAGGGCCCCTCTGCCTCCTGCTCCCGCTTGACTCTGCACAGCCAGTGGGAGCAATATAACTCTCTGTAAGCAGACCCTCGGAAGATGAGGTCTGAATCCTGCTTAAAGGGTCTTGGGAATCGGACATCCTGAGTGCTCAGGAGGGAGCTGCGGGCAATCCTGAATCCCTGGCAGAGGTGAAGGAGGGAAAGAAAGGAAAACACGCCCAGGGTGTGACTGATGTGACAACCTCCGGGCGGAAGCAGCGCTATGGGGTGGCCCACCCCCCAAGCAGTCTACTTGCTGCTGATGGCAGATGGCTGAACTCTGCAGGGAAGCCCCAGCAGGTCACCCAGAAGAGGAAGGATTCCCCAGTAGGGACCCACCAGTTAGAAAGGGGAAGAAGGGACCTGGAAGGTCAAACCAGGTGGTTCTGGAAAAAGGGGGAGGTGTGTGACAGGGTGCTAAGCAGAAAAACTGCTTAGCCAACCTTCTGTCACTCCAGCTCCAATTCAGGGAGGTGAATTGGAGCTGGGTAGAACACCTAGCTCTGATTGGGGGACGCTGGAACAGCTGCTGCCTATTCAGGCTGGAACTGGATAAAAGCCCCAGAGGAAGGATGCCAGGGGGCAGCTGGAAAGGAGGTGGAGCTGGAAAGAGGGGAAGCTGCACCAAGGGAAAGGCAGTAAGGAGAAGCAGAGAGGAATAGCTTGTCTCCTCCCTCTTGCTAATAGACTGTAAAAGGGGGACTATGTGTGTGATCTAAAGGTAGTGGGAACACTCCTTGTAAATAAAGCACCAGGTGAGCACTACACTTTCTGAGTCAAGCTGGGGCACGAGCCAGGAGGACCCTGCAGCAACCCTGTTACAATGACCTCTTGAGGTTCCTTCTGACACTACATTTCCATTTTTTAAGGTTGCATGATTAAATATAGGCAATAATATATCCTGTGCCAGTACGTCTTGGAGAGCAAGCTCAGCCACCCCATGGAGAAACCTCATTTCCACCGCTTGTATCTGTGATCTTGTCCTTTCAGTCCGCACAAAAAGTTGATGACCATAGCAGGTGAGGATGGGGATGTAGAATGACCTGTAAACAGAGAGCTTTGTCTGAGAACTCAGCTCCCACTTCACTTTCACAGATCGATTCAGCGCTCGCTTTACTGCTGCTACCGTACTAATCTGCCAGTCAATTTTACGCTCCAGTTTACCATCACTTAATAACAAGATCCATAGATACTTGAACTCTTCAGTTAAGGGAAGCTGCTCCCCACTTTTTCATTTCCATATCTATATATAATCTACTCCTGCTTTAATGTGTCCTATTCAGTGCTTACTATAGCTAATAAGGTACCCATAATTAAAAATGATTTTCATAAGTAAAAAACAAAAGAAATGTCAGTCTTATCTTTTATTTATTGCACATTAAATATCAAGAACAATAATAGCATTAATATAACTAAAAATATAAATCAGACAACGAGCTGATTTTTTTTATTAAATGGATTGTTTAACATTTTTTAAAAAAAGACAGGGAGAAATGTTTTTCTGAGATTTTTGTTTGTTTTGTTTTTTAATACACTGAATTTTTAATGGACATTCTATAATGCATGCTGAATCCTTGATTAAGTATTTATGATGCTACGTATTTAAATTAGAGGCTGAGTAATGGGAGTTGTTGGGCTCTCTGCACTTTTGAAAATCTTGACTCTCAGATAGATGCCTAAATATGGATTTAGGAGTCTACCGTCAGCTACCCATTTAAAATAAAATGGCCTTGGCTTCCACTACTTCTGCATTAAAGGAACACTGTCATCAAAAAGATAAAATTCAAGAAAAATAGTCAGGAATGAAACCAGTAACTAAAAAGCTGATATTCCAAAAATTAAAAACATTCAAAAATTAATAGCACCGAGCAACAAATGCTACACCTCCTTTCATTTTCCTCAGAAAGGGCCAAATTGCAAAGACATAATTTGTAGTCATGTTCTGACCACATAAGATGTAACAGCACCATCCCTGAATGACTGCCCAAGATTATGACTAACACTGGTCCTGATTAAGGAAAGCAATTAGGTATGTGCTGCAGTCTATCCCTGTTCAGGACAGCGCTTAGCACATGTTTAATATTAGGAAAATATGTACGTGCTGTTCAGAATAGGAATATTTTCCTGAACTGCAACCACAAAGAGAATGAATAACTGAAATGTATGAGGGTGCTCAGGGATATCAGGGAGACAAAGGACTTCAACTCCATTACGTGGACTAAATGATAATTTACATCACGTTGAGATTGAAGTGTGTTAATTTCACTGATTTGTGGGAACAAGAACAGGGTTCAGCTATTATACACCACAATTCTTCTTCCAGGTTAGGATATCCGATCTCATTTGTAGCCCAGGATTTCACTCCAAAGATGTTCAACTCAAGTAACTGTTATTGAAACTCATAATGTAAATATTGATAATAATGTGCCACTTAAAAATACTAGTATTGTCCAGCTCAAAAATTAAACTAAGAATAAACATACATTCATGCTCACAGCCTCAAAGCATTAATGTGAATGAAAATGTAGAATAGTTTATAGAAACATTGCCCATACATCTAGATGTGCTGTATGATTACTAAGTAGACACCATGTGATGGATGCAGTATAAAAATGAGGTTAAATACACATTCTCTCAAAGTAAATTTGCTAAGTTCACGTTGGCAATAAGTGGGGCTGGGATTTCAGCCTTGGGAAGAGATATATCTTTTGTTTCTACATGTAACCCTTCTGTTCAGTCATTAACAGCAGAAATAAGGGCTAGCTGGACTCAATCTATCTTCTCTCTTGACAAATACCCAAACTGGCTGAGCCACAAGCAAAATCCTCATTTCATATTGTGTCTCTCAGCAAAATTCTCTCTGGAGGGGAGCCAAAAACACAGAGCCAAAAGCTCTGACTGGAGCTGGGCAGTGGACAGACCTTCTGTTTCACAAAAGATTTTGAGACTTTGAAATATGGCTTCCTTCCAGATCTGAAGGAAACTTGAAAATTGTGAAAATCTCTGTAAAGGAAAATTCGGAAAACCTTTTTTATATCAGATTGAAATATTTCATTTTGACAAAGCCAAATGGTTTATTTCAAATTTGACTTTTAATTTTATTTTTATTTCACATTGTAAATACAAAAGAAAAGTTATTTCAAAAGAAGAAAATCAAAATGTTTCATTCAAAGATATCAAAATGGGCAGTTTTGATATTGTTGGAATTCCACCCCCACACAGCTCTCACTGGACCAGGACAGCGAATCGGGGCCAGTGGAAACCAGGTTGGCAAACCGGCAAGTAAACAAACCGGCAGGGCCTGCTAAGGGTGCTTACCCTGTGGTCCCACGTGCCAAAGTTGCCAATCCCTGGTATATATTTTAAAAGGTATTGTAGCATGGCAAAACTCACCACCATGGCACCTCCTGCTGCTCATCTGGGAGTTTGCTCTTTTCCAGCTTACAGAGCACCCTCTGCAGGCCAGTGTCTCGCCTGCTGCTGGGCCTGTGTCTCTCCCAGACTCTGGTGCCCTTTTACCTCGAGGTTCTGCTCCAGCAGTGCCCCCGCTCTCTCTGGGTCTCTCCTCCCATAGGAACTCCCAACCCTTTAAACTCATCTTGCCTCAGTGACTACTGCCAGTCATCATATAGTCCCCACTCACTGGGGCAGACTGCAGTCTGTAATACCCACTCATCATTGGCAAGGGGTTAGGACCTGCTGCCTTTTCCTATCCCTGGGCTGCTCCTAAGTAGCCCCAGTAACTTTTGGCCTTAAACAAGGCCAACAGCCTGGGGATTTACAAGGCTGGAGCTCCCTTTGCCCTTCCCCAGCACTGCTCCACTTCAGGTACCTTGCTCCCAGTTAGACTCTCACAGTTCCTGGCAGCTGTGGCTGCTTCTCCAATCAGTCTACCTTTGCTCCTTTCACTCCTTTTTCCAGCCACAGCCCTCTCCAAGGCTGCTTTTTGCCTCCGTTCTCCAGGGGTGGGGAAGCTGCCCCTCTACAGGTATGTATCCAAATGTGTTAACATAATAGATGGGGCAGATTTTCTGAAGTGCTTAGCATCCACCAGCTCGCATAAAGCATCAAAATAAGTGGACAGATTTTCCATAGTGCTTAGTGCCCAGAACTTCCCCGTGAAAGTGAAGAGAGTGGTGCACTGCTAAGCATGTTGAAAAATCTGGGCACTTCATTTAAATGACTGCACCAGAGCAGAATTGTTTTGGAAATCTGGGCCCAATTGTGAGTGCTGAACACTTTGGAAAATGTGTCCCATAATGTACAGTGCGTTTTAAATATATATATGGATAAATAAACACACATTTACTATTATTATTGAGTCTAATACAGTCATATATTTATGAAATAAAATTCAGGAAAATAACAAATTAGCCTGGAAATTTAAAGTTGCATCTCTGACTTTATTCTTAAACTGAACATACAGCATAGTAGCTACAGAGAAGAAAACAGCAGGCCATTTTAAAGACCTTTTTTCTTCCTGCAGTGTTGCCTGTCTCTGGGAAAGAAACCAAAGTAACTGGAAGAACAAGATGACCTACTACAGAGTGTAGCTGGTCAATTGTATTTGCTGTTGTAATTAATTTATACTCAAATAAAGTTATAATGAAATAGATGGTAATGTAAATGAATTTGCGTTTTGGCTTACGGCTAGGTGAAATTGTTCTTGGAAATTACATACATGCATGAAGAGTTAACATAATAGCCAAATGTATTTTCCCATCTATCTCTTGGACAGCCATTGTTGCATTATATTTGCTTGATGAGATAAACAGACAGTATGCATGCATTGATGTTGAATATCCTATGTTTTGGGTTAAGTGTTTAGTTACTGGTATTTACTTCAAAGAATTAAAAGAAAAATCTTTAGTGGAAGGTGATTGATTTTTAAACAAATATTTACTCAAGACACTGGGGTAACTCCCTCCTGTTAAACACATTTTTAAGCAATGTAAATACAAGTGAAGGGATAAACTCATAAGATTTAGATTTTGGGGAAATGTTGAAGATGATTTTGTTCTTATTTTATTCAAACTGGTTCACCCATTTCTTTTCAGGAAATATTTCAAATTAATTACATAGATATTGTGTTTAGACATATTAAGAGACTTGCTATTATTGCCTACTAAGCATAGGCTGGGGAATCAATTATGAAAATCCATGGCAATATGGCATTCCACTCCTACTACTGTAGGTGTAGTGCAGTGATGGCAGTGTCAGACAGCTGCAGGCAATTCCTGATGGTTTAATTTTCCAGCCCAGAGACTAAGATAATACTTGTAATGAGCTGATCTTCTTTTCTGAATGGGACGAGATAAAGAGAAGAGGAGTGGAGGAGTGTTAGAAATAATAATGGAACAGAAGACAGACAGAGGTAAGGTAGTAGAGCAATGGCAAAGCCAAACTGATAGATTTCAACTGATATATAGTGTTAGTTTACGTAAGAGCCGTGTGAGTGATCCAACTGTTACATACAGATGAGAGCCACAGGAATACTACATTTGGGAGAATAGTACAAATGAAAGAGTCCGTGGTGCAACTCAGAGTGTGGTTGTACAGCTGGTAGAATGATGTCTCTTTTTGATGTACTCTGCTGTTTCTTAAGGGAAGATGCCTTGTGGGGTTGGAATGATGTGGCTTGTGGTTCTCCACGGTGGCATATGTAAAATATTATTCAAACAGATTTTTCTCCATAACATCTTAATAATAACAGTGTAGTTGAAGCAAAATAGTGTTTTCACGTTTGTGCTTGGAAGCAGAAAAGCTATTCTCCACACCTTGATTTCAGGCATCACAAAGTACAGTTTTATCAAGGTATTAAAATACCCACAATATTAACAACAGTGACTAAAATGCTATTCAAGAATGCGTTAGTGGGATTTACAACTTAATGAATATCTTTATCATTGACTGAAACTATTTAACTTCTGTGATGTAGTGGTGCAATCTCTAAATAGAATAACGTATAGTTTTCTATAAGGCACTGAAGTTCTTCAGTGTCTACATGGTGTACCTGACCAATAAGATTTGTTTCGTGATTAAAAAAAATAACATTTAACTTCTAATGAATCCTTTGTTTCAATAATCTATTATCATTTGCTCCTATTCTTCATGTGATAAAAGATCTGCAGGCTGACACTGTTCAGGGATTTAATGCTTAATCATTTTTGTGCCAAATTCATCCTGTTTGTAAACCCATTGAAACCAATGGTGTTAGTTCCTGAACAGATTTGATCCTTTGTGTTTAATAGAGCCTATATTGTGGCAATTGTCCAGAATATCAAGTTATCTTACACTGTAGTGTGCCTAAAATATGTGTAGTAACAAAAACATTTGAAAAATTCTGCACTGTGCACCTCAGTCATGTAAAGGGGAACATTTAATTACTATCGGTGCTTTTTTACCCCATCTTTGCTCAGTCCTGTTTTTTTCCGATCACGTACCATTATCTGAGCCTCCCTGGGTTTATGTTCAGTCAGCTATTAGATTTGTTCCTTCTCACAGTATTAAGGACATTGATTGTATTTTCTTTAGGATTGCTGGTATGAATTGTTGTCTTCTTACTAATCATGAGACTAGCTTATCCTCTCTCTTATCCTTCTCTGAGTCTATTGATTATTATATTGATCTTTCTATTCATTGTGTGTTTGCTCTTTTAGTCTAGTTTGCACCATTAACAGAATGTGTATTTTCTTCCTCGTTCCCTAAGGTTTGCTCCAGAGTTAAGCATTAAAAGGCAGCAATGTGCTTATTGTAAAATAAACCTCCTAAACTTTGCTCTGTGATAAGCAATTGATCCCCGGTAATGACTGGTTTCTGTTTACCCGATAAAAGAAAAGGAGAGATTGGACTAGAGGAAAAGAGAAAGTGAGGATGTCAATAATGAAGGGGAGAGGAAAAAAGACAGATACCGGAACAGTTTTAATATAAACAAATATTTTAAACAACAGTTAAGACTGTAACATTGAACATTAAATTCCAGTAAAAGACTGGAAGAACTGAAATCACTTCAAATAGTAATATCAGCTAAAAGTTACTATTCAGTGCATTCTTCTGCACAGGTGGTTCAGATGCCATTTGTCTGGCTATCCTGAAAGAATGACAGAAGACATTAGATATGGGTTTAATGAGGCTGTACCTTTATTATTAGATACCTGGGACTAAGCCGGTGGATAATATATGCAGAGCAAGTGAAAACCCCCACAATTCATGGGAGGAGTACTTTTTGTAACCCCCTCTTCCGTTTATGTCCCTCCAGCACATTCACTGCTGGGACCCTCCAATCCAGTCAATTCTGGGCCTGGGTGTGGGCTTCCACCAGCTCCCCGCCCCCCGCAACTTTTTATCCAGGTGCATCCAGCAATTCTGTTGCCAGGACCTTACCAACCACCCTGCTCATAGGTAGGATTAAGGTGGTCTATAATGATGGGGGGGCTGGCTCCCTGCTGTACCAATCAGAGAAGTCCTCAACTGCCCCCAGCTTGCTCAGTTACAAAGCACCTTTCCTTAATTCTTTTCCCAAGCCATTTATCCATTCTTTTGTTCCTTAATTTATGGAGTACCTGAACTGACATCCTCCACAAGGAGGTGCCAGACATTATGTTGGCTGCCTCCTCCCCACACCCAGCCGTCTCCCAATGCCCTCCTTTATATCACCCAAAAACATGGCAGCACCTCAGTCTGACAAGTGCACCCCATTCTCCCGAAATAACTCCAGTGTCCCATAGAATATACCAGGATGTGAAATGACTGTCCCACTCCCTTCTCCAGGGCAACAAGAATTTGGCCACTTATCTGTTTACATATGTTCTGGTTTTGTCCACCCTGCGCTGAAACATATCCAACCAGAGAATGTTAACAGCCATAAAAATTGCCAGGAATTGCATCAGGTCTCTCCTAGTTTGAAGCATTAACTCCATCCCTTTAAGTGTTCCCAGATCATTTTCTTCCAGGTGTATTACCAATATGTCTGGTGGCTGCTGATGCACCTGCAAAGCATACAACAGTGGTATCAACTGATCCCATTATAGGCCCCTCTGTGCGTGCCAACTGAGTAATGCTTTGCCACTGAATACCAGCTGGTAGCCCTTGGGCAATCTGAATTTGTGCCTATGCACCCAAAACACAATACTATGACCACAGATCCACATTCTCATGTGCATAGCCAGCTGTCCCGTATCTGAAATGAGAACACAACTCATTAATGTTGATAATCCACATACATTCGGTATTCATTAGACTGCCAGTGCCCGATTACCTGAATAGCCTCTGCTTCCATAGCTATATGTGCTGCTGCCGTAGCCGCCCCTATTCTGATTGGGTAGGAACCAAATTCATGGGCTGGCAGCACCATGATGGCTGGCAGTCTCAACATGGTAATCAGTTGATATGCCATGGTAATCAGTTGATATGCCATGAGTGGACTCCCATCTCCATGTACGAAAAGGGAGCCTTCTCTCTCCCTCCATATCACCATCTAGGCCCTCAAAACCTGAATGGGGCAGACCCCAGGCTTGCCACCCTCCCATAGGGTAACGGATGCACTCCAGCTGATTTGATGAGTCTTTAACCTTCGCAAGTTTAATATCACGGCATGCTTGTGCCAGCTTATGTCACGAGATTCCAAAGCCTTTCCCATAGAATCCCTGATGGACCCAGGTACTAGCTCACTGATCCTAAAAGCTGTCAAGAATGCTGCCCTGAATAGAGACACCTCCTGTGCACTATTACATGTGACACCGAGGACGTGAAGAAGGTCCCTGAGCATGGAAACCCTGATGGGACAATGAGAATCCTTCCTGGGTCCACCGCTATGTAATTATCCCACCAAAAACCTTTGAAATAAGAAACCCTCACAAGGATCTAGGTAGCCATTTAGGCTACTAACAAAAGTAATAGCTGAAAGGCAGTTCGAAATTGTGGAGGACGCCAGCTGACGGGTTGCCAATGACAGCATGCACCGCAGCACCTATTCTTCTGTAATGGGCCACATTGCTAACTGGCCTTTGTGCTCCTGAAATTCTATGATTTATTAAATCTTTTCTCATATCTGTTCCACGTGTGTGTTGCTACTGATATCCCGACCACACTGACAAGTCTCCTGCGCCAAGGTTCCCTACAGTGAAAAGCATTTATCTGGGTTCGTATATGGTGATCCCTGCCCTGTGCATCTACCGTTGCTCCTGAAATCACCTGCATGGGATGTCCTGGGTTTGTGTGACCTGTTCCCCTTGGTACAGCCTGTCATGGAAACGACCTCATACGCAATACATAATTAATCATATCAGTTCTGTGCTAACTGCCCCCCCACATCAGACACTGCTAGCTCAGTTGGGTGAGTGAGAGCTGCACCTGAAGCCTCCACTTCCCCAAGCCCGATAGGCATCTGCAACAATCCAGGGCACTCAGGTGAGAAGTGCTTCACCTGGGGCCCCCATTTCCCCAAGTCTGGACAAGACAGAGAGTAACATTCTACTGAGAAACAAAATGGCTTCTTTATCATAGATCCTCTGTTTCTTTCTTCTCTTATTTCTTATTGTTAGGATCATTTGTATTAAAACAGTTACCTCTAGACTTGCTTCTGCTCCCACTGAAGACAAAGGGAGAATTTCCAAATGATAGGACTGAGTCTTTTGTCTCTTCAAAGGTCTTTGCCCTTCATAATAACCCACTTATTGTGACATCATAATCCTGTTTATAATAACTATAAACAGTGAAATATTTGCCATCCTAAGAAAGACAAGATACTTTACTCATCAATATGCCATTTTCAACAATAATATAAAAATGCACTAAGAAATAAGTACCCTATTGCAATGGCTTTCAAACTTTCCAATCTACTGTACCCCTTTCAGGAGTCTATTTGTCTTGAATACTCCAAGTTACATCTCACTTAAAAACTACTTGATTACAAAATCATACATAAAAATACAAAAGTGTCACAGCACATGATTACTGAAAAATTGGTTATGTTTTTCATATAATTATGAAACAAATCAAGTGGGATATAAATATCGTACAGCACTTATATTTCAGTGTATAGTATATAGAGCAGGAGAATCATGTCATTGTATGAAATTTTAGTTTGTACAGACTTCACTAATGCTTTTTATGTAGTCTGCTGTAAAACTAGGCAAATATCTAGATGAGTTGATGTACCCCCCTGAAAGACCTCTGCATACCCTCAGGGTCTGTGTACCCTTGGTTGAGAACTAGGGCCCTACCATATACTGGCAGATCTGTTAATAACCAGGAAAATATTATAATGTGTTTCTTGTTCCAAAAGAGGCATCTAAAATGCTTAATGTGAGATAAAGAGTTCATATATATATATATATATATATATGAAAGTGGCACTATGCCAAAGATGAGAAAACATTAAATCATTTCCCCCCTACTTCTGTCCTTCTACCATGAAATTACGGATACAACAAAACAAGCCTTTTTTTTTTCTCTATCATCACTCACTATTTTATAAACACAGCAAGTCACTCCAGGGCATGAATTGTGTTATATTAACTCATTTCTAGGTACCTTGATAGCACTTAACCTTCAGCCTCATGCTTAGCTACACAGTAAGTGTGAAATATTATAATACAATTCACACCCTGTCATGTCTTATTGCTTAATTAGAGGTGTTTATGATCTTGTTCTTCATACTTTGTCAGTAAGTGACATCTTAAAAAGAAACAAGGGAGCATTATAAGCAAACTGGCATCATAACAGCACAACCAGACTGCTCAAATAGTGGATCACTTCAGACTGGGGACTAGTAACAAAGGAGAATAACCTCTTAACTAGCAAAGCAGAAATACAGTGTTCATATACATAATTGGAAAGAGACTTAGCATTAAGCTTTTTTTATTATTATTTTCCTGTATCAGGAAGATAGCACAAAAGACAGGAAGGAACATACAGTTCCTCAGATTCTCTAGCTTGATTTTTAGGAAGATATGTTGTTTCACACTAACTTCCCTTAACAATAATAAATAATGACTAAATAATATATTTGAGAGTTATACAGCAGAATAGATAAAAATGGCAAGTTTTGGCAACTCTGTGGTGTTCTCTTTCAGTAGCAAAGTGGAATCTTCTTTAAGTCCTGTACCAGTGCAATCTCTACTGTTTCATACAGTGTGGCTATATTACAAGGGTGAAAGATGAGGAATAGGAACATGAACATCAGCAGATTGACTAGAGTGCAATAAATTATTTGGCTTCTTAAACTACATAAAAGTTGTTAGCAGCCTGACTTTTAGAAGATATACAAGAAGCTCATCAGAATCCATCCTGAAAGCACAACTGTGCTGGATTTTTCAGTCCTTCTTCCGAGATAAAATCTTTAAGCACTTAACTTTTACTTTTCTTTTCCACAATTTGTTTCTTCCTGTTTTGTGTAACTGCAGAAGCATATTAGGATTATCTAATGTCTAGGAACTGGAAGCAGAACTTAAGAAATGGGCAGCAATTATACTACACAAATATTATTCCTAAGGTTATCAACAAAGAGTTCAAGGGGAAGTAAAACAAATTTCCAGTTTCTGGTTAATTGATTCACCTTAGACAGGTTCTCTTTTGTGTTATACATCATAAAAAAATCTGTAAATATCATTTTACCTTTTGTATCTCCATTAGCAATGTCAAACAAGAATAGTTGTTATTGCCCTGAACGCAGAAATCAATGTTGAAGATGGAAGAGTAAGAAAAGACAAAGAGAGCAACTAGGAAATTAAAAATAAAGCATTTGCAAAATGAAGCTATCCAGCAAAGTCCAAGAATGGATAAAGTGAGCTGGCAAACTTGGCAACTGAACATTATGGTAAGAGTATCAGAGAAAGGGTAAATAAAGATAAGGGTAAAGAAAGGGTAAAGGGTAAACAGGATAAACTACATAACATACTGCCATCCATTTTACAGGCTGTAAAATGTAGACCTATAGCATCCAAAGCCATAGACACTCAGACCAGTCACTACTACTGGCTGCAGTTTTAGGTGGGCTATATATGTTGTAGCAAATGTTATTTGCAGGATTGTTCGTAGTAATCTACTTGATAGGATTCATCACCTTGTATTTTTGACAGTTTTCCATGCCCTTTTTTCCCATTTGTCCCACCCTCCAGTTCCATATTTGTACACGTTCATGTATGACATTTTCAGCCATTTTGGAAAAAAAGTTTTCTTTTTCTTTTTCAGGGGGCATTCTTATATGTGTTTTTACATGTGAAGAGTGGGCTTTTATTTTTTTAATGAGGAACGTTGTGTGTGTGTTTTTTACATGTAAGGCTGGGTTCTGAGAGAAAAAAATAAAGAGAAAGAAATTAAATAAAAGAGGAAAAATAAAGAACAGAGAAAATTAAGAATAGAGATGAAGTTGTTACAGAAAGAATCCTTTGTTAGGCCAAGAGAGAAAAAAAAATAAAGAAAGAGGAAAAACAAAGAAAAGAGTTTTAGAGAAAATTTTAAAAAAGTTTATTTTGAGATAAAGAACAGAGAGAGGCTGTTACACAGAGAGAAGAAGAGAGATTTTAAAGCACCGGACAGTCTTTGTTACTGACCGCAAAGCAAAGAGATTTTAAAGCACCAAGAAAACCTATGGTATTCAGAGCAAAACAGCTTACCCGAGTGGTTGTTCATAATGAAATGATAGCTCTTCTGGGCTGCAAGCCTTGGGAGAAAACCAGGCCTCTTGGTTGGACCAGTCAGAAGAAGAATTCATTTTCCTGATCCAATCATATTATCTCCAAGAGGCATAGCTTTTGATTGCTGGTTGGTTTAAACAAACAAACAAACCATATGCAAAGGCATTTTTTAAAAAATCAACGGCTATTTTTTAAAATTAAAACCAAAGAAAGTTTTATTAAAAATTAATGTAGATTTAGGTTTGTACCTTTCAATCTGATAGAAAATTATATCAAGCACCCTTATTTCATTTAATTAAAGTTTTACAGAAAATTAGCAATTCAGGTGTAAGCTCTGACATGCCAATAAGAAAACAGCATTTTACAAGAGGCACCCCCTTCTAATTATTTGAAAATGTAAGAAATAAGACTGAACCTATTCACCTTTGCTATTTGAAGAAAAAGCCCCCTTTCTTAATTCTTTTGCTAACATACAGTTTTTAAACTTCACATGAAAAAAGCACTGTGACTGAGATGTAAAGATTTGTTTTGCTGTGAAATAAAAGATTCAGCATCCTACTCTATTTTTTTAACAAAAGCTCTTCTACTTATAAATTGTAAAGAACACTTAGGAATAATATAAAAAAATCCTCAACTGAGAAGGATTTACAATACAATGTTATTTTAAATACGTTACAATAAAAATAGTATGCTTTTACAGCCTAAAGATATGCCAAGTTTACTTAGTTTTTCATAATGTGACACAAAGATTTTAGTCTGTAAGATCAAACCCTTTTTACAGGAATATAAATTGTGAAAAAGTAAGTTCCTGAGAAGAAGCAATATTACAGTTGACCATAATAACAACAAACAAAGAGCAAACAACAACAATAATAAAATAATAATAATAATAATATACATTCAAACAAAAACTGCTTTACTTATAAGTTGTAAAGAAATTATAAAATTTAGAGTAACTCATTTTTACAAAAAAAACTTAAAGACAAAAGCGATGGCTTTGTAATTGCATAAAGTTCAGATATAGCCTCTGACAGTGTTATCTGAAGAAACAGAAACCCCTCCCTTCCTTAATTTTCTCAATTTAAAATTGTCATGTTCTTTTTCTAAACATACAGTGTTTGATCATATCAAGCAGTGTTGCTGTTGTTTTTTTAAGTTTGAAAGTGAAAACTGAAACTAACACCAAGTTAAAAAAACATCCCCCCCAACACTATTTTTCACACAGCTAACATGAAATACTATATCACCTAAGTAAATGTTGCAGGTGGAGACTCTCAAATTGCAAGGGATTATTCTGCTGTGGAATAGGCAACTAAACAATTTATAAATTCAGGTTTTCCACTGCTTTTAGCTCTTTCTTTAGATAATGTGAAGATGATGGTGTGGAAGGGTCCGGAAAAGTCGGTGATAAGAAATGCACTGGGTCCGGTATCAAAATTGTTCCCAACAAGTCATCAAAATTAGGACTTGCTATGGAAAGAGGTTCAATCAGAGGAACAGAAAGTCCCATTAGAACATCTTGGACTCTGGATGACGCTACAGTTGGTCCAAACGTCTTCTTCCTAAAATACTGTTGGATAGTGTTACCAGCAACAGAATATGTTCATGAATTTTACAGTTTTTCCAGATATTCATTTCACAACACTACAATTGCAACAGTGCTTGTAATTTACAATGAGGCTCAGTCTTGAGAAGAATGACATATCTCACATCATTTATCAATTTGCATAGCTTGGGATTTGGCTATATCTGAGGCAACATCAGGACAAAGTTATGCAAAGATCGCTTCGAGAAAAGAGTTTCAGGTGATTCTGGGGTAGTAGCATGTGATGTATTCCTGTAGACAAGCAAGACATTATCCAGTTTTTCTAGATAACTCAAAATAGATTTGAGATTTTAAGACATGACTCAGTGCTTGTACAAACTATTCTGGTAATGTTTTTAGCAGGATGGTATAGAGCTGAGATGAATTCCATTTGAAGACAGGAACCCCTGAAATTATTCAAATTGAAGTGTATTGTCACTCACTAACTGTAGTAATAAACCAAATTGGCTAAACAATGTACGGAGATGTCCAATGATCTAGGTAGCTGTAGCAGAAGTTATTCTAAAAATGTCTGGCCTTTGTGAATGGGAGTCAACAATGACTAAGAACATAAAATGTTCTAATGATCTGGCAATGTCCATGCAACCAATGATGTAGATGAGCTGAACAAGGATTTTGCTGAATTTGCTGACATGTAGTACTGCACTTTGCCTTCCTCTCAATATCCCTGGCCAGCAGAAATAATTCTGGGCTATGGCTTTCTACTGTACAATGCTAAAATGACCTTCGTGAAGAGTTTTGAAAACCTGAGATTGAAGTGATGTTGGAGTGATCATTCACTTTCCCCATAAGATGCAAACATAATTCACCCACAATTCACATTGCACAAAATGTATACATGGAGGATTCTTTTGACTCAACTCTGTATCCTGTAGCAGCATTCCATTCAGAAAAGAAAGCGTATCATCCTTAGTGATTTCTTTGTTGATGCTTATTCTAGTGATAGGTAACCTATCCATGAAAATGAGATGGAACATTTTATCTGAAATTTCCGTGGGTTGACAGGAGCTTGGGAATGGAAGGTGCAACAGTCCAACAGCATTGATATGTTGAATCTCTTTATGGAACTGATTGTCTGGCTATGCCGAAAGAATGACAGGAGACATTAGATATGAGTTTAATCAGGCCACAACTTTATTATTAGACAGATGTCTGGGACTAACCCGATGGATAAAATGTGTGCAGTGCAGGTGTAAAATTTATATCCCTCCAGCCGATTCCCTTTCTGGGATCATTTCCAGCCAATTCTGGGTGGGGAAGGCGGGTTTTCACCCAGAGCTCATGTTTTCATCAGTTACATGTCCCAGGTATTCAACTGAAGGTTTGAAAAATGCACACTTGTTTCGAGGTACTTTCAATACATAGTCTTCCAAACACTGCTAAACAATGTCCACATTTTGAACATGAACCCTTTGATCCTTTCCTGTACCATCTCATCCAAACAACCATGAACTCCATTCAGTGCCTTCAGAATCACACCCATGACTTTCTGTAATAGAACAGGTGTCAATGTGATACCAAAAGGTAACCTGTGTAACACAGCCAGCTTTATGTATTTTTTGGTGTAGATTGGGACATATCTGCAAGATACCAGATGAGTTTTCATTTGTAGATATGCCTTGAGCAAATCCAGTTTACTGAAACACTGTCCACCACTAAGAGTTGCAGATAAATCTTCAATATGGGTACTGCGTGCTGGTCTGAAAACAAAATTGGATAAAGCTTCACTTTGAAATCTCCCAAATTTGGACTGAGCTATCCTTGATTACAAGTATGGTGGGTGTAGCACATTCACTGTATGAAACCAGTGAGGAGACTCCAATGTTCGCCAAATCAGCTTCCAGCAGATTCTTGGCACAACTCTGGGATTGCAGTATTTTGTCTGGCTGTCAGATTGAACCATTAGCTTTACCGATTCATTGTTAATCTGTCCAAACTCTTTGCAATGTCTATCCAATATTTCTTGAATGTTTTGAGGTTCTTTCATGATCACATTGATCTCAGTTCAATTCATCCTGAGCTTCTCAAACAAAGATTTGTCAAATAATAGTGGATACTTCCATTCATTCATATTCATCTGGTTGAAATTTCACATGGAGTCACCTTTTGTGACTAACCTTTCTGTGATATAAGTCTTTAAAACTGTAGAGGTTTCTTCCAGAGGAACTTGCGACAAAGTCTGGTTATGGTAGATGCAGAAATCAATGAGACATGAGCTTCAGTATCAAAGTCTAATCTTGTAGGATATCCTTCAAACAAATGTGTGGCCCAGATGCCATCTCTAAATCCAGCTTCTGGTCTTCCTCCATTTTATGAATATCCAACTTCTATTTTTTCTTAGGTTTAATCTTCATAAGTGTTTCCTTGTATGGATGGTTACTCTGTGTTGCTGATCGTAACAGTGCAACAGGTCACAACAATTTGTTCTTTCTTCTGGCATTTTCTGCAAATAAATTAGCGTGCCCTGTAATTCTGCTCATCGGGCATAGTTTGTGCACAACAGCCACGTGGAAATTCCTTACATTCCCATGATCCTCTGTCTCGTTGATTCACAAGGTGAACTTCTCACACTAAACTCCAGAGAATACATCTCTTCAGTTTCCATTGCAATTGCTACTGCCCTAGACCCAGTCTCTGCATAATCCAGAGACCAAGTGGTTACACAGGGCATCACTTAATGCTTCTCCAAACTCACAATGCTCTGATAACTTCCTTAGAACATCAGTTAACTCTATTATCACTTCTTCTACAAATTCCTTGATGATATAACCATTATTGTTCTGCTGTTATCTAAGGAAGGGTGAAAAATCTTTCTGCATTGCTGCAGTAATTGCAGCATACATGGCATTTCCAGGGACATTTGGAGATAATACATTACACAGCAATCTGTATGCCTTTGGACCCCTCATGAGATGGTGTTGCAGATTACAAATTGCTCACAATGTGCAATGTATACCACTCACAGTTGTAATCCAATTCAACAACATTGCCTGCAAAAAAAACCAAAACAATTTCTCTGCTTTTCTCTTGGACTTAACTTTTTTTTAGTTGAGGATTCATCCTGCTTTGAGCAGGGGGTTGGACTCCTAAAGTCCCTTCCAACCCTGATATTGTATGATTCTATGATTCTATAAAATCATAGAACTGGAGATAATCTCCAGAGGTCATCTAGTCCAGTCCCTTGCATTCAAGGCAGGACAATGTATTATTTGTGCCTGCTTATTATCTTTTCTGCCACAGGGAAACTGTCTTTTTTATTACTGTATGCAGTGTTGTTGTATTTGTTACTAGAGAGACAAGGTGGGTGAGATGATATCTTTTATTGGACCAACTTCTTTAGTAACAGAGAGACAGATTTTGAGCTACACCAAGTTCTTCTTCAGGAATGGGAAAATGTCTCACTTAAATACAGACTGGAATAGATAGCTTAGTCAGTGAGTTAGCACATATTTTAAAGGACCACTCAAGGTGAAAGTGGCCCATTAACACCCCTGTATTAATAGCACAAAAAGGGGTGTTAATGGGTTACAGATTGTTGTAATAAGCCATAAATCTAATGTCTCTTTTCAATCCATGATTTGTAGTGTCTAACAGAGATATGAATTTAAAATCTCAGGCTCATCTTTTGAAAATGTTGTGTGTGTTTCCTTTGAAGATGAGGACTGATAGGTCAGATACAGAGTGATCACTTTTAGAAAAGTGTTCACACACAGGTGATAGGGTGTTTTGGTCTTTCATCATTTTTTGTGTGTGTTCATTCAGGAGCATAGTGATTGTTTTTACCTACATAGTTGTTCTTGGGGATGAGACACACCACATGTTCTGATAGGCACGTGTAGGAACCATGGATTTTGAAAGGTGTTTTGTAGGTGGGTCATTGTAGTACTAGAGATATGTCTGCAGGTTTTGCATCTGTTGTTCTGATGTTGGTGTGTCCTAGTCTGAGTGGAGTTTGCTGATTCTGAGGTTGGAGAGGTTGGGAATTTTTTGAAGGCCAACAGAGGAGGATCAGGAAAGATTTCTTTCAGGATGGGGTTCCCAAAAAGAAGTTGGATGATTCCCTCTACACATTCAGGTGTAGGGTGGTGAGTGACAACTAGAGGTTAGAAGGGGGTTAATTTCTGTATTGAAGCAGGATATCTTGGGGTATTTGGCCCATTCCTTCTACTTCTCTTGTAAAGTGTTCTTGTTTGGTGAAGGTGGTTTTGAGTGTGTTAAGGTGTATATCTCAGACCTTCTCCTTGCAACATACTCTGTGGTATGTGAATTCCTGGCTGTAGAGTACATATTTACTGGTGTGTTGGGATGGTAACTGGATCTATGAAGGCAGATGTCGTGATACTGAGGTTTCTCTATATAGTTGACTGTAGGGTTCCAATGTTGAAGCTGATCATGGTGTCCCGGAAGTTGATGCTGACAGTTTTGCAATCTGTCACTTTTCCTATAGGTGGTGTTCCTCACTTTTTATAGCATTTTTTCCTTATTTTTTCTCTTCTTGTTCAGACAGAAGCAGCAGTGGGCCATTGTGGGATAGAAAATCTTGGTCACTAATGCTGTATTTGGACCCAGCAGAGGAGGAGATAGAGACTGGACTCAGAGGTAGCTCAGAGCAACACAGCTGTCCGCTGTGCTAGCTTTATTGTGCTTGCTGCAAAACTGAAACTAACACAGAAATGAGGCTATGCACTAAGCAGGGGGAGTGCTCAAACATTTAAAGGGGCAGGACATCACAATAAAGATCACTAAATCAAGCTTGTATCAAATTACTGTGCAGTTTCCCCCCCGCCCTTAGCATAGGAAGATCTTGAGACTAACACTTCCTTTGTATGCTAACACCTTTGTCACAGTGTCAGTACCAAATGATCTGAAAATAGCAGATTTTCTAATATTAGGAAATGGCACCTCATAATAACAAGCACAAACAGCATGGGAGGGAAAATGTTCTTCTAACAGTACCTACTATGCACTGATAGAGGATACTTTTTCATGATACAATTTCAACTGCAAAATCTAAAGAGTATAGTTATTTTATAAGTCAAATGTAACAGGGACTTATAGAAGTCAGCACTAAGGGATCAACTTTATTTTCTCTCCTACCCTTTAGAAGCTACAACACAGCAACATACTTTTTTGTCTTTGATACATATCAAGATACATAGAAAAAAATCCATAAAAGTGGAAGAATGCACAGAATACATACATACAATATTGTTATAAAAGGCACAAAATGTTTTAAATACACTTGATAAGATTGCAATTGCATATATTGCTGCTTCGGATTAAGCTAAGAAGCAAAAAATATCTTGCTAACTTGAGTTGCAGATCTGAAAATTGTTACACCTTAAATTGGATCCAAGAGTCGGTGTGATATTCATAAAAGAAAATCTGTCATTTGTGATGCAGAATGGCTCATGATAACAACAAAAAGCAGACCAATGTAAAGAAATAGAGATTCGGTTTTAATGCAAAGAAATAGAGATTCGGTTTTAATAAGGTATTTTCACAAATTTTATTACTGAATAGGACCCCATATTGAATGTATATGCTAAATTATGGAATAGTAAAAACTGTATATATAGATCCTATTTCTGCTGGTTTGATGATTTATGTATATTTGTCTCAAGGAGAATACGTGATTTGAACAGTACCTCATGTATACTAGAATGTGCAGTTTAATATTGGACATCTATCTAAAAATCACATTGAAAGCTAACTTTTTCTCTCAAGAAACAGAAATAATGATATAAAAATGACCAGTGCCCTAAGTTGTTTAAAACTGATGTTAAGCTTGAGATTTATGAGTAGAAATAGAGGGCATGAGACAGTAACTACAGTGGATACAATGCTAAATGAATCTTGGGGGTTATTGTACACCTAGAGGCATTTCAAATGTATAGTTCAGAAGAAGTTGGAGCAAAGCTATAGATATGCATAAGAAACTTTACAGTACCTCCTACATATTCCCATCCTTATATAAAGGAAATGACTGGAAGAATAACTGAATACAAGGTTACACTCAAATTCAATTAATTTACTTAAATGTAAAATATGAAAGAGATTGTAATCTCTGCTGAAGATCTCAAAAATTACCATAGACATCAATGGAATGGGTAACTTCTTAATTGCTTAGGCCCTGCTTAAATAAGCACTTAAGCATGATAATAATAGCACTTAAGCATGATAATAATAGTTTTCCAGAAAAGGCATGGACACAATAACATGCCTTTTCTGGAAAACTATTATTATCATGAGTATTATGTATTATTCATATTGGGTAATAGAGGTCTGAAGGTCACAGGGCCTTGCTATATAGACATTGTACCAAAAGATGCTTATTCATTTATTTTCTTTAGCATTAATAAAGTGCCTCACATATATCTGGTCCTAAACAAATAATAAACAATGACATAAAAATAAGTAATACACAATTTTATTATAATATGCAATTTAGAGCAAGTGTATGCAATATAATATAATAAATCAAATGTAAATCCAATATATTACAAATTTCACACACACACACACACACACACACACATACACACACACCTCTTTAAAAGAACATTATTACAGTTGCAAAGTCAAGGCTCCTAAATTAGGAAATACCACAATTAAAGTTGGCGGTGCCACCTTAAGCCAGTGCCCTTGTGTATACGCATTATGCGTATGGTTACATGCTATTTTTTCCAAAGGACCCCACTGCATTCAGTGAACTTGATTGACAATGTTCACCTACTCAAAAACTATTCAATATTTTGTGTGCTTCTTGTTGTTCAGTCTGTGAGTCTCTGGATTATTTACTGTACACTATTCAAATCTTGGTCTGAAAACAGAATTAGTATTTTCCTCATGAGATTTTCTATGGTGCTCATCACTACAGATATCTGAGTGCTTCACAAATATTACATAATTTATCTTTACACCACCTCTCTGAGATTAACTCTTATTTTACAGATGGTTCCCAGAGGCACAGAGCCTGAGGCACAGAGCAAGGTCAAAAATAGCCCCAATAATTTTGAGTGTCCAGTTTGAGACACCCAGAAAAAAGAGCATTATATAGCACTTTAGATTATTCAAAGCACAGTTCCAATTTTCTTTAGTTCCAGTTGGGAGTTCTCAGCATTTCTGCAAATAAAGGTACCCAGAAAATATGGAATACATAGTTAATGACCATCTATGAAAAGTGCAGCTTAAGTGACTTGCCTAACTTCACATAGGACCTTTGGGGCAGAAGTGGGGATAGAATCTAATTCTCCAGGGTTTCATTCAATCACTGTAAACATGAGATCATCTTTCTTTTCCTGCATTACCTGCCTTATTAAATCACTACACATATTTTAACTTCTGAAAAAATGAGGTGAAGGGTTCTACATACAACAGTCTTCTTGGTACCAGCTCTGACTCGTCTCCAAAGCAGGTCCTTCCCATGAACTAAATGAGGCAGGAGTCATACTGAAAAAGATAGCATGTGATCATGTAATTAAATACTTTATTGTAATGACTATAGAAAAGGGGTGGATTAAGGTTGTACAGGCAATTTTTTTCTGCCATTTACCAACTTTTGAGTGCTTGATTTTGTAATCTTATTAGTGCTCTTTAAACCTAGGAAAATACACACAACAATAGGGTTTTTATTTTATTTTTTTTAAAAAAAAAGAGAAAGCAGACTGAACCTCTCCGCCCCCGAAATTCCATCATGTGGTACCCTTCATAGCCACATGGTTCATCCGCAGGACTGGAACCCTGAAATCCATTGCACAGACATCTGCCACTTGAGCTAAGTAAGTAAATGATGGTAGTAGCAGGTTGTAATCCTCTGTGGATCAGTACTTTGCTAGTGGATTTTCACAAATATTTTTTGACATCAGAGGAATGGTGAGATTCAGGACTCTTGGGTTCCATTGCAGGCTCTGGAGTTCAGGGAATGGACTCTTTTATCCACTTCACACAAACTTGACTCCTTCTGCTCTTTCACCTCCAACTTGTCCCTTTCTATTCCTGTCTCTTCTACTGCCTCTTCTTATCCCAATTACATTCTTCTCACCTAGCCAGCCCCAGTATCAACTCCTCAGGCTTCTCATCCCAGTCATCTGCTCCAGATTCTAGATAGAGTTCATGATTCTAAGGAATGGTAGGACAGAGAACTGCAAAATAAAGACAATGGATTTCAAGAAAGCAGACTTTAGCAAGCTCAGGGAGTTTGTAGGTAAGATCTCATGAGAAGCAAGTCTAAGGGGAAAAAGCAACTGAAGATTGGCAATTTCTCAAAGAGACATTATTAAGGGCACAAAATCAAACTATTCCTCTGCATAGGAAAGACAGGAAGTATGGCAAGAACCCACCCTGGTTTAACCAGGAGATCTTCAATGGTGTAAGAATAAAAAAAGAGTCCTACAAAATGTGGAAGCTAGGTCAAATTACAAAGGGTGAATATAAACAAATAACACAAATATGTAGGGACAAAACTAGAAAGGCCAAGGCACAAAATGAGATCAAACAAGCTAGAGACATAAAGGGTAACAAGAAAACATTCTACAAATACACTACAATCAATAGGGAAGACCAAGGACAGGGCAGGCCCATTACTCAATAAGGAGTGGGTGAGCAATAACAGAAAACGTGGAAATAGCAGAAGTACTTAATGATTTCTTTGTTTCCGTTTTCACCAAGAAGATTTGTGGTGACTGAGTATCTAACATAGTGTATGCCAGTGAAAATGACATAGGATCAGAGACTAAAATAGCGAAAGAAAAAGTAAAAAATGACTTAGACAAGGGACATTCACCTTAACTTTACTTCACTAGGGCCCAATGAAATTCATCATAGAATACTGAAGAAGCTGACTGAGGAGATATCTAATCCATTAGTAATTATCTTTGAAAAGTCATGGAAGATGGGAGGAGTTCCAGAAGACTGGAAAAGGCAAATATAGTGCCTGTCTATAAAAAGGGAAATAAGGACAACCCAGGGAATTACAGACCAGTCAGCTTAATTTCTGTACCCAGAAATAAAAAGAAGCAAATAATTAAGTAGTAAATTTGCAAACATCAAGATGATCATGAGGTTATAAGTAACAGTGAGCATGTATTTGTCAAAAACAAATTGTGTCAAACCAACCTGATAGCTTTTTTTGACAGGGTAACAATATTGAGGGAAGCAGTAGACGTGATATATTTTGACTTTCATAAAGCTTTAGATACTGGCTTGCATGACCTTCTCATAAACAAACTAGGGAAATGAAACCTAGATGGAGCTACTAAAGATGGGTGCAGAACTGGCTAAAAAAACATTCCCAGAGAATAGTTCTGGGTCCAGTTCTGTTCAATATCTTGATCAATGATTTAGATAATGGTGTAGAAAGTACACATATAAAGTTTGTGGATGATACCAAGCTGGGAGGAATTGCAAGTGCTTTGGAGGATAGAATTATTTTTAAGAATGATCTGGACAAACTGGGGAAATGTTCTAAAGTAAATGTGATGAAATTCAATGAGGACAAATGCAAAGTACTCCAAAAGTACTCCACTTAGGATGGAACAATCAGTTGGACACCTTCGAAATGGGAAATGACTGCCTCAGAAGTAGTACTGCAGAAAGAGATCGGGCGTTCATAGTGGACCACAAGCTAAATATGAGTCAGCAGTGCAAAACTGTTGCAAAAAAGTGAACATCATTCTGGGATCTATTAGCAGGAGTGTTGTAAGAAAGACAAGAGAAGTAATTATTTTGCTCTACTCCACACTGATTAGGCCTAAACTGGAATATTGTGTACAGTTCTGGGTGCCACATTTCAGGAAAGATGTGGACAAATTGGAGAAAGTTCAGAGAAGAGTACCAAAAATTATTAAAAGTCTAGAAAACATGACCTCTGAAAAAAGATTGCAAAAATTGGTTTTGTTTCATCTGGAAAAGAGAACACTGAGAGGGGACATGCTAACAGTTTTCAAGTACATATAAAATTGTTACAAGGAGGAGGCAGAAGAATTGTTCTTCTTAATCTCTGGGGTTAGGACAAGAAGCAATGGGTTTAAATTGCAGCAAGGGAGGTTTAGGTTGGACATTAGAAAAAAAAACTTCCTAACTGTCAAGGTTGTTAAACACTGGAATAAATTGCCTGAGAAGGTTGTGGATTCTCCATCATTGGAGATTTTTAAGAGTAGGTTAGACAAACACCTATAAGGGATGGTCTAAATCATACTTAGTCCTGCCATGAGTGCAGGGACTGGAGTAGATGACCTCTCAAGGTCTCTTCCAGTCCTATGATTCTTTGATTCTCCTCTGAAGTTCCAGTCTCAATCTATTTCTCCCAGTCTCAGTCTTCCTCATTCTCTGAGTCCCATCTCCTTGCCAGCTATTCCCAGCAAACCTCATTGAGAGCACAAGAGAGATAGCTCCTGCACAGCATAGATAGCTTTGAACTGTAGCTGGAGGGAAGGTCTTGCTTGGCACCTGGCAGACCCAACCTGGGACATTCCCAGTGTGCATGGAATCTTCTAGGAAGTCTCTATTGAGCATGTGCAAATTGCAATTTTTATAAGGCTTATCATTTGGATTAATTTGGGTGGATTTTCAAAGAGATATGCAAAGGCACATTTCTGAAACAATGTCTGATACTCTGCCAAATTATGTCTCTGCTCCAAAGCATGGCCTGCTAAGACTTCTGAAATAAAAGATTGCCAGAGGGTTTTTTTTTAAAAAAAAATGTTCAAAATATATTTTTCCCTAGTCTGATCCTTGAAAAAAACAGAATGGTTTTGGCTGAAATTTCCCAGACTAATGGAACCTGGAGTAGACAATCAACATGGAAAATTTTCAGCCAAATTTGTTGAAATCTGGCAAAGATATAAGCAACTTAAAACATGGTCTCATAACAGGAAGGGTCTGGCTATCTTAATAACAGGTGATGCCACCAGACCCACCTATAACAGAAAAAGAAAAGGAAGTTATGTAGTTTTTTCTTTGTCTGGAAATCCTTTTGCCTTCCAAATTTATTTATCAGGCAAGTAGTGAGCAATAACTACCACTTTTCTGCAAACTTTCATTTATAATTAACTCATCCTTCAAACCCATCTCAAGCCAATTTGTCTGTTTTGTCCCTTGGTTCTGTCCTAATATGTAGACTGAGAGCACTCTGGGGAAGGTATTGCCTTCTCTAGACTTTTTTTTTTTCATTATTGCACCTGAGAGACTCATCCTGGGTGATAACTATAATATAAATAAGAAATAATTATCATTATCTCAGCAGTCCAGAAGAGGAGTATTATCTACTTTGTTGCCCGTATAGCTTTCCTTCATCTTAATAAGAAAAATGAACTATGAATTATCAGAAAAAATATGAACTAGCCTAAAATCTTTCTCTGTCAAAGCTAATATAATAAATATTAATATAAAACCTTATACACATCACAATGGTTAAAATCCTTGAAGGCTGACAAACACTTCAGCAGCAGCAGATAAATTAAAGCACCAAGTCCAATGAGCCAAAACTTAAGGGAACAACTTATTTTGTGTCTCCTGGCAATTTATAGATTTCATTTCTCTTTTTCACTGGATTCCCCCTTTTGCTTTATAGTATTCACTGATTACCTCTGATTGTTATTACCACATCACTCCTTAGTACTTTTTCTTCATTCATTTCAAACCGACTCTCCATTTGCTTCCTCTCTTCATCTTCTCATTATCTTTGGAATGATATTATTTCTTTCCAAACTTTTTTCCAATTTAAATTCCACCTTAAAATTTTCATTTTCTTCTGTTGCTCAGGGGACTGCTTAGGAAAGTCAGGAAGCCTGGTGAAAAATCCTGGCCTCAGTGAAGTCAATGGCAAAATTTCCATGAACATCAATGATATCAGGATTTGTCCATGGACTTCTATTCCTAGTTTTGCTACAGATTCTGTCTGTGACTTTAGGATGACTACTTCAGCCAAAATGTTCCAAAGTGGAGGAGTATTTGAGTAGCCTTTATATGCAAAACAAATTAATGTAACATGGGAGATTCTAGTCTCAGAAGTTAAACTTCCAGCTACATGGGGCAAAATCTAAATCCTCATCAGATCTTACTCAATAAAGAGGACCTTGGGAGAGCCAAAAGGGGACCCTTTTGTAAAACAGCTTGCATGTGCTTATAATTGTATGCAGAATGACACCAGTGGAGAGTCTTCTTACTATCTCATATTTGGACATCAGGTTTAAAAACTCGAGGAGTACTATTAGAAAGAGTGACTCTGACTGAACCCTCAAAAAAACCCTTATCTTAGTCCTTAGTCCATCCCATGCACATTGGGCTACCCACATTTGCCATCCTTGCCTGTCAACTGCCCTTCTCTCAAAATCTTCCCATTTCATGTTGAGGTGCTTGATGTCATTCAGAACTGTTTCTTTCCATGTTATTCATGGTCTTCCTATTTTTCTTCTTACATTTTCTGGCTTCCATTCAAGGGTGATATTTGGTAAGCATTCTTTTTCAATTCTCAGCACATGCCTCAGCAATTTCTTTGGTAGATTATTTGTGAGAGGTTGCCTTGTCCAGTAATTTTTCTGACTTACTCATTTGTCTTCCTATCTCTATATGTTATTCCCAATATTCTTCTCAGACATTTGAGATGAAATGCATGCAAGCATCTGTGTATCTTCCTTGGTAAGTTGCCATGTGTCTATGCTATATTTTGAGATGGCAATAACAATTGCTTTGTACACATTCAGTTTTGTCTTGAGGGAGAGGTTTTGGAGTTGCCAGATGTTTGAGGCTTCCAAATGATGCATTTGCCTTCTTGCTTTCTTAACAGAATGAAAGCAAAGATGGATACGATCTTATGTTGTCATAACCCTAAGGGTAGCCTAAAATTCCTCCTAACCTGTAAGTGGTTAAGAAGCTCAGATAACCTGGTTGGCACCTGACCAAAAGGAACAATGGGGACAGAAGATACTTTCAGATCTGGGGAGGGGGAAGGCTTTCTTTCTGTGCTCTTTGTGTGTGTGTTCTCGGGGAAAGCAGAGAAGCACCAGGTCAGCAACGCCTTCTCCTATAAATGATTAAGTCTCAATATTACAGAAATTGTAAGTATAGCCAGGCAAGGCATGCCAGTTTATCTTTATTTTATTAGCTTGTGAATTTTCCCTTTGCTAGAAGGAGGTTTAGCCCTGTTGTTTGTTTGTAACTTTGAAACTAAGACTAGAGAGGTTTCCTCTGTGCTCTTTATATTTTTTTCTTAATATGTAAGGCTACCTATCATCCTGATTTTACAAAGGTGATTCTTCTTACTTTTTCTTTAATTAAAATTCTTCTTTTAAAAATCTGACTGATTTGTCCATTGTTTTAAAGGGGGGTTGGATCTGGCTCACCTATATAATTGGTGAGAGTTTTATTCTCAAGCCTTTCCCAGGAAGGGGATGTACGGCTTGGGGGGATATTTTGGGGGAATAGGAATTCCAAGTGGCCCTTTCCCTGGTTCTTTGTCTACTCACTTGGTGGTGTAAGCGTAGTCTCCAAGGACACAAGGTATCTGTGCCTTGGGGAAGTTTTAACCTAGGGCTCAGCAACCTTGGCACACGGCCTCCCAGAGTAAGCACTCTTGGCAGGCCCGACCGGTTCATTTACCTGCCACGTCTGCAGGTTTGGCCGATCACGGCTCCCACTGGCTGTGGTTCTCCGCTCCAGTCCAATGGGGGTTGCGGGAAGCGGCACGGTGCTGGACTGGCCTGCCAAGTGTGCTTACCCTTTGGGGGGACACGTGCCAAGGTTGCCGATCCCTGTTTAAACCTAAGCTGGTAGAAATAAGCTTAGGTAATCTTTCTTGTGGGTCCCCACATATGTACCCTAGAGTTCAGAGTGGAGAGGGAACCCTGACATATGTAAACAATAATTTGGATTTAGATAAGGGAGATGCTATTTTCACCCTGAAACAGATTATTGAGAACACAATTGAATTCCAAGGCAGTCTTGCCATCAATTTTGTGGACTTTCAAAAGGCATTTGATAGTGTAAATAGAGAAACAGTGTGGAACACTTTGGAATAATATGGAATTTCACGAAAATTAATCAACATTATGAAGGCATTCTATGCCAATTCAAATTAAAATGGAAAATGGCTTGAGTAAGTCATTCGACATCAAGACAGGTATAAGGCAGGGGTGCATTCTTTATCCTTTTTTCAAATGGAACAATTCAACGCTATTTGATCCAGACTTTGCTGATGACCTTGATTCACTCTTATCAATGAAGAAGCCAACAGACTAGAAAAATGCACAACCCAAATAAAAAAAATAATGGAGAAGATAGGTTTGAGATAGAATGCAAAGAATTGTAAAGTCATGTTAATGAGGACTACAGAGATAGAAATCAAAACTGAAGAAGAGAAACTGTAGAAGGTGGACATTGTTTTTACCTCAAAAATATCTTTCTTTTAATTTTGCCTGAGCAACCAACATGCAAAAAAACACCTGGATGTCACCAAACTCAGGAAGAAGGATCTCCCAAAATATTGTAGAGTGATTCTTGATTGTAATCTCACAAATTACCAATATCTGACAAAGACTGCTGCCAAGATAAAGACTAGGAACAACATAACCTACAAACTAGCTGGGACCAGTTGGCAGTAGACATTCACAGCATGTCCCTAATCTCCTTAGCAGCTATTTCTCTTTAGTATTGGCAGGTAATGTACATACAAAACTTGATGGTGTGCAGCCAAACTCTGATAAGACTGGTCGCAGGAGTTCTGAAATCAACTATGACAGTCTGGCTTCCTCCTCTCACCCATATTTTATCACCATCCAACAAAGAGAAGCAGCAAAATATAATCATGTGATAACAAACTCATCTGGAATACTGTGTAGAGTTCTCAAAATCTATATTAAAAAAAGATGAATTCAAACTGGAACAGGTGCAGAGATGGGCTATGAAGATGATGTGGAGAATGAAGAGCCTACTTCATGAGAAAAAAAATGCTTGGCTTATTGAGCGCTTTCTAAATACATAGGAAGGAAAACACCAGGAAGAAAAAAAAACACTATTTAAGTTAAATAGTTAAGTTAAAAAAAAAGATTGGCATCAGAACAAATGAGTATAAACTGGTTATGAATACATTAAGACTGGAAATTAGAAGAAAGTTGCTACACCTCAGAGGGGTGAGGTTCTAGAACATCCTTATGATAGTTTAAAATCTATTTTTTTTAAATATGGAGCATAAAAAATATGAATAGGATTGTCTGATGGAGTTGGCTTCATTAGAAAGGGATTGGAGTTGGTGACCGAGGAAATCGTTTGTGGTCCTATTTTGTTATTCTTTATTTCCAGCTGTGTCTCCTTGGATTTTCTCCTGTTTCTTGCTGGACATACAACTCAAGGTAACAATGCTAAGTCATTTTTTCATAGCTTTAATTTTAGATGAACCTTTGTGAATAAAAAGGTTAATCACAACTGGGTGTTTTCTTGGCTCTTTTTTAAATTTTTTTTTCATACAATGAAGTCTTTACTCTCTAGTGCAGTTTTTCTTGTTTTGAATTATGAAAACAATAAAATATGATGTCATGCTTTGTTGGTTAGTTGGATTCTACCGTCACTTCAAGAGATGAGTGTTCAGCTAGTGTTGACTTGAGTTATGGGTTTATTTATTTTATGGCTTCTCAAATGGGAAGCAAGTCAAATCCTGGATTTGCAATTGAAATCGTCATATTTATAATAGTATTAAAAATAAAATCTGTGTTATTCATATTATGAAAAAGTTGAAATAAAGCAGGTCATCTTATAGAATCTTGTACGTGTTCTTTTAGAATCTCTTCATACTGAGTTCTATAACTTGCATTTAATCATCTTTTTGATTGATTAGAATTTAGACTTTTGTAGATTAGAAAGGTCAGGCATATTTTTATACTACTTTTGATCCAATAAGTTAAGTGGTCTCTGAGGAGCTGTCTTTAGTATTTTAATAACTAGAGGTAAAAATCAGTGGAAGAAACTTTACAAGTCCAGTCAAGTCTACAATTTAGACCAGGGATCAGCAACATTGGCACGTGGGACTGCAGGGTAAGCACCCTTAGCGGGCTCTGCTGCTTTGTTTACCTGCCGTTTTGCCGACCGCGGCTTCCACTGGCTGCAGTTCGCAGTCCCAGTCCAATGGGGGCTGCGGGGAATGGCAGCCAGCACGGTCTCGCGTGTCAGCGTTGCTGATCCCTGATTTAGACCTTACATTATTAACATTCTCAAACATCGCAATCTTGCCAGGCATCCCAACACTGCAATATTATTGACATTGAACTTTCTTACTTGCTTATGTGCATTGTGTTTTTTTCTAACATAGGTATATTTGGTTTATGTCGAGTTTTGTAAATTACTGTCAGTACTAACAATGTTTTGTGCATCTTAATCACTAGATAACAGAGTTTTGAACAAAATCCTTTCAACCACTACAATATTTTTAAATAAATAAAAACATGCACAGACCAGACCTTCACTCTACAAAACATAATAGAAAATGCTTAGAATAGCAATGGCAATTCTGTGTAAATTTCATAGACTTTGGGAAGGCTTTTGAGAGCATTCACAGGACCAGCCTATGGCACATTTTGTGGGCATATGGAATTCTTTTTGTATAATCAACATAATCAGAAGCTTTTATTTCTACTTTACATGTGGCGTTGATCACAAGGAGCTCAATTTTGAAGTCAAAACAGGAATATGTCAGGGGTGCCTCATGTCTGCAATCCTCTTCAGTATTGTCATCCACTAGGTAATGCAGCGAACATTAAATGGACACCCTTCTCATCTCTTGAAGACCTGGACTTCGCAAATGATCTTACTTTCCTATCACACACCCAACACCATATACAAGAAAAAAATAACTCGACACAACACATTCAGCCAGCAAATTGGACTGAAAATCAAACGCAATAAGATAGATATCATGACCTTTAATATTGCCTCACCATCACCAGAATGGATAGAGGATTGTGTTCTCACCATTATAGAAACATTCATGCACTTGGGCAGCACCATCAGCCAGGATGGTGGAATAAGCCAGGACATTTAGAACTAAATTAATAAAGCCAAGAACAACGTCAGGAGCTTAAATACAGTCTGGAAATCATCAACATATAAAACCAAAACCAAGCTCAAGATTTATCAGAGCTGCATACTTTCAACATTACTTTATAGTAAAGAAGGCTGGGGAATGAGAAAGTACATGTCTTAAATATCTTAATTCCATACAAACTGCCTCAGAATAATCCTCCATATCTTTTGGCCCAGAACAATCTCAAAGCAAGATCTATTGACACAGTGCAGTCAAGAGAATATGAGCACCATTGTTGCCAGGAGGTGTTGGAGATGGATTGGTCATGTTCTTTGGATGGAACCTGATTCCATCACCAGAGTGGAAATAACATGGACACCTGAAGGCAAGCGAAAACAAGGCTGCTTGAAAACAACATGGCAAAGATCTGTGGAAGTCAAATAGTCCTCATGCTACTTGTATTTGCAAAGTTCTCCACCTGTGCAATTAGAGATTAGATTTAATCTGTAGTCTCAACAGATCACTTTCATTTGTAACTTTTTAACAAGCTAATAGTAATAGTTTTTATTATCTTAGTTTTAATGTTGAAAACTGTAGTTCAGAAATATATAATTATTACATCTGAAACATACCACTATAAAAGAATGTATCCCTGTCCACTTCCTACACACGGTTGTAATAATCTTTGTACAAAGTATGCCTTATGGGGTGTCATCTGCAAACTCATGACTTGCCGGTGAGTATTATTTAGATAAAATATGTGTGATATCATTGCATGTGAGTTATAACATTTCCGTGTATAATGTTATTAACACATGTTTCAAACCACAGAAGAATTTGACAAGCAGGTGTGTCTCAAACAAAGGAATGTGAGCTCTGCTTAGTTTGCATTTAAGCAGTAAAACGGGGCATCAGCCAGGAAGGGTAGACAAAGTAAATTCAAAGTATGAAGTTTTAATACTAACTTAGTTTTCTTTTGGTTGGTTTAAGCCAATAAGGTTTTAAGTTAGTTAATATATGCTATTTTGAGAATGCCTTAGAGGAAAATGGAAATACAAAAATCTGTCAAGAATCAGAGGGGTAGCTGTGTTAGTCTGGAATTGCAGAAGTGACAAAGAGTCCTGTGGCACCTTAAAGACTAACTAAAATTTTTTAGAGCATAAGCTTTTGTGGGCTAATACCCACTTCATCGGATGCATGCCCAGACGGATGCATCCGTCTGGGCATGCATCTGACAAAGTGGGTATTAGCCCACAAAAGCTTATGCTCTAAAAAATTTTAGTTAGTCTTTAAGGTGCCACAGGACTCTTTGTCACTTCTGCAAAAATCTGTCAAGTTTCCTTTGTTGCAGGTGTGTGTAGGGCCATGTGTCAGGTTGCCTCCTAGGTAAGCTTGTTCTTGTTAAATGAAAATTAGAGGGGAAAGAAAGTGGGTTAAAACAGTGAGATATATGGGTTTGATTCTAACCTTTATCCATGGTTTGGATTTTGGAAGCTAAAGGAATCACAATATCTGTAGACAAATCATAGCACTTACCTGGTAGGGGTGGAGTGTGCCACATGACTAGCACAGTTCATAATCAGAAATGGCAAAGAGAATGAACTGGATACATGTCCCAAGGAGACAAGCATCTAAGCATTTGAAAACCTGCGGCTTAAATGGGTCATGCATCTATCTAATCCTTCTGCATGGCTCATCGAGCTGACTATATCCATGCTACAGAGGATAAATTTCTCTCTCCTTATATACAGACTGCCTTATGTGCTGAGGAACAGAGAGGCAGAATTCTCAAAGTGTACACCTGCGGCAGTGGGATTATACCTTGAAACTTCTCTTTTTCATCTAGCTCCAGCCTTTTGAGCAAATTTATTCTACAGAGGAATGGTAGTTCCTTCATAATTTGTAAACTACTTCAGTTTTAACAAAAATCTAGTTTTAGGTGTTCGTAATTTGCTGCTGGCTGAAACTTAACAATGAAGTTTAATCATGTGAGATGAGACTTTAAGAACTCATATATACTTCTTATTCACAGCAGTATGAAACCAGAATTAGGCCTAAGTGCCCATTATTCTATTTTGAATAAAATTACTGACTCCCCCAGTCAAATAAATAAATAAATAGAAGCTAGAATAGGATTTTTTTCTGAAAAACTTATTTGTACTTTAAACTTTAGAATCAAGTTTGCTGTTTAAAACCAAATTTTGCAAACAATAAGCCACAAAAGGATTAGATGGTTTTGTTATTTTGAAGAAATATATATATAATGCATGTAATATATATTGCTAATTTTGGAGAAAATGTCATTTATAAATGTAGTCTCTGAGAAATGCATCTTTATAAACTATCTCCCATCTCAGGCATTTTTGTTTTCCTTAAAAAACTCTGTTTTAATGATATTGTTACAAATCTCAGTCCTACTCCCAGAATGCAATTCTGAATTATTATACAGTCATTTAAATTAAATAATCAGTTCTGGGGCCAGGAAAATAGAGGAGAATGGAACCAGAACAGATATCTGCCAGATCTCACTGATAAGGACAGAAGCAGGAATGGAGCTTATAGGACCTGAATCAGAGGGGTAGCTGTGTTAGTCTGGAATTGCAGAAGCGACAAAGAGTCCTGTGGCACCTTAAAGACTAACTAAAGTATTAGAGCATAAGCTTTCGTAGGCTAATACCCACTTCGTCGGACGCGTGCAGTGGAAGTATCCCGGGCAGGTATAAATAGGTAGGCAAGAACCAGGTTAAAGATAACAGGGTGGGTCCAATGAGGCTGAACCAACTGTTATCTCTAATCAGAGAGGGTGAGGTATTCCTCTAGCAGCAGAACTGGAGGTACAAACAGCGAGAGAAGAGAAACTGCTCTTATAGTTAGCTAGCTATTCAAAATCTCTATTCAGTCCCAAATTGATTGTGTCAAATTTGCAAATGAATTGCAACTCTGCAGTTTCTCTTTGCAGTCTGGTCTTAAAGTTTTTTTGCCGCAAAATGCTGACCTTTAAGTCTTTCATGGTATGTGCAGGGAGACTGAAGTGTTCTCCTACAGGTTTTTGTATATTGCCATTCCTGATATCTAATTTGTGTCCATTTATCCTTTTTCATAGGGACTGTCCAGTTTGACCGATGTACATAGCAGTATGTACATAGCAGTATGTACATCGGTCAAACTGGACGGTCCTACGAAAAAGGATAAATGGACACAAATCACATATCAGGAATGGCAATATACAAAAACCTGTAGGAGAACACTTCAATCTCCCTGCACACACCATGAAAGACTTAAAGGTCAGCATTCTGCAGCAAAAAATCTTGAAGACCAGACTGCAAAGAGAAACTGCAGAGTTGCAATTCAAATTCATTTGCAAATTTGACACAATCAATTGGGGACTGAATAGAGATTTTGAATGGCTAACTAACTTCAAGAGCAGGGTCTCTTCTCTCACTGTTCGCACCTCCAGTTCAGCTGCTAGAGGAATACCTCACCCTCCCTGATTAGAGATAACAGCTAGTTCAGCCTCATTGGACTCACCCTGTTATCTTTAACCTGGTTCTTGCCTATCTAATTATACCTGCCCCTGGATACTTCCACTGCATGCATCCAATGAAGTGGGTATTAGCATAGGAAAGCTTATGCTCTAATACTTTAGTTAGTCTTTAAGGTGCCACAGGACTCTTGGTCACTTACAGGACCTATCCCTTTCAATTCAAGATTCTGGAAACCAGACCATGAGGATCCTGGGATGATTTGTGTGTGGACAGGAGGCAGACTTTGGCTGAAACCTGAGTCAGAGCTTTAAGATTTTAATATTCCCTTTGACCCTAGATAATAGGCCTGGAAAAAGTAAACCTTGATGGCCTGACTGGCAGAATAAACAATTCCTCACAGTATTTTCTCATGTGTTTGTATATGCCAAAGCACAAGGCTACTACTCAAATAGTAATAGTATGAAAAGCATACTCTTCACAAGAGTACTGAAAAAAAAGTCCATCTTGGGCCTTCTGTTCCTTCTAGCTATCATACTGATGATGAACTACTCCAAGGAATCCCCAGCACAGCAGTGATCAGAGCTGTCGCTGATTATGCATCAATGGCATACATCATTATAATACATCTACTCTGTAGATGTGTCATTATAGTACATTTTCACTGCAACAGCTGGCAAAAAAAAATACTTCAGGGAGACATATTTAAGCAAAAAAACAATCAGAGAGGATGCTAGCAGAGAATTAAAGATACTGTAGAAATGGGTAAAACTGTACTTACTGATTTTAGAAATAGATTCAAACCAAACCTCTAGGTCCAAACAGCCCACCTGTATGGGTTAAAATAACAGAATGTGAACTTTGATTCATTTTATGTCCTCTCTCTAAGGAGCTAAATCAAAACCATCAATCTGAACAGTCCTGCAGAAAACGACCTACCGGTTACAATGGATGAGAAGCTGGATATGAGTCAACAGTGTGCCCTTGTTGCCAAGAAGGCTAATGGCATTTTGGGGTGTATAAGTAGGAGTATTGCCAGCAGATCGAGGGATGTGATTGTTCCCCTCTATTCAACATTGGTAAGGTCTCATCTGGAGTACTGTGTCCAGTGTTGGAGCCCACACTACAAGAAGGATGTGGAAAAATTTGAAAGAGTCCAGAGAAGGGCAACAAAAGTGATTAGGGGCCTGGAGCACATGACTTATGAGAAGAGGCTGAGAGAACTGGGATTGTTTAGACTACAGAAAAGAAGACTGAGGGGGGATTTGATAGCTGCTTTCAACTACCTGAAAGGGGGTTCTAAAGAGGATGGATCTAGATCAGGGATCGGCAGCGTTGGCACATGGGACCGCAGGGTAAGCACCCTTCGTGGGCCCCACTGCTTTATTTACCTGGCAGTTCGCTGATCGCAACTCCCACTGGCCCCGGCTTGCCGTCCCAGTCCAATGGGGGCTGCAGGAAGCAGCGGCCAGCACCACGCTGCTTCCCGCAGCTCCCATTGGACCGGGACGGTGAGCCGGGGCCAGTGGGAGCTGAGATCAGCAAAACGCTAGGTAAATAAAGCAGTGGGGCCCGCTAAGGGTACTTACTCTGGAGTCCCACGTGCCAACGTTGCTGATCCCTGATCTAGACTATCCTCAGTGGTAGCAGATGACAGAACAAGGAGGAATAGTCTCAAGTTGCACTGGGGAAGGTTTAAGATGGATATTAGGAAAAACTTTTTCACTGGGGGATGGTGAAGCATTGGAATGGGTTACTTCGGGAGGTGGTAGAATCTCCTTCCTTAGAGGTTTTTAAGGTCAGGCTTGACAAAGCCCTGACTGGGATGATTTATTTGGGGATTGGTTCTGCTTTGAGCAGGGGGTTGAACTAGATGACCTCCTGAGGTCCCTTCCAACCCTGATATTCTATGATTCTGTGAACAAACTACACACTTGACAGGGGTGGTTGAATCCAAATTTCTGACAGAATCCTCTCTAGTTATTTCAGTTGATTCGGAAAGGGATTGGAGGAGGTGAGATGGTGATCTTGTGTTTAAGGTAGCTTACTACCATCCAAGAGAAGTCCATTCTCTGTCTGGACCTACTACAGATTTTCTATGTATTTCTGAGCTAGTCATTTTAAGCAAAAGTTTTTTAAGTAGCCTCTACCTCATTTTCTGAGTGCCAGATTGGTACCCAAGGCTTGGTATTGCAGAAATTCTGAGCATTCATATCAGTAAATGAAGTCAGTGGATGTTGCACAGAATGTCTGGCAGCCAGGCTGTGCAGTCCAGAAGAATGAGCATCTGGCACTCCTGAGTTCCAGGCCTGGCTGTGCCACTAGCTACGTCTGTCCGAGAGGAAGTCACTACATTCATTTTTGACTCATTTTCCCTACTAGTAAATACTTTTTTCATTGCAGACAGAATTAATTTATTAATATTTATGCATTGCTTTGAACCTGTATAAAGTATAGCACTATACAATGCTAACTATTCTGAAAAATCAGACCCTACATGTCAAGATGAACACCCAAATGTAGTGGACAATGGGCAATTTTTGATCTTAATCCTTGTATGTCTCAGTTCTCAAGATGTAAAATGGGAGTAATAACACTTTCCAGTTTTCTAGAATTGTTGTGAAGATATATTTGTTAATGTTTATTGGACACACTCATATACTACAGTGATGTACACAGCAGAAAGGTCCATGAAAAAAATAATATTTCTAAATTCTGAGTATGGTTTGAATAGTGTGCAGTAAAAAAAGGTCTAGGGCCATACATTGAATGATGTGGATTAAAGGAAATATTTAACAATTGTCTCATTCCCTGAGGATCTTCAGTCCTGTGCCATTTAATAAGGCAAGAGTCCTGTGGAAAGAATGGTATGTGATCATATAAGTAAAGTCTGCATCATGAAGCGTATGCACGAAAGGCAGATTTCAGGTTATCTGGCCAATCTATTATTAGCATTTCCTAAATCTTCAGTGCTTCACTTTGGAACTTTGATACATTGTTTTTAGCTATACTCTTGTATATAATATGTACATAGATCTCTTTTAGCGCTGGGAATTTATTTTTCCAGTTCTCAGTATGATTCTTTTGCCAGTTCTTTAGTAAATATATTTCTTCCACCTCGTATCTACAAGGACAGAATATTTTTCCCCTTGGCATCTGGGGCAAACAGTGAGGGAAACTTGTCACAAGGCCTTATAATTTAAAATGAACAGAACTGACAGCCAGAGTCATCTACTTATTGAGCTTCTGTTTATCTCTCTTGATAGGCATAGTGACGACAGACTCTGAATGCATATGTTACAAAAATGTATATTTCATCACTTATTGCTGGAGGGTGGCTGAATCAACCCTATTACCGGTAGTTACCTATACAAGAGGTTCCTTAGAGTTGCATGAGTACCAAACTCCATTAGGCCATGTCAACACTATAGCAGTTACAGCAGCACAGGCCAAGGTCCATAGGATGTAAAAAAAGGCCTGTGTGTGACCCCAAGATATAGTGCTTTAGGAGTTCACACTTGTTACTGGGTTGGAGAAATCTAATTATGGAACATATAATCATTTTGGGGTTTCTGTCCTGTTTTATTGACAGTCTGCCCTGAGATTGTCATGAGCCACTCCAGACACTAACAGCTATTCACTGATAACAGTATTACTTTGTGTAATGGTTTCAGGATGATGGTCCCATTCAGTATAAAGTTCTTCCCAATAGGGAAGTAACCCTGAATGATTTCAGCATTTATTATATCAACCAGCTGGTTGGTTGGTCACACGTTATTGCCCAGATTTTACCTATATTGCATTTTACTGCGTGTTCATGTACATTTGTTACATAATAATCTTTTAGGTCCTGTGCACAACAGATGGAAAATACAGCCCCGGATGTGTCAATGGCACACTAGCCAAGTACTGAAGGATGTAAAACTAAGTCTGCTTCACAAAGTAAAACATTCTATAACAGGGATCGGCAACCTCGGCACGCGGGACCGCAGGGTAAGCACCCTTAGCGGGCCCTGCCACTTTATTTACCTGGCAGTTCGCCGATAGTGGCTCCCACTGGTCGCGGTTCGCCTTCCCGGTCCAATGGGGGCTGCAGGAAGTGGTGGCCAGCACCGCGCCACTTCCCGCAGCCCCCATTGGACCGGGACGGCAAACTGCGGCCAGTGGGAGCCACTGTCGGCCAACCGCCAGGTAAACAAAGTAGCGGGGCCTGCTAAGGGTGCTTACTCTGCGGTCCCGCGTGCCGAGGTTGCCGATCCCTGTTCTACAACATTGCTAAATGCTAGGCCACAGCTTTGACTGCAAGAGTTTTCAGGCAATTATTCAAACAAATTCACCCTCTATAGTAAACACAAGTGAGTTTTTTATACTCTCATTATCTAGACACTATAATAAAATGTTTGTGGTTTTCCTGTCTCTCCAGAAGAAAGGAATCCTTTGCAATTATAATTGTTTTTTTTTAGTTGTGTCTTTTGACAACATTGCAATCATTTTACAAAATGTTGGTGGTGTACTAAATATACCTGCAGTACAAATTTCATCTAAGATCACCAGGAAAAGTACCGTGCAGGTTCTGAAATTTCTCACAAATACTTGTTGTACAGAAACAAGTTGTAGAGTAATTGTCTAGGTAATTCTCAGGAAATCAGATACACTTTAAAGGTGGACAGGGTAAACATAAAATAGATTGTAAAAAGGATAATTTGACACAATATATATGTTGGTGATTATGAATGATCAAATGCAAACACTGCCTGAAATGAAAACTAAGGGCATGGCTACACTTGCAGATATAGAATGCTGGGAGTTAAACCAGCCTTCAGAGACAGCAGCAGGGAAACGCTGCCGTGCATTTACACTGTTAGCTGCAAGCACAGTGGTGCGGCCACATTAGCAGCTCTTGCAACACCACAGAGAGCAGTGCATTGTGGTAGCTACCCCAGTGTGCAAGTGGCTGCAGCATGCTTTTCAATGGGGTGAAGTGGAGTTTGACAGGGAGTGTGTTTTGTGTAAGTGGGAGAGATACAGTTTGTTTTGGGCTGCAGAGAGTGTGTCAGCATTCTGTCTTGCAAGGTTAGACAGCAGCAGATCTCCCCCTTCTGCCCGCCTCCTTCTCTCTCTCACTCTCTCTCTCTCTCTCTCTCTCACACACACACACACACACAAACACCTGTCTCTGCAGCAGCAGTATTCCACAGTAATGGCTTGCGTGGAAGGGGATAAGCATGCCAACTGCCAGAAATGGAGCTTTGAAAGGGGATATCCACATGCCTGTCACCGCGTTCAAAACAATGACTAGGGTGGCCACTTGACTTCAGGGTTTTATGGGATGTTTCCAGAGACATCAGTCAAAGCACAGTAACACAACACTTCATCCACACTGACACCTGGGCATTTCAGTCAGGGCACAGCAAGCTTTATGCTTCTCATGGAAGTGGATTAGCAGGAGTGCTCCAGCTTCAGAGTCCAGGCGCTCTAATTGCCTTGTCAGCGTGGACATATCAAGAGTTAGAGTGCTTGGGGCTGATGTAATGTGCTCTAACTTGCAAGTGTAGCCAAGCCATTAGTAGTTGGCCATCATGCTATTTGTATTTGAAAAGTTCCCCACCTGTACAGTTAGAGATTAGATTTAATCTGTAGTCTCCATAAATCACTTTCATTTGTAATTTTTTTTAATAAAACTAGTTTTAATAGGTTTTTTATTATCTTAGTTTTAGTGTTGAAAACTGTAGTTTAGAAATATATAATTATTACATCTGAAATATATCACTGTGAGAGAATATACCTCTGTCCGCTCCCTACACATGGTTGTAATAGTCTTTGTACAAAGTATGCTTTATGAGGTGTCATCTGCAAACTCATTGCTTGCTGGTGAGTATTGTCTAGATAAAATGTGTGACATCATTGCACATGAGTTATAACATTTCCTTGTGTAATGTTATTAACATGTTTGAAACTACAGCTGAAGTTGGCAAGCAGATGTGTCTCAAACAAAGGAATGTGTGCCCTGCTTAATTTGCATTTAAGCAGTAAACTGAATCATCAAGCAGGAAGGGTAGACAAAGTAAATTCAAACAGATGAGAAAAAGCAGCAAGGAACATCCTACTCCACAGACTTTTTGTCTCTAGAATATCAGCTTAAAATGTTTTCCCAGAGGGGATTGACAGTATAAAAAGGAGGGACAAACATCCCTAGGCATGTCCTCCTCCTCCTCTCTCTTTCCATTGATTCTTTGCGTTAGAAGGGATAAAGAAAGCAGCCGCTGAACTGGAGAAGGGGTCCTGACCTAATAAATTTGGTCAATAAGACTGCTGAGAACATGTGGTGAGAAAAAATGTTGCTTTGAATTTAACATAGTTTGTTAAGTTAAGCAGCAGTTGTGTTTTATCTTTATTATTCTTGTAACCATTTCTGACTTGTATGCCACATAACTTGTACTTATTTAAAATCTCTCTTTGTAGTTACTAATCTTGTTTTTATTGTTTTATCCAATCCAGTATGTTTAAATTGAAGTGCCTGTGAAACTCCATTTGGGGTAATAGGGTGTCTGCATGTTATTTCTATTAAAGAAATAGAAACTTTATATGTATTATGTCAACCACAGTTTTATTACTGTTGAGTTACTCAACTTGTTCTGTGTCACAGAAGTGTGGCTGATCAACAGAAGAGAACCACTGCTAGATCTCCTTGTAACTGCAGGAACCCTATTTGTCACATATCCAAAGAGGCCAAAGGTAGGCATGCAATAACTATTCTATTCCTTTCCAGGTTCAAATGCAAGGAAAACCTCTTGAAACAAAATCACTTAAGTGCATCCTCATAATCTATGAGTCTAGAGATAAGAATCCAGCTACTCTATAAAGCTTCAGACACCAAAGGCTTTCCAGAAGCTCTGACTTCTATGGTGATGAAGCTAAAGAGTAGATCTGGATAAAAAAATCTGGACTAAAAGTTTGTTCACAACAAAAAATACAGGTTCACTTGTACCAAAACTATTGCAAATTCATGTAAAGTTCACAGAACAGTATCAGCTGAATGTAACCGGGCCCTTGCCGGTCCTCTACACAGAAATTCCTGGAGACCACTTTAAGCGCAGCACCCGTGTCCTTTATTGCTTGTGTCCGTCCCCACCACCTGCTATTTACAGATATATACAGATCTCTACAGACCAGGGCTTAGAGAGACTGCTAGCTTCTTGGCTAACAGGGATCTAGAGCCCCACACTCTTCCCTTTCCTGTCTCCCTGGTCTCCTCCCCCTCTGGTCTCCCTGCTTCCTTCCTGCCAGCCTTTATAGCAGGTTGGCTACTCAGGCCTGCAGGTGTCTCCCCTCAGGCAATTAGGGCATGGCCTCCCAGCCAGCTCCAGCTAGTAGCTTCTTCTCCCTGGGTCCTGGCTAACAGGGGCCTGGCTTGATCCTCTGAGCCAGCACCCTGTTACACTAAACCAAATATGTCAAAATATTTTGCTAATGTTCAAATGAAATGTTTTGTTTCTACTAAAACAATGTTATATCTTTCAGACATTTTGACAAGGAAGGGATTCACAAAACAGCAGGATCAGCAGCAGAAACTGCTGCCACCACCACTACCTCTCTCAGAAGCTTCAGCCCAGCAGTGAGGGCCCTCCAATGTGACGTTTTTGGCCACTGCTTGCCATTGTCATTGAGCCAAGTGGAACAGAACTTCAGAGCCAGAGTCAATCAGACCTGCTAAGGAAACCATGGGGACTGTAACCTGGATCTATGTGGAATCATGCATTTGTCCCTCTTTCATGTCCAGGGCTACAGCTCCTTTGGTTTCCTGAGCAGATCTGATTGACTCAGACCCTGCAGTTCTGTTCTCCTTGGGTCAAAAATGTCTGAAAGTTAAGACATGGTTTTAGTAGTTTCATTGCCATCAGTGAAGCTACATCAACATACATCATCTGAGGATCTGAATCATAGTAATACCCACCCTTCCCACGCAAGATAAATGCCACTTATGTATCAGTAACTATTTAGATATTTAAGCGCATAAAAAAGGTTGGATCATTTCATATCTGTAATATTTCTACTCCTGAACTGAAATACCTGGGTCATTGCCTTAAAATTATATTTTGCACTTTGACTAAATACAATGTGAAGGATCTCATCCCTGCTTTGGAATCAGAAGAAACATTTAGTTAAGTAAGTCTTGCATGCAATTCACCATATGTCTGTTACCAAATAATAGTTGAATACTACAAAGAACTTTAAAAAAAGCATGAGTAGATAAAGCTATTCAGATGTGAATAGCACATTATCATCAAGTGAATAACAGAATGGAATATCATTTATCATTGTCAGTAACTGACAATTCTTGCACAATGCAAAAGACTGTTGATTACTGAATAATTTTGAATAATTTTAAAATATAACTTTACAAACTGCTTTAACTATCCCATTATATTTATGTTAATAATGTAACACTTTATTTTGCTTTCCCACTGACTTTGCACAAGTTTTGTCTCATTTCCTCATTATTTTTTAATTGTCAAGGTGAAAAATAGCAATAAAACCATTTGCAAAAGCCTGGTACAGCTTTGAAATGGATGTTACGAAGTGCTGAATGCCTCATGTAGGATACTGAATGGTTTCAATTTCCAGAGAGTTCAATGAATGTTCTAGGTACTCAGCACCTTCTTAACAAGGTACTGAGTACCTCATTCACCTCACATAGAGCTTTATTCCTATCAAGAGAGAACATATTTATTTTACATGTAATTTGTTCTTGTGCTAACAAGAGTAGCACATCCTATATCTGTTTATAAAAATAGTAATCTCTAAGGCCAGGTGCAACTGACCAAAACTGCAAATTACAACAATATCAGTTCAGCAGCTCTATAGTTGATTGGGTTACTGTTAGGATTACTATTATAAACTCTGTTTTATTAGGTATGTAATTGAACTATAGATGTTTTACAAATATGAAATTCACATACATATGACATACAAAGCTTTAGTTCCAGAGATAACTTCCTTTCCAAATGTAATCCATTTAATGAATTTAGAGTTGCAAAATTACCCAGAATCCCTGCCATTGGAGTTCATGTTTTATGATGCTTTTAGTGCATCTTAAATTCAGAATGCATAAAGAGAAAAGCATTAATAGAACTTATGACTAAAATTATTGAAATGCTTTCAAGTTCTGTCATCAGTCATGGACACATAAGTCCAGTTCAATTCAATGACAAATACCAGAATATATCTGCAAAATGATTTGGCCTTTATTGTTAGCTGAAAGGTGAGAGGCAGGAAAAGAATATTCCATAAACCGATACAGAGAATTAAAAATTCAGTGGCTAAATAAACACCCTCCATGTTTTCAAAATAAATATTTAGGCTTCTTTCTGCGAATTATGTAGGAATCCTTGGGCACCTGTTATTGGACACTGTCAGAAGACAGAATACTGGGCTAGATGGACCTTTGGTCTGACCTAGTATGGGCATTCTTATGTTCTAGTATAAAGCGACCCTAGGAGCTCCTATTCTACTTCCTGCTTCTGGGCACTGATGCAGTAGGCATGGCCAGGGAAAAGTAGGTATTTTTCCTACACTCTTGCAAACTCCAGTTGCTGGAAGACTCCCATTAAATAGAATTGTCCAAAATTATATGAGGGACTCACCACCAGTCTGAAGGAATATAAAGGTGACAAATTTATTTGTATGAAGTAATTACCTTCAAAAAAGGTAACATACCTTTTACCTTCATAAAAGGTAACATAGAAGAAAATACACTTTCAATCTAGATTTCTTTAAAATAGACCAAGGAAATCCAGAGACATAAAACAAAACAAAAGCACAGCATAGCACACCCTTTCAAAATCTCCCTCAGAGAGGAAGCAGAGCATGTCCTTCAGTCTGCAAGTCTTTTGATCTTGAATCTTCTTACAACTAAAGGTACAGTATGCACTAAAAAAAAAATCACAGTTACACACGATACAAAAATCAGAAATTTAGTCTCTAGACTGATTCCTTGGTTTGATTTAAGGTCATTAAACAGTCATTTCAAGAGTTACTGTATCTTGAACAATAGATATAATTGGGATATGACTAAGTTTGATTTATATATGCATGTACTTATCATGAAAGCTTTTTAGAAAAATTACAAATAAAGAACTAACCAGTATCCCCAATCTTTTTTAGCTTTTGTTGGATAGACCATTTGTGGATAATTTCTGCTGATTTGGACCTTTTATGGCTGGAAACATCTTCCTCCTCAAAGATACTAGTCATCTCATTACCAATACACACTCTTCTTGCTTCAGTTCTGTTTCTGTATTGTAAAGTGCTGAGACATTTATAAGATTTAATGACTGAAAGCGAGGCAAAAAGAAAAATGTATTTTCATCTTAGGTTGGGTGGTCAAATAAGGAGCAGACCAGAATGAAAGGAAGACAGAGTTATTGCATTTAATGATTTGAAAAATCAACTGGATTTTAAAGAGCAAACCAGAAGGTTAAGAAAGAACGTAAGTTGTAGAATGTGAAATATTTTAATGTATTTGTGAACTTTTCTTTTTTAAATTATGAGTATGGAATTTTTCTGATTTCATACATATCACAAGATAAATTGCATTTTAAAAGAAAAACACCTTTGAGGAAAAGACTTTTAATTACAAATATCTTTGTAAAGAAAACATAAGGACAAAATATTTATTTTCAGTGTGTGTTAGAAATAAGACATCTTTGGAGTCCAAGAGAAGATGTCAACAACAGTAGTGACCACATTTAAAAAGTTTATTTGGTTTTGCAACATTATACCACTTTTCCTAAAATAAGCATTGCCAGTTAAGCTGGCATTTGCTTTTACTGCCAGATCCTATGTTCACTGAAGTCAATGTCAAAACCTTCATTGACCTCAAATGTGTAGAACTGAGCCCTTTATTCCTTGTGAAACTGATCAGCTTTCACAAACTGGTAGAACTTTTAAGTACACTCAGTCACTATCTTTGATTTAATGTTTAAAACTGAAATCATACTCAGTTTTGGAATATAGCTGACAAAATGAATTTGTGACTACAGACCCAAAATATATCTTTCAAATAAAACTATTTGAGGAATATGAATTTATTATAATTTGAAATGACTGCAATATGTTGATTCTGTATGTAGTGTTGCAGCTGTGTTGGTGCCAGGATACTAGAGATACAAGGTGGAGAGGTAATACCTTTTAGTGGAGCAACTTCTGTTGGTGAAAGAAACAAGCTTTCGAACTTACCCAGAGCTCTTCTTCAGGTCTGGGAAATGTATTCAAAGTGTCACAGCTATATACAAGGTGGGACCCATTGTTTAGCAGGAGTAGTTAACACATATTTGAAGGAACCATTAAAGATGAAGTGTCCCATTAACACTCCAGCAGTAATAGGGAAAAAATAAGAGGAGGAGCAGTTGTGGGGGAGGATTGTTAGTAAGATATAGATTGTTATAATAAGCCATAAATCCAGTGTCTCTAGGTTTTGACAGATCATTCTTCTGGAATATGGTCACACTGTGCTAAGGATGCAATTATAGATTATTGTATTGGAGCTTAGCTCTAAAAGAATTTAATGTGGAAATACTTCATTATCAAGGGGACAGAAAACGTAGTGGTGGCTGCCTGATCAAGAATAGGGAGACCATGGACCGTATTCAAGAGTGTTGGTGACACCCTTCCTATACCAGTCTTGTATTGAGGGTGTGATTATGGCAAACCAGGGGCCAGCTCTTGCCAAGGCTTTAGGCATCAGCCGAGCACTGACTTTTTCATTGATGGATACAAGTCCATTTCACCTGTGTGTTAGTATGATTAAGATGGGTATTGAACTTATAACAATGTGTTTTGTGTTTAGACTTTATGAAATGCTTGTAAGTTTCTGCATGCACTAATCTCACTTATAATATCTTTATCACATGCCTTAAGGTAATATTCAAGATTTTGCTTTAGGACTGTCTCATGGCCCATCAGGAGCTTACCCTGAACGAGTCACAAGCCAAGTTTGGTAATCCCTGGTCTATTGGGACTGGGAGCAACCTGAATATTTGGTGATCTTTGATATAAAGCAACCATCTATCATTAAGTCCAGATTGCAAGATAGACTGGAATGCTCAAGTCTGTGACCCATGGTAAGACTGTTATAGTGCTTCAGGAGTTAATACTTGTTACAGGATTGGTGAAATGTAATTATAGGACATACAATCAGTTTGGGGTCTTGAACTTGGTTCTTGACAGTCCACCATGCGGTTAGCATTCACTGTTGTGAGCTGCTGCAGACAACATGACATTTGGCATAGTCGGATTTATGGCTTATTTTGATAGCACGTGTGCCTGACTCCTCACACTACCAACTGCAGAATTGCTACCTGTAGGAGTACAGAATAAACACATATAAGTTTAAATTTATGGGGCATAGCCTTGGAAAAGTTTGGGTATTTTTCACCCTGCTAATGACAATTCCACATACCATCTGTGGCAGCTTCTAATGTAGCTCCTCATTAAAGAGCCTTCCATTGGTTTTAGTATAATCTGGATGAGATGCATGAGGAACTCTGTTGATTTTCTAATGCACTATTTCAGGTCAAGAGGGACATTTAGCAGAATGGATGTTTTGCGATCTACAAAAAACACTCAATTTTAGGGCATCTTCAGAGGAAGCCAGTTATTTAATTTTGTAATCCCACACTCACTTACCCTGAAAACATGGCTCATTTCACCTACACAGAAAGACTGTCACCATCTGGGAAGGGTGGACCGATGCCTTTGTATTATGATCTCTTCTATGCTTATTAACCAGTTAGGACCATTATTTTTTCTATTTTCATATCTTCTGCCCCTTGCAGAGGCCACAACTATATGCAGAAAATTTACCTACATGAAATCTACAACTAAAACACCGAGTTAACACAGCAACTCAAATTTATCAGAGTTATGATTTTACACTTAAAAACAGACATACAACAAAAAAAAAAAATTTAAATCTTGAGAAGTTTGTAGAGATTTTTTCAGGAAATTAATAATTCCTTACATTTAATTCCAATCTGGTAAAATATTTTGTCTTTGTTGGTGTGAAATTCTTTCATGTTAAATTGTGAAAATTAATTCTTACCTCTAAGGGAATTATTACATTTTCAGATAGTTATCTGATCTTACTAAACAGTACTACAATAAAAGTGAAGAAATACATATTTTAATAACAAGAAGTTGCTTCTCACTTATTTTTAAATCTCATGGTTCCAAAGCTATTTAAAGATGCAAATTATTGTAGCAAAGCATCATGGGGCCATAAAGATTTATAAGCTGTTAAATGATCTTCAGGGCTGTTGCAAATAACATGTAACACCTGGCACAGACAGTATGTCTAATGATAATACAAATCCTTTATGGTACATTAACACTTTCAGAAATTAATTATGTCCTAAGATCAACTCCACAAAAAGTTACAGATGAGGGTCAACACATAACATAATTGCACCAAATAACATCAGCAAATAGAATTTATCTAACTCCTGTATTCAGGCTCTATTACCATTAATATTTCCCAATGAACAAAATATGAGGTGTGTCTGTGATGGATGATATTTATTTTCTTTAAGATCTGGACTATTTTGCTATTTATCAGAATTAGAGCTCTTATGCATCCTATTCCTCATTATGTGCATAATTAATTTGCTGTATTAAAAATTCATCTTACTTTGTTCGGATCAGGCAAGCCAAAACCTTTTAATTTCATTGTGCTCAAAAGATTAATTTGCTGAGCTACTGTAAGGACTGATAATTCATTTACATTACCTGAATCAATCAGAAAATTACATTTTTTCCTCACAAATTTGTTGCAAAGCTAAAGGGCTCATTTGATCATTTATTTTCCTGTAAATTTTAAATATTTAAATTGCACTAATGGTGCTAAACTATATTAAGTAACCTGAACTTTTGAAACATATATTGGAAACACACAATTTCTTTCTGGTTAATTCAAGACAGGAAAATGTCTTTTCTCCTCCTGCTTGTTGTCAGGACAGTAAGAGGATAAACATTGCAAAACAAAAGGTGATTCTTGCTATATTTCTGACAAAAACAGAATAAATCAAAGAGTTTTAGAAAAGTAAAGTTTTATTCATTGTGCACATCAAAGGAGTCATCTCTATCTGGGCCAATAGACCCAAGAAAAGTTATATGGCATCTTATTTTTTTTAAAAAAAAATGTATGTAGGGTGGTGTGCTTATGTAGTTTTATTAAGGGTAGATTTTAATATATTGAAAAAATATGATACCTTGCATTACAGTAATGAACCATATTTTCTAAAGTTTTTACTTTTTTGCATTCTGTAAATTAAGCAGAATGGATGTTGTCTTATTTTGTTTAGACACTGCCATTTTTTAAGATTACTAAAATCAAAATTATGTGAGTAATTTGTGGACTGGTCTAGGTCACCTTTAGAATTGTTCCTCCAGGGATTAATTTCTGGATAAACTTCTTAAAATCACATACAAACCAGAACATATGAAAAGAATATTAAAATAAGAGTGTACTAGGATAGTACAATAAACATGCCTTTTTAAAACCTCATTTTATCCACATAAATACTGTACTATCTTCTTTATTTAAAGATAGATTTACTCTTTATGCCAAATCTGTTATGTTACATTTACATAGAATTCATTGGCAAACAGTCAAAATAATTGACAGCTTTCTAGCAGCTGTAATAGAGTATGGATATTTTCAAGTATATATGGGAATATTTCCTTTTTAACAAGTAAGGAAAATAACTCACCCATAATATGTAGTTTATTATTTTGGATAATTTATCCATAAAATAGTAGCTAATGCTAACTTGAAGCCAACAAAACTAGTTGAATTTATGTCATTGTGTAGAGCTGCCTCATTGCTATCTCACAACGATGATGGCATCTCAGCAACTGAACTCTAATAAACAAATAGTCTCAATCCTCACATTTAGAGGTAAATTTCAAACCTTCCCAAATATTTGGTGGTGGTCAATTCCATTGTTTTCATTCCACCCACTATAATGAGAGGGAACAGTTGCAAAATTCAGATCCAGAATCTAATATCTCACAAAATTCAGAGTTATTTGTACCTGGAGTGTTGGCTGTAGTCAGCCAAGTTTCCTTAACCCAGTCCTACCTACCTTGTAATTAATTGTTTACAGTGCTGGTCAGTAATTTTCCCATGGAACACTTTTTCTGTAAGAAAAGAATGGTATATTACATTGAAATGTATCATTGGAATGTGTCAATTTTGATTAAATATAGTTTAGAAAATTAAAATTAATCATTTTAATACAGTAGAAACATTCCACTTCAATCTTATAAGAATAGAACATTCAATTTTTTCATTCTGAAATGACTTTTCAAGTAGAAATATAATAAGTTTATTTTATTATATTTCATGTTCATATTATATTAATTGAAATACAAATTAAAAACCAATTGCAAATTGGAATACCAATTACAAATGACCACTGAGAATACCAATTGTAAATAAAGTACCATTTATGAAACACATTACAATACCAACTACCAGTTAGAACAGCAATTATATTTTATTGTATATTATAATTTTAAAATGACTACAATTTAATTGAAAACATATAAAATAAAATACAAAAATATAATTTAATCAAAATAAAAAATGGTATATTTCTTTTTTTAAAAAAATGGTATTGCACAGAATGTGTCCAAATATCAACTGTTCTTTCTAATTTGGAATGAAAAAAAGTTCAAAGTGCCAGAATTGCCCACAGAACAGAAATTCAACCAACTCTAATTGTTATTAAACTCAGAGGTTAGAGGAAAGCTCAAAGTCATACAGGAAGTGTGTGGGATAGTTTTACCCACATATGCCAACCTTAAACTGTTGGTCATGCTTCACAGCCTTAAATAAAAGAATGAGCAGTGTGCTCTGGGCCTGAGTCTTTGCTCATATGCATTAGAGTAAATCATCAGTATTACGAATGATATCAGGGAATCAGGTTACTGAAATTCATGCACATTTTTTTTAAATTAGGGCTGTCAAGCGATTAAAAATGAATCACAATTAATCACACAATTAATATTAATAAACAATAATAGAATACCATTCATTTAAATATTTGTGGATGTTTTTTACAGTTTCAAATATACTGATTTCAGTTACAACACAGAATACAAAGCGCACAGTACTCACTTGATATTTGTATTTGATTACAAGTATTTGCACTATAAAATAACAAAAAAAGTATTTTTCAGTTCACTTAATGTGAGAACTGTAGTGCAATGACTTTATTATGAGAGTTGAACTTACAAATGTAGAATTATGCACAAAAAACCCATAAATTCAAAAATAAAACAATGTAAAATTTTAGAGCCTAGAAATCCACTCAATCCTACTTCTTGTTCAGCCAATGGCTCAGAAAAACAAGCAGGATGTAATGCTACCCACTTCTTGTTTACAATGTCATCTGAAAGTGAAAACAGGTGTTCTCATGGCACTGCTGTAGCTGGCATCGCAATATATTTACATGCCAGATGCACTAAAGATTCATATTTCCCTTCATGCTTCAACCACCATTCCAGAAGACATGCATCCATGCTGATGGCAGGTTCTGCTCAATAAAAATCCAAAGCAGAGCAGACCAATGCATGTTCATTTTCATTATCTGAGTCAGATGCCACCAGCACAAGACTGATTTTCCTTTTTGGTGGCTCGGGTTCTGTAGTTTTCACACTGGAGTGTTGCTCTTTAAGGCTTCTGAAAGCAAGCTCCATGCCTCATCCCTCTGAGATTTTGGAAAGTACTTTAGATTTTTAAACCTTGGGTCAAGTGCTGTAGCTCTCTTTAGAAATCTCACATTGGAACTTTAGCATTTTGTTTTGTGAAATCTGCAATGAAAGCATACTTAAAATGAACAACATGTACTTGGTCATCAGGAGACTACTATAACAGGAAATATGTGACAGAATGTGGGTAAAACAGTGCAGGAGACATACAATTTCCTCCTGAGGTGTTGAGTCAGAAATTTAATTAATGCTTATTTTTTTAATGAGTGTCATCAGCCTGGAAGCATGTCCTCTGGAATGGTGGCCGAAGCATGAAGGGGCATGTGAATGTTTAGCATATGTGACATGTAAATACCTTGTAATGCTGGCTATAAATGTGCCATGCAAATGCAAAGATGGCAGCTTTATTTCCCTTAAATGTAAGCAAACTTGTTTGTGTTAGCGATTGACTGAACAGGAAGTAGGACTGAGTGGACTTGTATGCTCTGAAGTTTTACATTGTTTTGATTTTGACTGAAGTCATGCAACAAAAAATATGTGCATTTGTAAGTTGAACTTTCAAGTCAAAGAGATTGCACTACAGTACTTGTATTAGGTGAATTAAAACATACTATCTTTTGTTTACCATTTTTACAGAGCAAATATTTGTAAGCAAAAATAATAAACACTTTGATTTCAATTACAACACAGAATACAATATATATGAAAATGTAGAAAAACATTCAAATATTTAATAAATTTCAATTAAACATGCTTAATTGTTTGAGTTAATTTGGTGAGTTAACTTCAATTAATCTACATCAGGGGTCGGCAACCTTTCAGAAGTGCCGAGTCTGCATTTATTCACTCTAATTTAAGGTTTCACGTGCCAGTAATACCTTTTAATGTTTTTAGAAGGTCTCTTTTTATAAGTCTATTAAATATAACAGAACTATTGTTGTATATAAAGTAAATAAGGTTTTTAAAATGTTTATAAGTTTCATTTAAAATTCAATTAAAATGCAGAGCCCCCCGGATTGGTGGCCAGGACCCGGGCAATGTGAGTGCCACTGAAAATGAGCTCGCATGCCACCTTTGGCACACATGCCATAGGTTGCCTACCCCTGATCTACATCTATAGTGTAGAGAAGAATAAAACCTTCTGTTTCTTCACAGATCAAGACAAAGATAAAAAAATACATTCCCAACTTCAAAAGTAAATTTTCTGTTGCAGAACTTTGCAAAATTCTACCCATTTCTCTGTGACACAAATGTAAAAGTGGCATCCTGAGGACATACAGAATATTTGGAACAAGATCAAGTATCACTGCTTTTTTATACACACAACAATCATTTCAAAGCATTTATTTTCTTTGCATTCATTACAAAATATATATCTGTGCAATGAAAAAAGATTGCAAAAAGAAGAGATCCATGCCTGATGTTAACGGAAATCTTATGTACCTCTAATATACTGAAGAATGGTTCAGCAACCATTCATCCAAGTGAAAACAGTTTCCAAGTAATCCAATGAAGATTGGTTGAGTTATGTGTAAATGCTAGCCATACAAGTTACACTTGCATATGACATTCTAGATATGAATTTTTAGGGAATGGACTAGTACCTTTTGTGACGGAGTCAGACCAGAAGGATATAGGAGAGTGCTGGAAGGCAGGTACATTAGTCTCAGGGTGTGCAGGTCCCTGTTCCCTGGATAGCCAAACAAAGGCTACTCCAGGCCAATCAAGACACCTGGGGCCAATTAAGAACCTTCTAGAAAGGAGTAGAAATAGCTAGCCTGATTGGGACACCAGAAACCAATCAGGGACTGGCTGAACCAGATAAAAACCTCCCAGTTAGTCAGGTGGGCTGTGGGTGTCAGGAGCTGTGAGAGGAGGTTGTGCTGTTGGTGAGACTGAGTGGTGGACAACATATCATACAGAAGGAAGGAGGCCCTGAGGTAAGGGTGAAGTGGAGTTTGAAGAAGCGGGGACTGCTGTGGGGAAGTAGCCCAGGAAATTGCATTGTGTTTTGTGGATAAAAGGTCAGCCATCTTAGCTGATACTATTAGGGTCCCTGGGCTGGAGTCCGGAGTACAGGGAGGGCCCGGGCTCCCCTCTTTTTCCATCTTCCATACTGGCCTGTGATGAAGGTAACTCACTAGGCGGTGACTCTTGCCAATTATACTGAGAAAGGGAGGTCACTCTGGGGCCTAGATGAGTTTCTGAGGCCCCTAAATCTGCCAGGAAGCGCAGGACCCACAAGTACAAACTTGTAGCTTTGTTACACTTTGTAGTAGATAAACAATTGCTTATTAAGAATGTGCCCTGATGATCTGGCTATTGTTACAGAAGATATAAAAATATCATGATAAAATATATTTTATCATAAAAATAATTATTTTGTTTTGTAGCTAAAATTTTTAGTTCATCTTTAATTCTTCTTAGAGATATTTTTAAAAATTGTCTACTCATTAAGGAGTGAATTCTGCCCTGTCATCTCTGTTGCAGTGGAATTGGTTTGTCTCCTTTCTGCAAGGGATGGGACAGAGTTTAAAAGCCATACAGAGAGATTTTCCCTCAACCAAGCTCCTCAGGAAGGTGGAGCTGGTCAAGAGCTGGATGTTCTGTTGCTAGGGATCTTCCATCTTGTAGAGCTTTAGACAAATGGAGACTAGTCTGGATTATACTTGAGAAAACAATTAATTTCACATTGTTGCTGGAGAAGGCAGACTTTCTTCTCCTGTCCTAATCTGAAGTTCCCTAACTCAGTTACTAGAGAGGATTTCTCTTACAATGTATGAATCTTTTGTATCATCCTCTTATAACATCCTATTTTTGACAATACTTGAAGCCATTCTTGATACACTTTACTGCTTTACACAGCACTTCTCCTATGTAATCAGCTTATGTCGTTTTCTTCCTAATACTGTCTTAAATCCTAGGGATCATATTTCTTCAATTCAAAAAGCATCTATAAATCATTATACAAACAGTGTCTTGTCCATCATCTTCCCTAGTGTTTGCAATATTATAACTCAAAAGTGTTTTATCCTTGGGCATCATGCCAGTCAGCTTTATCCTAGAAGGAGCTTTTTCTGAAGAGGCCTTTATGCTGTTATGGACTGAGAATGGCTGATATGACTGGATGGGTCCTTGCCCTGTTAAAAATGTATGCCTCTCCTTAACTGGGCATGAGTGAACGTCCTCAACTTGGAAAGGTTACAACATGTCATTAGATATGCCCTGGCCAATGACCACCTTGAAAAACTTGAATTTGATGACTGACAAACAAAACCTAACTCTTAAGACTCCACTATAAACTGTCATACAATATTCATTCCATGTTTGTTCAGTCAGGCCATTTTGTGTAATTCTAACCTAAAGCTAGCACACACACGCTAAATAAATCCACACATCCATAAATCTTTCATTTTCGCTTCTTGTCTGAAAATTAAATATTCAGTCTCCTCCACCACTGCACAAACAATTGTAAGAAACATTATGGACATGTATTTTTTTTATGAACAAAGCACTAAATATTAATTGCTTGGCTGGCTTAGTTGTATTATGATGCTAAATCACTTATAATGATTGTGTTGTTGCATACAGTAACACACTGAAGTGCAATTGATATAAAATTGCAGGGAGAAGTTTTGTATTGCTTTTAATAGCAGATATTTACTAGTCTGTATGTGTTTGTGTGTGTGTTGGGGTGTGACCAATGTGATGTTTGCTTATTTTTTTTCTTTAGGTTTCTTCCCCTCTAGAATAAGCCATTTACATGTACTGTACCAAAAGCAATGGCCACATTCTTCTGAGCTTTATATTCCACCAAAGATGACATGTATGACTGCATATGAAATTTCAGTTGTCACGTAGTTTATGTATAAACAACCTTGGTAATAGTCTCAAATGAATATAATGGTTTAGTCTACACCTTTACCATTCCTCTTCAGAGCCTTGTTTGCAGTTAAATCGGCAATTAGGCTCTTTGGTATGATGGACCTATTTTCTGACTAAAAGTCCATAACAGTAGTGCAAAGAGTGAAGAGAAACTATATCTGATGTGTGTCAGGAAGGCTTGTCAGTGCACACATTTACCAGGGCTGGTGATAAAGATACAACTTATGATTCTACAGCAATGTTAAAATCCACCTGAATAATGACAAATTGCAATGATATGGATGCTGAATGAGGTAGTTATATCTGACAAGAAAGTGATAGTAGCTTTATAGAGGCATGTAGCTAGAGAGGCAAATAATTCATTTAAGTGGAAGCAACTATCAGTAATGTAGGGAATGATAGAAGGCAGCAGATTGCAGTTCTTGGGTCTGTGGGAACAATTTTTAGACATTTAATTTATGACAATGAAACTCACTGTACACATTTATAAGAGTAGACCATAAAATTAAAAGTTATTAAAGCTGACAAATTATGATTACATGCCATTGTATCTCCTACTGAAGCTGAAGAACAATTCACAGCTGGTTTTTTTGCCTAATATCCCATAAGCACTGGGAGAACAAAAACAGTTATATCCAGCTTGTGAAAATTTTACATCAGTTTATTAAGTGGGTTCATTGTTTTCATAATATAGTTTTTAGAACTGAATAACACCCCCCCTCAAAAAACCCCACTCCATCCCAAGTAGAAACAATGTCTCACAAAATGCATATTGTCATTTCTCCAGTTATGAGTAAAACAGAGTTAACAAACGGAAAATGAAACATTTACATAAGGTAACAACAAAAATTATGCATTTAATTATATATCCTATTATATCAGTTATGTTGTATGTATTTTGTATATTTTGATTACTTTATTCCTCTGATTTACTGTATCACAGATTTCTTCCAGTGGCAGAATTCCTAGATAACTTTGTCAACTGTTTGTTCAGGCAAAAGCCTCTCTTTGGATGAAATCACTTGTTGTTTGCTGTACATCAGTCACATCAGTTAAAGGCATGGCTGTGTCTTTTTTGGAGCAAAGAGTAAAAATGACTGCACCATAATTAAGATGGGGGAGAGTTTGTCTGGGGCTTACCCAGGAAGGACAGTTCTGCTTTGCGGGAGGGGGTGAAGGAATTTTTCCCTCACCACCAGAACTGGCTTCAGTGGAGTGAGGTTTTTTCACATTCCCCTCAGCGGGTATGAGGGAGGACCTTTTCTGGTGAGAAGAAAAGGTGGTAGGCCAGATGTCGCAACTTATTTTGTAAGGTTGAGCAGAATTCTAGTGCAGGTACGCCATAGGGAAGGAAGTCGATGACCAGATAAATGGCTTGGTAAAGGACTTAAGATGAGTTACTGGATATAGCAATATAATAATGAGGGTGGGCTCTAGATGGTAAGTGATAGCTCAGTGGTTTGAGCACTGGCCTGTTAAATGCAGTGTTATGAGTTCAATCCTTGAAGTGGCCATTTAAGGATGTGGGGTGCAAAAAAAAAATCTGTTAGGGGGCAATACTTCATTTTGCTAGTACAGGCAGGGGGCTAGAGTGAATGACCTTTCAAGGTCCTTCCACTTCTATAAGGTAGGCATATCTCCATATATTTTTTATTTTATATAATCAGGGAGGGAATTGGGGACTCCCCTGATTGGTACGGCAGGAGCCAACCCCTCTGCTTCCTGTTCTCATAGCCCATCTTAACCCTCTTTCGAGGGCGATGGATGATAAGATCCAAGCCATGGGTCGGCTGGAGGACCTGGATGGAAACAAAGGTGAGCTAGTGGAAGCCCGTATAATTTATTTGAATAAACATGGATTTGCCTGCACTGTACAGTTTATCTGCAGGGTAGTCCTAGTCATCTATATAATAAAGTTGCAACCTGATTAAAATCCATAACAAGTGTCTCCTGTCCTTGTGTTGTACCCAGAAAAAAAAAAATCTTTATCTGTCTTTTCAGGTTTTACTGCTCGTTATAGGCCTAATGCAGAACAATATTTATTAAATTTGGTTCAAATTAGCTAGGAAAAGATTGCTTGATACTTCTTTTCAGAAAGCCAGGTATGATCCCCCATCACACTTTAATAATTAATACCTTTGTAAAATGTGTGCAGAAACCAGTCAGAATATTGAAGATTTCTGTTTTATGGCTATTCTTGAATTTTTGAGGTGCTTTTCAGACATGGGTTTTATCTTCCTCTTTATCACTTCCGGTAAAATGAAACACTACTGGCTTTTTCTTGTTGGAATCTGAGGAAGGAGGGAATTGTTTCTTTTTGGGTGGACTTGGTAAATAGTAAGAGAAAGCTATCTGATAAAGATCTTTTGTATTTTCCTACAAATTATTTTTCATGTTTTAAATCACTTAGTGGCCTGCTAAAATTGTGTCCCTTTGAAGATTCAACCTGACCTGGATATGTGTTTGGTACCTGAAACAGTGTTCTGTTCCAGTGCAGTTGATAGTTCACATAGGGATGGTCTAGATAATACTTAGTCCTGCACTGAGTGCAAGGGACTGGACTAGATGACTTTTCAAGGTCCCTTCCAGTCCTATGATTCTATGATGATTTATGACTGGTGAAGAATTCCTCCTTCCATTCCTGTGACCATATAACATCCACATAAGGACTTGCAGGAGAATCAGGAAAATATTTTGTTTAAGTGAATAGAGTAGCACAATTTCCTAATATTCTGACTGCTGTATCTGAACAATTTCTGAACTGGACTTGGTGGAAGCCTGGTCTCAGCAGCAATCACTTCACTGCAAAAGCAGCCATAGGCAGAGCAGGCATATGTCTATGATGACCTGTTTTCTCCCTAATGAAAATACCTCTGGTATCTGGATGTTTTTCTCCTGCTAATTTTCTGCTATGATGAGTGAGAAGGTTCCTCAGTGGCCACTTGTTATAAAGGGAATGTGTGTGTGGTTGCAGATACTTCCAGGGGTAGGAACCTAATAGAAGAAGGCAGATAGACTGAGATCCATGTCAGAAGCCACTCTGAGGTAAATGAGAAGGAGTCAAGTAGTCCATAACCATAAAGGCTGCTAAGAAGTAATACAGGATGGGCCAAAAGGGGTATAGCCACTGCACCCATGTGAAGGAAAGGAAATCAAAGTTCTTACTCGGAGAGAAAAGACCAGTGCTGGAGCTGATAACTTCTTCCAGCAATGCTGAAGATGTGACCAGATGTTTAACACAATTAATATTAACAACAAGGGGGAAGGAAAATTAGCCAGAATAGGGAAAGAACATGGTAACAAATATTTGATAAGTAATTTGTATTCAAATTGGCAGGATCTGATGAAATTTTCCATAGGACACTAAAGAAACTCACTGACCATTAGCAATTTCATTCGAGGACTCCAGAAAACTGGAGAAGGGAAAAAATAATACCTATCTTCAAAAGGGAAAATTAAGAGGACCAGGGAAATTATAGACCAGTCAGCCTAACTTTGATATCTGGTAAGCTATTTTAACAAATTATTAGACACTCAGTTTGAAGCACCCAGAGGATAATAGAGTTATATCAAAGGCTGTGAGTTTGTCATGGAGGTCATGGATGTCATGGATTCCACGACTTTCCATGACCTCTGTGACTTCTGCAGTGGCGGTGTACTTGACTCAAGGTCCCCTCAGGCAGCCCCTGTGCCAGTAACACTCGCAGCTAGTAGGGCAGTCTCAGGCCCCCATGCCCTTCCTCCAGCAGAAGAGTTTGGGATTGGTAGGGGAATGAGGTTGAGTGACCAGACAGTGTGAGGCAGGCGCTCGGCTTACTTGGGGGATCCTTAGAAGCAGCAATATCCCCCTCACTCAGCTGCTAGGCACAGGAATGACCAGGCAGCTCTGCAGGCTGCCTCAGCCCAGAGTGCTGGCTTTGCAGCTCTCATTGGCCAGAAACCATAGTCAATGGGAGCTGAGGGGGCAATACATGTAGGTGAAGGCACCAGACAGAACTGTCTGGCCATGCATCCACCTAGCTGCTGAGCGAGGGGGATGTAGCTGCTTCCAAGGAGCCTCCCAATTAAATGACACCCAGAACCTGCCTCACCCCATCCTGTGCCCCTTCCCCCTCCCACACCCAAACTCTGCTGCTGCTGAGGGAGGAGGTGTGGAGCTAGGTAGGGAGCCAAACCAACCCAATTTATTTCTTTGACAGGGTAATTGGCCTAGGGGATAGTGGGAGTAGCAGATATGATATACCTTGATTTTAGTCATCCTTGTAATGCAATCCCACATGACATTCTCATGAGCAAACTAGAAAAATGCAGTCTAGAGTAAATTAGCATAAGTTGTATGCATAATAAGTTTGAAGACTATATTTTAAAAAGTAACTATCAATGGTTCATCAAAATGGGAGAATGTATCCAATGAGGTATGTTCTGGGTTCAGTAGTATTCAATATTTCCATTATGTACATGGATAATGGAGTGGAGAGTACACTTATAAAATCTGTAGCTGACACCAAGCTGGTAAGGGTTACAAGCCTTGGGAGGATGCAATTAAAATTCAAAATGGCCTTGATATATTGGAGAATTGGTCTGAAATCAGTAAGATAAAATTAAATAAAAATAAGGGCAATGTATTATACTTAGAAAAGAAGAAATACACAGATACAAAATGGGGATAGTGATAGTGAAGGAAAGGATCTTGGGGCTCCAGTGGATGACAAATGGAAAATGAGTCAACAATGTGATACAGTTGCAAAGAAGGCTAATATGATTCCGGGATATATTCATAAGACTGTTGCATGTAAAACACAGGAGGTAATCGTCTGCTGTACTTGGCATGTGTGAAGATTCAGCTGGAGTATGCTCAGTTTTGGCATCACAGTTTTTAAAAAAAAAGATGTGGACAAATTGGAGTGAGTCCAGAGGAGTAACAAAAACGATAATAGATTTAAAGGAAAAGTTAAAAACAGGACATGATGAGTCTTGAGAAAAGAGGGCAGAGAGGAGCTGATAACTGTCCTCAAATATGTTAAGGGCTATTGCAAAGAAGACAGTGATCACTTTGTTCTCTATGTCCACTGAAGGTAAGACAAGAAGTAATGGGCTTCATCTTCAGCAGAGGGGATGTAGGTTAGATATTAGCAAACAACTTTCTATTTATATGGATAGTTAAATACTGGAACAGGCTTCCAAGGGATGCTGAGGAATCCACATCATTACAGGTTTTTAAGAACAGGTAAGCATGTATCAGGGATGATTTAGATATACAGACATGGTCCTTTTTCAGCACAAGGGGATGAATTTGATGACCTCTTCAGCTCCCTTCCAGCCCTACATATCTATGATTCTGTGAGTCTATGTTCTGTACTGTTGTAAGATGCTGAAAGAAAAAAAATCAAAGCAAAAACAAACAACAGCAAAACTGGGAAAGCAAAATGAGATGGTAAGTGCAGTGAGGAGATCACTGAAGGTATGGGGATGGACAAGAGGTTTAAAATAATGCTACCATTATTTCTACTGCAAAGTGCAGCAGGGCCTGCAGACTTGCTAGATGAGGAAGAACTTCTTGCAGAGGTGGGAACATGAGGATAAAAGGTAATGGAAAACATTGCACAGTGGACATGATCACTAGCCTTGATGGACAACTCTGAAAACTGCCTCTGTAGCTGCTGAACAGGACATAACCCAGAAGTGAAGGATTGCACACCTGAAATTGCAAAAAGAACTGAAGGGGAAAAAAACAACGCTTTTATTTTCTCCAGTTCTGAAAAAAAAAATACAGGACCTGGTAAAATTAAGGCATGCCATATGTAGCAAAAAAGTGTGTGCATAAGCCATTTTCTGTATGACACATGTTATAAATCCCCTTTGGTAAGCAAATTGCAGAAAACAAGGGCTCATGCTGTGAAGGAATCGTCCATATGTAATTATGGGACAGGTGATGTTTCCTGGTAACAATTTCATCTTTCTCTAGGGAACAGGGAGAACCTTCACTTAATGATTCTCACTCTTCTGTATATGGTTTGTTACCTGCTTTGCATACAGTCATGCCTCTTACATTAGTTTTCTAGGTAATAAATCATGGTATAGTATAGTAGGTGGTTGCATTGGCTGCAGAAAAACATCCACTGATGGGTATTATGTATTAAAAATAATACTGTTATTTTTCATTGGTTACATTTATAACCAGGGAGAAAAAAGGTCTAACAGGGCATATTTTTGTGTATCACAATGAGATCTCGAATGCTCTGTAAAAAGTACATAACAAAGAGTTTGTTTATTTATTTATGTATTTATTTCTTTATTTATTTAAATAAAAAACATTTTCCAGCTCTCTGTCCTAGCGAATATATTGCTTCCCAGAAGATTTCTTCTTCTGGATCCTCAAGGACTTTCCAGACACCTGAGAAACCAAAATTAAGCCTAATTAGGTGTTAAGCAATCACATTAATCTTACAGTTGCTATAAAAAATGGTTCAGCTGCTACAGGTAATGGATACTGCAATGATACTACACCTGGATCTTAAACAAAAAGGCACAAAATCAAAATATTTAATTTATCTTCAAGACAGTAAAGGTACTTGATGTCTCTGTGGGCCTTATTTTCTTTGACAGTTACTTTTATTAATAACCCCTCACTATTAATTTACTGAGCAGCCAAAAGTGTGCTAGACATAGTCATATAAAAAGACACAATCCTTGGCCCAAGAAACATACTGTCTAATAAGACAATTTACAGATCTGAGGATACCAAAGAAGGATATACTTATTTTGTGGTGAAGGGAAGATCCATTTGACCCATGGCTTATCTTTTTTCCTACCCTTGACTCCATATTTAGCTGCCATGGCCTGGTTACAGGGTGTGAGAGTACACCTGGATTAGTAATTTAGCCTTTGCCTTTAATGATTTATTTTATGCATAATGTTACCTAATTTAATATTTTCATGCATAGCCTCTGTTTTTTATTCACTTTTAACCTGTGCTCTTTATTGGTAATGAACCTTTCCCAACACTATTATAAATCTCTTCAACACTAGCCTCTTCTTTTTTGCTTTTTATTCACGGCTGACATTTATCTTTTCCAATTTTATAAAACAATTTTAACTCTTATCTTTTATATTTAAGATTATTTTTAATCTCTGTTTAGTTTTTGCCCAATTATCTGTAGTTTACCGAAAACCTAGAAGACTTTCTTCCAACTGCAAGACACCTCTTTTTATCATCACTAGTTCAAGACTACCCTCTACAACCCTACCCTCAGAAGAGGACTGTCCTTCCTACCCATATTCTCTACTCTAACCCAACAGAAATCAGTGCTAATTAAAGCAATCCAGTCAAGTCTGCACCCCATCACTAGCTGTGATAACATTCTACTTGCTATACTTTCACAGGACAGGATCTTGCTTCATGACCTTGGACAGCTACTAGCTGGAAAAGCCCTAAAACCAGGCTAGGCTGGCAGATGAGACAGGGAATAAGAGGAGGCACAGAGCCTTGATAGAGATTGCCGTCACATCCCTGTTGCCAGATTCCATAATTTTATCACAAATCCTGCATTTTTCTCCCCTTCAGGGCTCAGGCCCGTTGAGTCAGTTGAAGAAGAGACAATCTTAGTTTTCATTAAAAAATAAAGTAAATAAATTTCCAGTCCCAGAAGTTGCAGAGGAATGTTTGAAAACAATAAAATGTTTGAAACTGAAAGGCAGAGAAGAAAAACAACTTTAAACAGCAATGCTGTTTGGACAAGTCATCTGGACTATAGAAGAGTAAGGAGGCATGAAGCACTTGCACCACAACTCCTGTAAGACACTCATTTCCCTGTTGAAGAGTTTTGAGTTAGGGTAAAAAAGCTTTTTTATTCCAGGTGTTCATTCTCTCAGTGAAAAGGCAAACTTTGCTATGGAAAATACACTTTCCATTAGATAATTTGTTTACTTTAAAACCTCTATTTTGGTTGAAAACCAGTTATGACAGAAAATATGGGAGCAGCCCGAGAGAACACCCCTCCATGGGTATGTCTACACTGCAGTCAAACCTTGTTGGCTGGTCTGTATCAGCTAGGTCGGGCTATGGGGCTCTTTAACTGTGTTGTAGACATTTGGGCTTGGGCTAGAGCCTGGACTCTGGGATCCTCCTTTCTTGTGGGGTCTCAGAGTCTGAGCTCCAGCCCCAGCCTGAATGTCTACACTGCATTTATTAAGCCCATAGACAAGCCACATAAGGATAAGTCCACTGACAGAAGGCAGTCATGCTGGGTGTTAAACTGCAGTGTAGATATACCCCAAATTGCCACATTTGTCCCCTCACCTGCCCCAATAGTAATTCATCCTCCTAACATAACAGTGAGCATCTTGGCCCTGAAAGTATGTGAGACCACGCTTGGAAAAGTCTTGGAATTTGATGAGGAGAAGTGAAAGCAAGTGAATAGAAAGGGGATGATTGTGGGCAACTTCTCTTGGAGGTTACTGTTCAAACAAACTGCTGTCCAATCTGCAGCTGTGAGTTCCATTTTAAGTTTCAACCTTTGCATACCAAATTACAGTTTGCACCAAACCCTACAAGATATACACAGCTATGTTCTAACCGTCACTTTTGTATGTTCCAAGCAGCTATTAGTGTTTGGTAACCTGACATGTTTTATTGAAACTCATGGGAATTTATGCAGGTCAGGCATTTCAATACTGGCTCATTTCCCTCTCTAAACTAGTCACAGAGAGCAACAGATGCTAAATGAAGTGATGGGTGAACATACATGACAATCATTCATGCTAAACAAACACATGACATTATATGATATTGAAAAAGAAAATAAATTTTGTTTCTTAAAAAAATTTAAATGCTAACAAGAGACAAGTGACCACCATACTTCAAGTTTCTTTTCCATGAAGTCCAAACTTATAGATACTGTATGAAACTGATGTTAACAGTTTTATTGTAGACTTTAAAATTTTAGCATTTGCTCTGCCTAATGGATCTACATAACACAATGGCAGGTAGTGGTTTATTAAATCTGCCAATTACTTTAAGGGAAGGATAATTTCCACATTGTTTTTTGGCCCCATATATCCCTTTTCATATAGTAGTGGTGATGTGTATTATTTCATTGTCTGTAAAATGAAACAAAATTTGTACTCCCAATTCCTAAACGTGTTTAAGATTGAATTCAATAAAATGTGCATCTTAACTGAAACACATAAATGAATAAAGTTATGTATATTTACTGAAACTGCCAGGAAATTATTAATACTACCTTAAAGCAAGTACTGTAAAAGCAAATTTCTCTGTCTCTTGAAATGTCTGCTGCATACATAAGCAAATACTTAAGAGACAGGTGAAATTAGACTTTTTAAAATGTGTTTTTTGTGTTTTGTTGCTCTGCAAAAATGTGTCAAGAGAGCACTTACCTGTACAAATATCCAGGGAAGCCATCACTCTTTCCCCAGAGTTCTGGGAAATTAGGGCTTGGTTCACCAGGGTAGTGGATTTTAACATAGGTAGAGCCCCTAGCAGAATACCATTTATTGCAGTGGTCTTTATGTTCCATTAGCTTTATTTATGCTTAATAAACCTGTTTCGCCAGGCCAAGATTTGAATACGAATTTCTTGTTTCTTATGCAATGACTCTATTTTTTGCATCTGAAAAGTGGATATTTTACCCATGAAAGCTTATGCCCAAATAAATGTTAGTCTTTAAGATGCCACCAAACTCCTCGTTGTTTTTGTATTTTTTTGTCTACTTTTCCAGGATCAGTCATGCTGCATCTACTTTAAATGCAAACAGAGCCGTTGCTCTCTTTACAATAGGTTGAATTGCACAGCCTTTACTTGGCTGCACAAGAGAGTAAAGGCTTCCCAGCTTCATACTTTGATTAGAACCATTCAGATTGCTACTCTAGCTACAAGTTCGGGGAGCAAGGCTCCAATCTGTGAGCAAATGACTTGAGGGCATGCCTATACTGTAGTGTAAGCCTGGGATTTGCAGACCTCGAGATAGCAGATCTTAAACTTATTAAACTCGGACTTGAGTGTCTACCCTCATTTGTAACCACAAGTTAGAAATTGTTGATCCTTGGGTCTGAACCTGGGGCTCCAGCATCTACACTGCATTATCTGGGCCTGAGTCCAACCATCCATATCTCAGACATTCTAGTGCCCTCCCAAATTGTGAGCACTCAAGCCCTTAGTTCCTGGGGCAGTGTGGAAAAACTTGACTGTCTAGTAACATAACCATCCAGAGGACAAAACATTGGCCAGTAAGATTGCGGGCTACTTTTTATGGACTCCAAGAGAACAAGTCCAGTGGGTTCGCATCTACATGGCAAAGCAATTGGGCTTGAACTGTGGGTGCCAGCTTGACTCAGCTTTGGACCTCCACCCCACCTCCCCAGTATGCTAGGACTCTGGGTCTGAGGCCAGGCCTAATGTTATTTGTGTGTAGACAGAAGTTTAAACCTGGATAATTTTGTGTAGACATAGCCTGAGAGGCAATGGAAGAGGGTAAGGAAGGGGATGAGCTCTAGCTCTCTACCAAGAATAAATGGCTGAACTCTCAGAAAAAAAGCAAGGTTCTCTACAGAAATATGTGCAGTAGCTTATACATCCCTAGACCAAGGAAGGAGCCTCAGGGGAATTGTGATTGTGGTGCAAGTGAGTTTTTATTCTGCTTCTGGGGAGGTGTAGTTATACAGGACAGATTGCAAACTTACAATGTAGCTCATTATAAGTACAATATGTTCATAATTGTTTTTCACTGCTGAAGCTCCTGCAATCTCTCCTGTAATAACTACCACCACCTACTTAACACCAACACTGGAAGATGTTTATATTTGTATCCAATGTTTATCCAAACTTAATTGAATCTCCTGTCTGAAAAGCAGGCTGAAAAATTGCATGAGATTTCCAGAATTTCCCATTTCCATTCAGTTATCAAGCCATTTACATTTAAAGGCAAGTTGTTTTTTGGGAGAATGGTGGTAGTGCTTTGTCCATGTCTGGTATCGCTCAGATTAGATTACAAAATGAATATGGCACAAAAAGATAAAGTAATAATGATGGAGTCTGAACATCAAATACACGTTTTTCAATTGAACACAAATCATTGTGATTTGATTGCATGATGTAGCTGAAGCAGATGTCTGCACCCTACAATGGCTTCAGTCATTCTTTCCTCAAAGGATCAAGAAAGAAGTAATGGGTACCTGCTCCTCTTCTCCAAAAGCCTTCACTTGCATGGGTCCTTCAAGTACCTATCTTGCCTCTTCTTCTTCAATATCTAGATGAGACTACTTGGGGAGGTGAAGAAACATCATAGATTCTGGTGTCAACAATAGCTGGATGACACCCAGCTATGTATCACATTATTTACATATGCAAACACTGTCTCTAGTATATGCTTAGGAGAGCAGCATCTGAATGAAGATCTGCTCACTCAAAGGGCTGGCCTTCCTTAGTGGGGAGGATCGACTGCAGATATGCAACTTCAGCTACGTGAATCATGTAGCTGAAGTTGGCGTATCTGCAGCTGACTTACCTCCAGTCTTCACAGTGGCGGCAGTCAGCGGCGCGCTCCCCCGTTGACTCCGGCTTACTCCTCGGGGGGAGCTGAAGATCCGGAGTCGACGGGGGCAGCGCTGGCGATCGATTTATCACGTCCTTATTGTCCAGGAATGATAAATGGTGAAAAATGCCTTCTTCCACTTCCAAAAAGAGAAGTCACTAGTTAATGACTGGATTTTTCTAACAGAAAACTGAAAAAAATAATTGTCATCTCAGCTTATGGTTTGGGGAAAGGGAAAACAATTACCTATACAGGAAAGTTATATCCATCATATGGCCATATCAACTTTTGACAATAAAAATTAGGATGTGATTATAGGGTCCACCAAAGAGAAGGGGCTGGGTAGCAGTTTGCAATCCCTGATCCTCTTCCTTTTTGCCATCCTTCATTGTCTTAATCATTCTACACTCCTTTGTCTTCCAGTCCTTCCTTCTCCCCACTCTGTTCTTTAGGTCTCCTTTAGCTCCAGGTGGGCCATGTCACTTGCCTTCTTTTTCATTTTCTCATTCACCCTTGCTACTTCGTTCTTCCCATATCATAGAAATAACAAAATGTGGCCCTCACTTACACTCATTCAACCCCACAGAAAGCCTGGGTGGATGTGTGTACATAAATGTAAAATGTATCCCATTTTCTGAAATGGGAATGAGTTCTTTGAGCTGGCTGTGATTGCCTTAATATTTCAGTGACTTAAAGAGAAAAGAAACATTTCTTTTCTATTTTTAAATGCTTGCATTATTTTAATTCAAAGCTAATAACAATTTAAAATTCTTTGTTAAAAAGTTCTATGTTGTGCTGCGTTCAGTGAAAATTTTGTGAAAACCCTTAAAATAATTACATTGTCAACAGTTAATAACATCAAACATGGTATTTGCTGTTTGCCGTAATTGCCTCAGCAGGAAAAAAAAAGTATCAATATTGCTATCTGGAGTTCAATGCAGTTTCCATTCATTGCACTCTTACTTTGATTTTCTAATATATTACTTTGAAATCTATGAAGCAGCAGCTGAGACACTCATTACTTTTGACTACAAATGGCTGCAAAATTGATGGGAAAGCTGATTTAGACAGCACATTCAATAAAATGCCCCTTTTAAGATGTCTTAATGACAGACCTTAGTGACGAAAAATCCATGTGTCTTCCTGTATAATATAAAAAACAAAATTTTGTTTTGCAGTTTTAAGTTCCTAGGGAGCTAGAGATAGAATTGTAGATTACATGCAGGTCTCCAAGATAAATCAATTTGACTATAAAAATATCTGTACTATATGCTGCACTGTATCTCTGAATTATTTGAATACTAATATTAAAGGTATTCCTGAGTGTCAGTCAATAAAGTCAAAAGGAGATACAAACATAGTCAAGTTCTAAGAATAAAATGTGAAAATATGAAGATAAAAATACAGAGGCACACGCTACAAACAGCCAACAGGGAAATTAAAATAAAGAACAGCAATACTTCAAAATCAATAAATATTTAAGTAAATATTAACTCAAGAAAAGAAGGCAATATTTGTTGCAAAAGTTAGTTTACAAATCTGATTCAAATATTGGTTTTAGCTAAGTTTGGACAACAGTCCCCTCCCCTTAGGCATTTAAGAATATTAGATACAAAGGACTCCGCTCTTCATTTTCTGGACCTATCACATATCACTCTACACATAAACCTGCTAGAATCATAGAATCATACAATATTAGGTTTGGAAGGGACCTTTCAGGAGGTCAACTAGCCCAACCCCCTGCTCAAAGCAGGACCAATCCCCAACTAAATCATCCCAGTCAGGGTTTTGTCAAGCCTAACCTTACAAACCTCTAAGGAAGGAGATTCTACCACCTCCCTAGGTAACCCATTCCAGTGCTTCACCACCCTTCTTGTGAAAAAGTTTTTCCTAATATCCAACCTAAACATCCCCCAATGCAACTTGAGATTGTTACTCCTTGTTCTGTCATCTGGTACCACAGTCTAGATCCATCGTCTTTGGAACCCCCTTTCACATAATTGAAAGCAGCTATTACCCCCATACCCTTCCAACACCATTCTTTTCTTCTGCAGACTAAAAAATCCCAATCCTCTCAGCCTCTCCTCATAAATCATGTGCTCCAGCACCCTAATCATTTTTGTTGCCCTCCGCTGGACTCTTTCCAATTTATCTACATCCTTCTTATAGAGTGGGGTCCAAAACTGGACACAGTACTCCAGATAAGGCCTCACCAATGCCGAATACAGGGGAATTATCACGTCCCTTGATCTGCTGGATCTGCTGGATCCTACTTATACAACCCAAAATGCTGTTAGCCTTCTTGGCAACAAGGGCACGCTGTTGACTCATATCCAGCTACTTGTCCACTCCACAGTAACTCCTAGGTCCTTTTCTGCAGGACTGCTGCCTAGCCACCTGGTCCCTAGTCTGTAGCAGTGCATGGGATTCTTCCGTCCTAAGTGCAGGACTCTGAACTTGTCCTTGCTGAACCTCATCAGATTTCTTTAGGCCAAATCCTCTAATCTGTCTAGGTCCCTCTATATCCTATCTCTACCCTCCAACGTATCTACCACTTCTTCCAGTTCAGTGCTGTGACAGGTTGGGATAACAGAAACCCCTTTAGAAGCTGCCACCCGACGTGCCAAGACTACTCCTGCCTCTGTTTTCCTGACTAAACAGCTTAGGATCTTACTACCCTGATTGGTTTGACTCGTTAGCTTGCTGCAATACCAGATCCTGGTCTGAGCCATGTCCCCCAAGAGCTATGGGCTTGCCTGGAAACAGGTTAAGAAGTGTTCCTGCTTTTAGCACTCAGATGCTCAACTCCCAGTGGGATCCAAACCCTGAATAAATCTGTATAAATCTTTATAAAGCTAATACAGGGCAAACTCATAGATTGTTCGCCCTCTATAACAATGATAGAGAGATATGCACAGCTGTTTGACTACCCGCCCCAGGTACCAACACATACTCCAGGTGAATTAATAAGTAAAAAGTGATTTTAATAAAGATAGGAAGTAGGATTTAAGTGGTTCCAAGTAGTAACAGACAGATCAAAGTGAATTACCAAATTAAATAATATAGAACATGCAGATCTAACACTAATACAGTAAAAAGCCTCACCCCCAGATGTTTAAGTGAATTTCTTCTTTCAGACTAATCTCCCTTTTAGTCTGGGTCCAGCTATCAGTCGCACTCACCCTGCAGTCACTGTTCTCTGTTCCAGTTTTCTTCAGGTCTCTTTAGGGGGTGGAGAGGCTGTTCTTTCAGTCAGCTGAAGACAAAATGGAGGGGTCTTCCCAAGGTTTATACAGACTTTCTCTTGTGGGTGGAACCCCCCCCCCTCCTCCTTTCTATGCAGATTCCAGTTGTAAAATGGAGTTTCAGAGCCACATCTGAGCCAGATTCAGTTCCTAACCAGCCAAGCCACATTCCTGGGGAAGCTCGGATGTGGATGGGCATCTACAAAGTTCATTGTTAGCTTGATTGGTTCTTGATTGGGCATTTACTGAGAATAGTTTTTTTTTTCTCAGACAGTTGCCCAGCTGCTTTCCAAAGTGTACTTACAACCAGCCAAGCACATAGCCAATATTCATAACTTTGAATAGAAAACTGACACATACATACAAATAGGATGAACAGATCCAGCAGATCATTACCTTTACATAGATTATTACCTTTAAATAGACATGTTACATGGCATATGTAGCAAAAGCATAATCCAGTTGTATCATACACACATTTATAGGCACCCACATCCCTCAAAGCCACTACTGGTAGGGATAGAGGCAGCCATTGCTCATATAGTAAATAATTCATACATTTAGTCAGTACTTAGGACTAAATTCGCAAAAGGACATACATAAGACTTAACTGACACTATAGGCACCTAACTCCCATAATCAGGCCCCATTTGCATTCCCCTCAAACCTTTAGGCACCTAAACCTACCTGGCACCTACATTTGTACAGTAAAAGTTGCCTAATCACCCATATTTCTGCCTTTGACCTTTCACACTGCATCCCTATGTCATGTGTGCAGATGCCTAAATCCTAGAGTGATTCACAAAATGGCTGAAGGCAGATATTCTTCCACCTAAGTCACATGCGGGACTTAAGCTAGTAAGTGTGTTCAGACCTCACCTGGATCAGATTCATATAGACAAATTTACACAAAATGGCTGGGGCAGAAAAGGAGGAATTAAATAAAGAAAGAATCATTGGGCCAGAGAGAGAGCAAGAATAAGAATGATTCTTCAATAGGAAAGATTGAGAGATGCCCACATCAGGACATCCCTTAGTCCCGTGGTTAGCGGGGGCGGGGGGGACAGGCGGGGGGACGACATTGAATCAGTGGTGTCCCACATCTAAGGTGAGTACTCTAAACACTTGGCTAAAAGTTATGAGGGAAGTCATCCTTCTCCTTTCCTATCCTCAGCTTCTTGCTAAAATGCTGTAGGTGCCTTGCCACACTGTATAGGGTGACCCATGAGCAAGAATAAATACCTCAAGCAGAGCTTTTTGAAGGAGAGCACAAACATGAAACTGGTTGTGAGTTCTATACTTAGATTTCATCAAACAAGTAACGTTTGTAAACCCCTTAGGCCCTATATAGCCTTAAAAGGTTGTCACAGACAGTTCCCTTGGGCATTTCTATCTGTCTTCCTACCTTGGCAATCTTGACTCTGTGAAAGACAGACACTTTACAGTAAAGATCACAAACTATCCAGGTTACTCCCAGTCCCAAAGGACCAGTCACTTTCCCCAGGACAATATGCATTTTAGATCTCACACCTAAGACAACTCTAGTAACCAATCCTGTAGTAAATTAACTAAGGGTTTATCAACGGAGAAAAAGACATGAGATGGTTTTTTCCCCTTTTTTCCCTCATTGTGAGTTATATGAAACATTTTTCAGTTCTAGAGCAAACATTAAATATTACTTTAGATCAATAGGTATGAGATATTATAAGTAGGATTAATATATGCAGCATCCTACAAAAAATTCCATAAAGTCTAAACACTAAACGCATTCTTATAACACTAATATCTGTTTTAAGTACACTATTCACAAGATAGACTGGTTTCCAGCTACACATTTGTAAGAGTTTAATGACGCCTGGGACCTTGAATGAGCTGGCACCTGGTCTGCCAGCATCACAAAAGAGAGTTTGCATCTGAGTATTCCAAGCAGTGGAAGGTGCCTAGGGTGATCAGACAGCAAATGTGAAAAATGGGACGGAGTGGGGGGTTAATAGGAGCATATATAAGAAAAAGATCCAAAAATCGGGACTGTCCCTATAAAATTGGGACATCTGGTCACCCTAAAGGTGCCTCCCTGCTATCCGAATTCAGGTGCCTATATGTTAGAGAAGGGGCAGGGCTTCTGTTTGGGAACTCTCACTGGTTAGCTTAGGCAAGGCGTCTTCTATCATCTGGCTTTTGTGAATCATTCTCAGGTGCCTAACATTCCCCCTTCATTGGTTAGGACAGGGATCGGAAACCTTTGGCACGTGGACTGCCAGGGTGTCAGGATTGCCTCCCCACTCTGAACTCTATTGTACAGATGTGGGGACCCGCATGAAAAAAAAACTAACCCCCCAAGCTTATTTTACCAGCTTGGGTTAAAATGTTTTTTCCCCAGAACACAACTTCTTCTGTGTTTGGACTTAGTAGCTGCCACCACCAAACTAAGGCTAGGGTAGTTTGGAACCCTTTTTTCCCTTTCCTCTAAACCCCCCAAGCTTATTCCCTCCCTGGGAAGCTTGAGAGAAAAGCCTCGCCTGATCCTGAAAGACGTGCCCGATCCAAAACCAGGATCTTACACAATGGAAAACAAGCAGTCAGATTCTCAAAAGAAAGATTTTAATAAAAGAAAAAAAGAAAGGAATAAATCCCTTATAACCATCAATAGAACAGCATCTAAAATAATCAATAAAGACTTACAGACAACCCCCTCCCCGAATTTCTCCTGCTGAAGCTTACAGTATTAGAGAAACACAGAGATAAATTTCTACCAACTGAAGAGTTTTCCAAGTGATAAAAAGAAGGTAAACTTACTCACTACCTTACTTGATAGAAACTTATAGTTATGGTGAAAGAAATAGCTGTGTGGTTCATCCCATAGCCGAGTTGAACAGAGAAGAGACCCAGAGAGAAACTGAAACTCAAAATCCTTTGTCTCCTGAGGAATTTCTCATTGGTCAGTTGTCCACCTCTCAAGTTACCTTTAGCTTAACCCCTTACCGGTAAACACTAATTATAGGCTACTTCATACTTATGACACAGGGTAAGCCCTCTGGTGGGCCAGGCTATTTTGTTTACCTGCCGCGTCCGCAAGTTCGGCAGCTCACAGCTCCCACTGGCCACAGTTCGCCACTCCAGGCCAATGGGAGCTGAACTCAGGCTCTGTGAATTTAGGCACCAAAATTTCTTTGTGAATCTGTCCCTAAGGGTATATTAATTTTCACCTTAATATCCCCTGGGACAGCAGAGAAAAAAAAAAAACATTTATGATTCTTATCAGTAGTGGATAGTAGGGATCAATCTCATATTCCATTGCTAAAAAATAAATTTTGCAACAGTAGGTGGTTCAGCTTTTTGTTTTATGTTTTGTTTTTCTTTCAAAGATTCCAACAAAAGGGGAATATTGAGAGAGACTCTTTCAGCATTTATATGTTTCCATGACAAATTACAGTACACATAACCTGTATTTATGAAATGTGATGCATTATAGTATATTGATTTTCAATTCCATAATAGCATTTGTTATGTCTTATGTCTTGCCTGGGAGGGTTGAAGAGAAGAGTTGAAAAATTATTCAGTTTGGTCTAAATCTGATCAATAGTCGCAAACGAGAGCAAAGAGGCTTTTTAAAAAAAATATGAAAAATATCTCAAAGTATATATAAATCCCATCCTGCAGTCTACTCTTCAAGGGCAAACATACTCACATGGAGTCCTACTGGAGTGAATGGGACTCCAATGGATCAACTAACAGATCAAGATAATCAATGTGCACATATTATTTTACATTATGTATTACATTTTATGTCTAATTATTCTTTATTATTTATTAAGTGTGAGCAATATGATTGGCACTATGTAAGAGCAAATACAAAATTTTACCAATCCTGCAAAAGCTTATATGTACTGAAATTTGCACATTGGGAGTAGCCCCCCCCCCCGCCACAGAATTACGTGGAACTAATCATATACATATGTTAAACACGTGTACACATGTTAGGAGTATTCAGTTTAAACACTGTTCTAGCAAAGGGGAGAAATCCATATGTTTGTATTTGGCACCATGTGGTAGTTAGATAATATGAATAGAAAAAGGATGTTTTCAAAAACACATTGAGAATTAATGAGACTTTTTCCCTTAAATCATGTAGGCATTCAATCCCACTGAAAATTTTACACGCACAAACATAAATAACTAACTTATAATTAAAATTAATTGTATGTACATGTTGAGTGTATCTTTGCAATTTAAAAAAGTTCTATCAAAACTATGAAAAAAAAAAATATTGTTTTTATTATTTATTGTTGCCTGCATATTGTCTGCATGTAGATCACTAAAACTCTGACATAAATTAAATCCAGAGAAAGATACCTTTCAAAAATATTTAATAATTCCAACTGCATAATATTCTCATGATAGTTCAAATACTATTTTGCATGGTCCAGAAAGGCCATATCCACAATTTTTAGGATTATTTACTAAAACAAAAGTTATCTAACTAAATTTTTTAAAACTTGACAGCACTGTAGAAAATGTATATGTGGAAGATGTATGCATATGATTTTAATAATTCAGTTCTCAAATAAAGTTCTTCTAATTTGCTTATAGCCCAGTCTTTCATTATTAAGGAAAATATCATTTAAATATTTTTAACTGACAGACCAGACTTACAGTGGAAGAAATATATATATATATATCCAAAAGAATATATACAGTACTTATTTATCATGCATATATATGTATATATACATTATGGTTACCAAGTAAGACTTTGAAATTATAATTGGGGAAGTATTTTGTGATTTGAAATGTACTGTCAGAATAACTTGTGATGAGTGATCTTTAATACCTAAAAAATGATTTAAAAGTACTGAAGATTTCCTTGTAGAAGTGGAGGCAGGAAGCTCAGCTCCTGGAGAAAGGACTTGAGATTGTTGCTATAAGTTACCCTTTCTTGCTAATGGATAAGCCAGCTCTGAAGCTCTTGTTGGCTGGTGAGAGGGCTGCCTTCCAAGGTAGGTAAGATAGAGAAGTATTATTATCAAATTGGGGGACTCCAAAAATTGAACCATCACACAGAGAATCTGAGTTTAGTTAGAATTCATTGTTTCTGACTTCCTGAGGCAGAGGAATCCTGGAATGAATTACCCTGAATGATACAGTGATGAGTTCCCAAGAATCATCTATTTGGTTAGATATAAGGAGACTGTCACAGAGTATATAAACCCCATACAGACAGGGAAGGGTCTTCGGAGGCTCTCTGTGCTAAAATTAGTCCCTTCTCTCTGTCTCTGTCAATCATATATAGTAGGGAGAAGGATTTTGAAAGGATGAAACTGCAGTACATAAGAGAAGGGAGTGACTAGAGTAGCTTATGGAACTGAAGGAGGAACCCTCATGCCAGAAACCTCCCAGTTCTGCCAGGAGACCAGCAAACCCCAGGGGTAAACCCAGTAGGGAGGGGCTGACTTGGCTAACCAGTCATAAGGACTGTAACCAAGCTACTACCTAGGCTTCCTGAAATAAGGTGTGCTTCAGACTTGGGTCTTCTTTCTTTCTTTCTTTCTTTCTTTCTTTCTTTCTTTCTTTCTTTC
>ML677348.1:30450556-30498164 GCA_007922305.1 Dermatemys mawii | reverse complement strand
TTCTTTCTTTCTTTCTTTCTTTCTTTCTTTCTTTCTTTCTTTCTTTCTTTCCAACCCCATGATGGAAATTGGGTGGAGCATGGGCTCCAGCCAAGCTTGGGAGACACCCCAGAGAGCCTATTTTCACAGAAAGTCAGTGGAATAACTATTCAGGAGAAAGTAAACATGGAAGACAAGGGACTATGGGATGACCAGAAATATGGATTCATAATTGTTTTGTGTTTTTTCCTTCTCCCAAATCCAGTCCTTATAGTCATACTGTCATTTTTTTATAGTTAAACAAAACTTCTTCAGTTTTTTTTGTCTACTCAACTTTATAAACTTTTGCTGGGTTAAGAGCAGAATACACAAACCCCAAATACTAGAACAGCTGTTTTTCCATATTAAACATCAGAACCTGCACCCACTTCTAAAAGAGTAGGAAAAACAAACAAAACATGACAGTAGTGATTTTCTTTCCCAAAAGTCTATTTCTTGAAATTTAGAAGATACATTCAACATAGTGTACCCACCAAATCATACTGTAAAACTGACCATTAGGGTCCAGTGTCATGAAGTACTAAGTGCCTTAATGAAGAGAGTACATGGCACTCTCAGCGAAGTTAATGATACCTTGCAGGACTGAGTCTTTGGTTAGTTAAGGCTCAGTTAACATTGAAAAGTTACTTTGTAAACATAGCATTATGGAATTGTATGTACATTGTCTCTCATGCGTTTTGTATCAAATTTGCACCATTTGCAACTAAAGTGAAAGTGTTTCTAACTGCCAGCTCTGCTAACACATTTCAAATATCTAACTTCAACACCATCACCTGTAATAAAGGGCTTGTATACAGAACTGTATGGCAAATTGATGTACAATGGATTCACACTCCAGTTTACTCTGCAGAAACTTGCTATAGAGACTAGCCCAAAGGTTCTGCAGGCCTAAATCTACAAATGAATTTTCAACCCCGTTGTTTACAAATTCTGAGTGAGGACTTGGCCCCAGTAAAGTCAATGGCAAAATTCCCATTGATTTTAATTATCACCCTCTGTCCTCAGTTAAACCTGTGGGACACCATTGTCTTCAATTTGGCCTTGAAATTAGATCTTAGTTAACAATTATGTCAATTAAATTACTTAATATTAAAATTAAGATATATTGCTTAGCTAAGCTATGTAACTTTTAGGGCAAAATTCTCATCTCCAATTCCTCATCTCTGTCTAATTTCTAATATAAATTTCCAATGGATGTTCCATATGTACAGTATCTTTTTCTGTAGATACACTGAATAATGAATAGAAATTTATCACACAATGAGTTGCCATTTCAAGCTATTAAAATAAAGCTGTAATGTACTTATCACCTAATGTCTTTCACCAATCACTTCTATATTGGTCACAATAAATTTATGATTTCCTTTTCGAAGTATTCTCTGATTTATATTTGAACACTTGTAGGTGGTCTTGCATAAGAGGATTTTTCAAATTTATACCCTTCTTAATTCACCCTGTGATTCTCCCGGAAGACTGGAAGTTAGTTATGTAGAGAACACTTCTGCTTAAGATACATTCACCTAATAATTGGCAGAAGAAATATTTTGATAGAAATTAAATATTAACATTAAATTTATAATATTAAATATTATATTAAAAAGGCAACTACTACTAGCATAATTAAAAACTTAACAAAGCTGTGGTATTTACTTTATTGCAGTAGTTCTGTATACCAAAAAGAAGAATTAGCACAATGTAGCTTTTAATTACCAGAGTGTTTTGTTTTGTTTTTAAATGGTGCCCACCTTAGACAGTTTTTTGTGTCTTATTTTAATTAGCTATTTATATAATTTAGAATTTATTAGACATTTAAAAATACATTAACTGCTTTACCCACCATATACAGCATTGCCTAACCCAAATATGTTGATAACGGAGGTGTTGCAGGATGAATGAAAGGTTACTCAACTGAAGCTTGCTTAGAAGTAGAAATTAGATTAATTAAAATAAAAACAAATAAAAAAGAACTAGCCCAATACTCAGGGATGTGTTGGCTGCTGCTTCCTGCAGCCCCCATTGGCCTGGAACGGCGAACCTCAGCCAGTGGAAGTTGTGATTGGCTCAACCTGCAATGCTGCAGGTAAACAAACTGTTCTATCCCACCAGGGGGTTTCCCTGATGGTCTGTGTGCCAAAGGTTCTGATCCCTATTCTAAAAAAATCAACAATGTTCAAAACAGAGAGGGGAAATTTTCAGAGTAGGGTTTTCAAGAGACAGCATAAGGAGAGAAGGGATGCTAGGAAAAGACTGAATGAGAAGTGAGAATTTTTTCTGACATGGAGAGGAGGTGACAAAAGGATGGGAGGCAGAGAAACAAAATAAAGACCTCTAAAAGGCGAAACTATTAATTATTTTCTTCTGTCCAAACTAAAAATAGCTTTCAAATCTTTTGAGTTTTTCTTGTCACTAATCAGAAGATTGTAAATTTTATTAAACAACACAGGCATCTTTGCAATGAATGTATAACAGCACAGAAGAGATGGGTGAGTTGCCATCCTGCCACATGGGAGCTAAACTACTGATTCTGAATATGAAAAAAAATCTGTACTTTTTATTATTATGGTTAAAATGATATTGATATTTAGACCCAAAGAGTGAAGAAGGCAATGAGGGCCAATATGCAAGTATGATTGTAAAGATTAGTAGTAGCAAGCAGTAAAAGAGTTTTAGAATATAAGAAGTTCAGTGAGGAAGAAGATAGAGACAATTATAAAAAAGCAGCACAAGCCACAAAAAAAAGAAATGAGCATTAAACTTCAGACTGAAAAAAACATTTTAATACAAAGATAAAGGGGCTATTCAAGTATATTCACAGAAGACAGAAAGGAAGAGAGACCAACTAACTAGCCATGGTAGTGGTAATGAATTAAAAGTGGGAGACAAGAAAAATGACAGATATAGAAAATACAGATCACAGAAAGGAGGATGAAGATAGATAACTGCCTAAGACAGTGACAGTGTTTGGTAGGAAGTTACAGGATAGCAATAATACCTATTTAAACGGTTGTGGAAGGGTTCAATTTACATAAGGCTTAAAAAGCTCAGATCCAGAACACATACATGTTTGAGCTTAAATGGGAACTAAATATGGAAATATGTGAAGTAATAAATGTAATATATAGTTATGCTTTGATAAAATATATTCAAAACCATAATGTATATGGTCCAATGGGGGCTGCAGGAAGCAGCAGACAGCTCCGCTTACCCTGGGGGGTCACGTGCCAAGGTTGCTGATCCCTGCCTTCAAGTATATCCAGATTGTGGATGATTGATTCCTTGTGCATTGGGAAACTGAGCTGCAGGGCCCAAGACACCTGCTACTTCTCAAATTTATTTACAAATTAAATAAATGTATTTAAAAATTAAATGAAATGAAAATAAGCCAACTCTGCTAATGAATAGAGAATCCTAGTTTGATGTCAATTGTTAGTTATCTAAAAGATTACTTTCCAGCAAACATTACTAAAACAAATCTTTCCAAATGAGCTTTGAAGCTCCTAATTTATTGTACAGAAGCAAAACCGATGTATAACAGATGGAAAGAAAAGCATTGCCCTATAAAGCCAAGGGAAGAAAAAAACATAAAAGATCAGAAATATTGGTGGAATGACTAAACACCACTCAAGCCATCAAACTCTTTCCCTTTTAGCACTCCATGTCTCCTAGGATGACATTTAATTGCTGTAAGAATGGCTCCAGCGTTTTTGCCTCAACAACCCTGCTTCATAGGCTATTCCACATTTTTATGGGGCTCTGCATGATCAAATGTTTCTTGACATCTGTTCTCTTTTTTTCCCTCAAATCCATTTGTGACCCATTGTTTTATTGACACAGTAGCACTGAAAATACCAACTTGATCTTAAAGTGTTCATAGCTTGCTTTTTATTTTTAAATGAAACTTAGGTTTGAAATGCACTTCCTTACTACCTTTGTTAAATGTTATAGAAAATGTTATTAGTTTATTTTAATCTTTTTGCTCTAGCTCATTAATTATTGTTCTCTCTTATTGGTCATTCTTCTTAATTATACCATCAAGGTACTTCTGAATGGACATTAAGCTAGACTCAATGAGGCTTTACAGACTTCTTTAAAGTCTTTTTGAACTCTATAAACTGTTTTATGCATCTATAATTCTGATACCGAGAGTGACTATGGGCAAACAAGTGTTTATTCAAACTAGAATAGGATCATTGAGAAATGTTTAAAATTATGAGTATGACACATTATTATCTAACAATATACAGTAAGAATGAACATGGTATGAATAAGGAAACTGAAATAAAGCCGTTGTGGCAAATTAGGGTGACCAGATGTCTTGATTTTATAGGGACAGTCCCAATTTTGGGGGCTTTTTCTTATATAGGCACCTATTACTCCCCATTACTGATTTTTTAGACTTGCTATCTGGTCACCCTATGGCAAATGTTATAATTAACTTTCATTACAGTAACAACAGAAAGCAGGAAAACACGGATTTCAGCAGGAGCTGCTGCTAACGCATTATGGGGTCTTTGGAGCTAAAGCAAGCCACAGATTGTGCAAAAAGTTCAGATTCTATGGAACTCCGGGACTGTTCTTGAGAGATTCTGAGCACTTGCAGCTTCTATTGCCTGTGAAGTATTCCTGAATTTCTGTTAAACTCAGTGTTATGTTTACAGCATACAAACAGGGAAGCAAGAGTAGTTTATGTTTAATTCTTTCTGGAAAACTGAAATGTAACACTCCTTTATTTTTTTAAAAATCCAAATCTTTAACACACAGGAATGAAAAACAAAGAGACAAAGAATGCTGCTTCTGAAAACACAGAGGAACACATCATCCCATCTCACCGTACGCTGGCTCTCTGAAGACTGCCTACAGTTCTTAAAGCCCCACATTCCACAGTTTCCTGTAGACCACCCAAGCCTGCAACCAGGATCAGTAGACCCTTTACAAATTAGTGATAACTTCTCATTTTAACACAGTTTTCAATATATCTCACTAAGAACATGCCTATTTCATACAATATGGAGACACCCCAGAAGGCAAACAGAGGATCTGCATCTGAAAGAATAAGCAATTGAATCAACTGATTATATACAATATTATTGTACTATAAAAGTGCACTGATTGAAGTCTAATGAAAGATATACTGGTCATAAATATCATTGTGTGGTGTATGTATAAAGAGATATGTGTGTGTGCTAGACTATGTTAATAGAATATGCTATGCAGAAAATTGATAAACAGTCTGATTTAGACAAAGAGACATAGATTTACCTGTCAAGATCAATCTTTATAATCCAGAGGACACTGAAAGTACATTTATATATAAGGCAAACAAAGCAATCAAGCTAGCAAGCAGCAGCTTTGTGAGCCCACCAATGGGCGAGGGGCAGAGTTTGCCTTGCCACAGAATCTTCCTGGCTCTTGAGACAAAGAAAATGCACTTTGGAAAATATAAAGGTGATCAAAAGGACACTTTCATTAACCAGGAAACAAAGGGAACACTACTCGGATTCTGTGAACATTGTGTCCCCTTGCCTGGAGGGCTGGAGATGCTAGTAACTTGACGTAAGTAAGATAACTTCTTAGGCAAAGAAAGTTTTATTCACTAGAAAGAGTGTTTTATTTTCTTTTGTTTATAACCACATATCTCTTTTTCTCTTGTTTAGTATCACTTACGTCTCTGCTCTTTGTAAATAAACTTATTCTTGTTTTATTACCAATCCATTTCAGTGTTGTCTATTTAAGAGAAGTTTGAGTCTTCAGCTAAACTAACAGATGACATGTGCTCTCTGTGAGAGGAACTGGACACTACAAGGAGACGTCTCAGAAGAACTTGGAACTGAGGTTCACTGATTTTACCTGAAATGCTAGGTTCATACTGGTAGAGTCTTTCTTGAAAAGTCTGCTGGCAAGGCAGACAGGCTGGTGTGTCACAAAGATGACACATACATAGCATAGCAACACCAAAGCTCTTACTGCTGGTAAGGCAGATTGGTAACAATGGAACAGTTTGGGGTGTCCTGGGCAGGACATCACATCTCCCAAACGTGCAAACAGAAACAAAGAAAACATCACACTTAGATTTTTCTTACTGCATACAATAAAGTGGACACAATACACTTAAAGTAATCATTTTAGTACATCATCTTTACTGTCTTTAAAAACACTGACACTGCCCTAAGCTACTGATCTTTTGCAAACAATTCTCTACCTGCCTACTGGAAAAAGCAATAATGGAAAGCAAGCCTATAAGCTTTGTGAACACATTCTTCCTAACTTTTTCTTCTTGACTAAAATTATGCTAGCCTGTTCATTGGCTCTAGATTCAGGCTCTTGGAGAAATATTTTCTCCTGTTTCTTGAGACAGTTTATGCCGTCAGAAAGTATGGGATTTTTTTTTTCTCTACCTGACAAACCCTCTTGAAATGTAAAAGCCTGTGGAAAAATCCTGTTATGAAAATTATCACTTTTCTTCAGAAAAGACAAAAGCCTCTGTTTTTAACAGTGGCCAAGCTTTAGCTCCTCATGCTTCTTGAAGGTGACCTGTCAAGCTTAAATGCCACCTTTGAATTATTGCATTTTTTTATACAATTGAGAAAGTCTCTGTGAAGCCTGATGAGGAGAGTACTGGGAGAATCTTTTACAATGTTTCTTTTATAGATTTCTCTTTGGATAATTGATCCATATTCACAAAATGGAATCCCTATGTTGTCACAGTTCACGCAGTGCTTGCCTTTAATTGGGTGTCATCTTTGCTAGAATTTGAAACCATCTCTTCCAGACAGAGCGTATTGCATGATTATTATTTTGTAGCCTGACAAAGATTTGTGGAACCTACTGTGGACCAAAGTCTGCTCTCAGTGACATCCCTGAAAATGAGAGCACAACATATGAGGATTCAGTTCTGTAATGCTTTGAAAATGAAGTTTATTTAACTGCTTTCAATTACTATATTATTGTAGCAGTTTAATTTTTGTATATTAAAAAAAATATGGACAGAATTTTTGAAGACACACAATTCCCATTGACTTTCAATGAAAGCAGAGTGATTTATGTCCTTTGGCACTTCTGAAAAACTCACCCTTAATCTTTATGGATATTATGAGTTTTGCTTTCTTTTCAAATAACATATAAACCCTCAATGTCTCTTGGACATGGTGGCTTCAGGGTGGAATACACTGTACACACGGAATAGAGTGGGGATTGTGGGATCCCTGTTTCTTGGGGAATAGTTCTAAACCATTTCTGCAGGGATTTTTTTTAAAAGCCCTCATTGCTAATGCTTAGACTCATAGATTTTAAAGGCAGAAAGGACTACTGTGATCACCTAGTCTGACCTCCTTCACCTTGCAGGCCACAGAACATCCCATGCCCTCTCTTGAAAAAAAAAAATCCCTAACCTATGGCTGAGTTACTGAAGTCCATAAATCCTGGTTTAAAGACATCAAGTTACAGATAATTCACCTTTTACACTCATTTAAATCTGCAATGATCCATGCCCCCGGCTGGAGAACACAGCAAAAAACCCCAGGGTCTCTGCCAATCTGACCTAGGGGACAATTCCTTCCCAGTCCCAAATATCTGTTAGACCCTGAGCAAGACACACCAGGAAAATACCTGGGTTTTCCTGTAGTAAACTCTGAGCTCTCTGCATCTAGTGTCTCGTATCTAGCCGTAGGGGAGTTTTGCTAATGGCAGTTGCCAATGGGCCACATGCCATTATGAGCAGTCCCATCATACCATCCCCTCCATAATCTTATCAAACTCAGTCTTGAAGAGAGTTTTTTCCCCCACTACTCTCTTTGTAAGGCTGTTCCAGAACTTCACTCCTGTGTATTTGGTCAAATACAGGGATGGGGAGAGAGGAAATGGATTACAAGTAAGTGGACTGGCCTCACTTAGTTGATACTTGTCTTTATATTGCTTACGAGTCATGAGTATCTGGGTGACCAACAGGTATACATGATTAATATTTGAGAATGCTGAGTCTACTCATTTGTCCTAAAATTTGTTTACCTGCCGCGTCCACAGGTTCGGCTGATCATGGCTCCCACTGGCCGCGGTTCGCTGCTCTAGTCCAATGGGGGCTGCTGGAAGTGGCACAGTGCTTCCCACAGCCCCCATTGGACTGGAGTAACGAACCACAGTCAGTGGAAGCCGCGATTGGCTGAACCTGCAGATGTGGCAGGTAAACAAACCGGCCAGGCCCGCCAAGGGTGCTTACCCTGGAGGGCCACGTGCCAAGGTTCCCAATCTCTGCTCTTAACCCTCATCTATGCTAGTGACAGTTTGTAGTGTACATATGCTGCATAGCCCTAGCACAGGTATAAATAGCAGTGTAGACAGTGAGGCAAGTAAAGACATGCCAGGACCGTAGGTTATGTACCCTACATAACGCTGTACACTCAAGTCGTGTGTCCCACATTTTCACTGCTATATTTAGCCATGTAGTGTCCTACCGCCAGAGCTTTTCCCTGCAGAGCGTATTGCCCCAGCACATACGTTCTAATACTAAATCCAGGGATCGATTCTTTAGTGGCTTTCTCTATGTCAGCTCTTCTAAATGCTACACAGGGGATGTTTCTAAGACAGGGATGGGAACCTTTGGCACATGGCCCATCAGGGAAATCCTCTGGCAGGCTGGGATGGTTTGTTTACGTGCAGCATCGGCAGGTTCGGCCAATCACAGCTCCTACTGGCTTCAGTTTGCTGTTCCAAGCCAACGGGGGGCTGCAGTAAGTGGTGTGGGTCAAGGGATGTGCTGGCTGTCACTGCACGTTCCATTGGCCTGGAACAGCAAACGACAGCCAGTCGGAGCTGCAATTGGCTGAACCTGCAGATGCTGCAGGTAAACAAACAGTCCCCTACCACCAGCGGATTTTCCTGACAGGCCACGTGCAAAAGGTTGCCGTTCCCTGTTCTAGGATATTACTGCCTGATAAAACACGATCTCTCAAAGCTTCAAAGACTTTTTGAATTGAGAAGTCCCACAGCACCTCTGCAAGCAAACTATGTTCTTCAGTTAAAATGAAGCTGAAGCTGTAACACAGGTTTCATGATTTATTCATCCAAGTAGACCCAGTGTTTTGCCCACAAACAGCTTTCCCCAGAGTTTACTTACTGGTTGAGTGTTCAGATGATCACATTAAGTCTTTAAGACACCATCAGGGTCTGATGTCATTCAGATACCACTCAGTTGTAAAGTAATGTATTGACAGTGTAGTGCTTTTCAGTGTTCCATTAGTATAGTTTCACAGCAATTTTGGAGTAACCCTGCCTTTTTTGTGACATGCCAGCTTAAAAACCCAGGGTCTGTGGCTTTTTAGAGCACAACTTGTCTTTATTTACTTTACAGAACAAGAGTAAAGAACAAATTAAATGATGAAGATCATTTTGGCATTTAGTTTTGTTTATGATCCAAACCTCCAACATAAGAGGAAGAAGATTACATTATTTTCATTGTACATTAAATTCAGATGTTAAATCCCCATCATTATGATCATACTTGTATCTTACATGGTGTTTCAGTGAACCACGTAAGATGTTGACATGTTACCTTTGTATAAGGAAACAACTTATTTGGGACACAATCTACTTAACACATCCAGTTTTCAGGCTTCAGTTAAGGGGGAATAAAATTGTGTGATTTCAAAACATGTGTAATCTTAGAGCACCTAGCAGGAAAACACCATGACTACTTAATTGTTCATTTAGCAATCTTGGTAAGCAATATGAGTTAGATTAGGGTTCGACAACCTTTGGCATGCAACCCACCAGGGTGAGCCCCCTGGCAAGCTGGGCCAGTTTGTTTACCTGACACATTCATAAGTTCAGCCGATCGCAGCTCTCACTGGCCACGGTTCATGGGAAGTGGCGTGGGTGGCAACAGCTTCCCACAGCCCCATTGGCCTGAAGGGGTGAACCGCTGCCAGTGGGAGCTGCAATTGACTGAACCTACAGACACAGCAGGTAAACAAACTGGCCCAGCCCACCAGGGGACCTACCTTGGCAGGCTCAATGCCAAAGATTTCTGATCTCTGAGTTACATGGTGAATCATCATAAGGCACACATATTCATGTGAATCAGGAAGGAACAAAAAGTAGCAAAATAGACTGGGACTGTAATCCATAATAAAGAGTGACTTCTGGCAGAGACATACTTTTCACAAGGTTTCCATTGAATTGGTGTAAATATTGCTATCTTTGCAGTACCGTGCTATCTATCTCCCATTCCCAGGTCCCAGCAAACAGAGAATAGGGATACAATTCCTGCCCATGCTGACTAATAGCCACTGATGGACCTAACCTCCATGAATTTATTTAGTTATTTTTTGAACCCTGTAAAACACTGTAGGGGGTTAGCAGTTGCCCCTCACCATCTGGAGATCACACCGCCTCATTACATCAGAGGCCACGCTAGGAGGCTACAACGCCTCATTACATCATGAGGCGTTGCTCATGGTTGAGAAATTAGCTGAGTCACTCTCAACCTGTAGCTCTGGTCGGCAGTCCAGGTAGAATGATAGGCAGCTAGGGTCTCTAGCCCATAATCAGTGCAGTGAAGGGTCGATGGCTTGGACCTGTATTCAGGAGCAAGCAGCAAATAAACTAATAATAAGCTGAGCCCATAGTCAAGCCGATATGGTACAGAGTCTTGGTCACAGACCTGCATACAGGTCCGAGCAGCAAAGTGTTCAGAGTCCAGTCCCTTAGTCAGGGTGGTGTAACAAGTCCTTCAGACTCAGTCCAGGATAGAGCACCCAAACACAGTCCAGGGGAGCTTAGGTAGGGTTAAAGTCTAATGTTCTCACTCAGCTTATGGTAAATGGATGAAGGTCTTCTGGCCTACAGAGGGGGAATACTGCCACCCCGGGGTGATGTGGGCCTTCCCAACTCCACTGTGTGCCATCCCAGGGTCCTAATAGTGGTGGAGGGGTCCACCACTGGGCCAGCGGGGATCTTTCTGCAACACACTGACCTCATTGCAGGCCAGCTCTCAACCAGACGGTTGTCTAGTTCCCTTGGGCTACTTCAGATCTCCCCCTTGGGGCTACTTGGGTCCAAAGGGATCCTCTGAGTCATCTGGGTAGAAGGACACGGGCAGTCCTGGCAATTCCTCCTCAGCTTGGTCAGTGTGTGGCTCCGGCAGCCTCAGCCAGTCCTCAGCGCCACAGGGGTTTGTGGCAGTCTCCCAGTGAGAGAGCTCACAGGAGGTGGCTGGCTCCTTAGTGGCTACAGGCCAACTGAGCTTGCAGATCAGCCTTTTTCACTTCCTATCCTACTCCCTGACTTCTATTGGGAGGGGTGAGCACAGCCTGGCTTCACCCACCGGGGCTTTGTGAGTGGTCCCTCTTCTTCTGGGATAGTGGGGGGACACTCTACCTCTCTACAAGTATGTAAACTATTTGCAAATTCAAGACACCTTTGCAAATTTTTCTGATCAAAAAAAAAATTGAAATATCAAAATGGTTCATATCAGCATTTCCATCCTAAAACATGTTGACTCTGCTTTTCACAAAGAAGTATCATTTCAGAATTTTTCCCAATTTTGTTAAAAACATAAAAAAAGATTGTAAAATCTCAGAATGAAATATTTATTTTCTGGTTCCACGTAAAGCAAAACTGGGACATTTTGTTCCCTGAAATTTCAAACAAGCTATTGTTTATAATTTGTTTGTTCTGCCACTAAACTGAAAAATTTATTATTCATGTCAGGAACCATGAAAACCTGCCTGCTGCCTTCACCAAGTTATACACACTAGCACTTTATTCTCTACTGAATCAGCCTGAATATCTGGAGGATAGACACAGCAGTGTAAAGTCCTGCTAGAAGTGAGACTCTACCCCTATGTGATCCACATTTCAACGTTATAATTTTAAAAGTACCCCATTCTCCACTTCTCTGGACAAGAAAATCACCTAAGACTTTTCTGAACTGGTAAAACACATACACACATATTCTGGCTTAGACAGAGTTACCTGAATGTTATTCAGATATATATGTATATATGAAGAACATGCAGGTAACTCTGTCTAAGCCAGAGAATGCTGAGAACACTCAACAAGTTTCTAGGATCAAGCATCAGAGGGGTAGCCATGTTAGTCTGGAATTGCAGAAGTGACAAAGAGTCCTGTGGCACCTTAAATACTAACTAAAGTATTAGAGCATAAGCTTTCGTGGGCTAATACCCACTTTGTCGGATGCATGCATGAGATAACAGATGGTTCAGCCTCATTAGACCCACCCTGTTATCTTTAACCTGGCTCTTGCCTACCTATTTATACCTGCCCCTGGATTCTTCCATGGCATGCATCTGACGAAGTGGGTATTAGCCCACGAAAGCTTATGCTCTAATACTTTAGTTAGTCTTTAAGGTACCACAGGACTCTTTGTCACTTCTAGGATCAAGCAGAGAGACTAACAAACATATGGACAGGCATATCTAGAGATGCAGCTCTGAACTTGGTCTTTAATATAAAAATAAATATTCAAGTTTGCTAAGGAACTGTAAGAAACAGAATGTCACCTAAATGGCTTCCTTTTAGTAGGATTAATGAGTGCTGGACTTCATTCATTTTATATATTTGCTCTGAATTAAGAGCTCTGTTCAGATGCTTTGTAATGTAAAGCTAACATGGGGAAAGGGTCTCTGTAAACACAAAGATGGAACATTTTTCTTTACTTCATATTTCTTAACTTTAAGATCTCTGTGTATTTTCTGCCCATTAAACTTTACTTTTTTTAGTGCAGGACATATTTCAGCACCTTCATAAAGATTAATAATTATAATTAAACATATTGTATGCACGATCAAACAACTGCTGGTAAGAATTAAGTAGACTGACAAAGGTTGCAGAGATTTCAGATCTATCAACCATAGCTCATGGAACTACAGTTTGTGATTTGATTCTGCAACAATTGCTATTCTCAGTGAATCAAACTCTACTCTCAACCATACCAGTGTAAATAACTTCAGATAAATTAGATGTACACCACTGAGAACAGAATTTGGCTCAATGTCACAAAAAAGGCAGGGTTACTTCAAAATTGCTTATTCTTTGTTGTTCATTGTAAGGATATTCTTCAGGGCTGGTCCTTGTCCAGCTAGCATGTTAGGATACTGCTTGTTTGTGTGTTTGGTAGAAGGAAGGGGTGCCATTTAAGGGATAGACTTCATATTAAGCCGACACAGTTGGAACTCACTTCAATGATAGCCCAGGAAAGATTAAAATCCAGGATATATTTCTAGAGAAAGTAGAACAACAACACACCAACTTTTCTAAAATCCCTGCACAGCATGTCCTTTGTGAGATGAAGTCTGAATATTGCTTCTAGCTCCCACTCATGGCATCCCAGTTGCTGGAACAGTCCCATTCCCCCTTCTGGCCTCCACCCTCAACATTCCAGCTGGTTTAATTACCCTTCCTCTCTGCTCCCACCACAAGCCAGGAGCTCCACCAAAGCTCATGGAGGCCCATGACTTCTCCCAAGATATCAGACATGTCCTGTATTACAACACCCTTCCACTTTTCAGGCACCTGCCTGACCCATTCTCCTTCCTAGATTTCAAAGCCCTCCAAAATCTGTCCTGCCATGCCACAAATCACTGGTGCAACTTCCTAAACTCAGAGTTGTGTATGTGCACTGCACACCAGGTGTGTGGTCTCTTTCTTTCGTGGCCCATACCAGAGTCTCCTTCTTCCTGCTTCTTGACCCTCCACTGGACAGTGTGATATTTCCCCCAAAGTTCAACAACTGAAAAGAATTATTTAAACACTAAAACATAGCTATAAGTTAACCACATGTCAGCAGCACTAAATTCTGTCTCATTAAAACACTGTTTCACCTATCTTTAGTGCAATGACTGTAATTAAACCTTATACCGAAATTAAACCCAAAATTGTCTTTTAACTTACATTTAGACTCAAATTCAAACCTAATCCTAACATGTAAATTAAAGTTAGAGAGAGAGAGAAAAATCCTAACATGTAAATTAAAGTGAGAGAGAGAGAGAGAGAGAGAGAGAGAGAGAGAGAGAGAGAGAGAGAGAGAGAGATCCATTCAATGCTGAGACTCAGCTTATTTGCATTTTCTTTTCTTTTTTTAAAAAATCACAAGGACAAATTCTGCCCCCAGATATGCCCATGTAACTCTTGGTAATTTCAACTGGAGATGCAGACAATTAAACAAGGACTGAGTTTGGTTCAGAGACCTGTACCAAAGGTCAGATGAGCTGCTTGTTTTGCAGTCCATTAAAGAATATTAATTTGGAGGTAAAATTATGCCCCAAATGCCTTATTGCATCATATCCAATATTAAAATAAAGAATTTAAGTTGTGATATTAAGTCTCATAATGTTATCCCAAGCACTTCAGACAGCATTCCATACATTGTTTACACATTCCACACAATACACCTTTGAACCTCCATAGATTAACCCACAGTAGGAGAAGAGAGGAGAAGGACGATGTTCCTTCCTGCTCCTGCCTAGCAATGTTGGTGCTATCTCAATCCACTGGGTGCCCTGCTCACCACCAATTTCTGGATTATACTCCAGTGGCTGGGAACTATTGGCATAATGTGTCCTTTACATCCAGCCTTCCCATTGCCTTTACATCTCATTGTAATCAATGAGGCCACTTAGATGCCTGGGCATATCTAGGTTCATGGTACAGAAAGGATTCATTTTTCCTCACGTAAGACACAACAAGAACTTGGTGACATTGTTTCAGATCAATTGCTGTGTGGAGTAGCAACAGGACATGATCACTGTGTATCTTCAAAAGCTGCATAGAAAAAAAGAAATACATTCCTTCTTCTCTTTAATATCTTATTCTACACAGCTTGCACATAAAGGTACTTGTACAAATGGGGGTAACTTATGAAATGTTAGCTCCACAGAGGATTTCACTGTCTGACACACAGTTATTCTTTAATCTTTTTTCTGTTCTCCTATTGATAGTGAAACTGTATGTCCCTGTCTTCCCATCTTCCCTGTGTCTTTAATTGACTATAGACATCAATATAAAACACAAACAAAAGAAATAAAATGTGCACTATCAGAGATAGGACTTCTGCATGAGATACTATATAATGAAGCTAGTCTAAACCACAATGAAAATTTCCTTAATCAGCACCATGGGAAGTATATAAAAAACAAGAAAGGTTGAATAAATGTATTCACTATTGTTGAAATGCCCTGAACTATGTCAAATAGACGAAGCTGCCACTTAACAGAAATGCACCAGATAAATCAGAAAAACAAACAAACAAATTAAAAACCTTTGTATAAAATATACAACAACTGCCCAGTTAAAATTTAAATCATGGAAGGACATGATTTAGTCAGTGCACAGATCAGTGAACAAGAAGTTATGACTCTGTGGACAGAGACCCCTATTTTCCACAGCCACAAAATCTGTGAAATCCATCTTCAGAGAAGAACGTTAGCTGGAGAACATTAGCTTTAATTTTAAAGAAAATTAGGCTTCCAGTCTTTAGATCAGTGGTGGACAACCTGCAGCCACGGGCTGTACACGACCCTTCAGAGTAATCCACTGGTGGGCCACGAGACAGTGTTTAGACTGACTGTCTGCAAGCCCGGCTGCCTGCAGTTCACCTTCCTAACCAATAGAAGCAGCGGGAAGTGGCAGCCAGGAAGTCCCTGTGGCCTTTGCCACTTCCTGCGGCTCCCATTGGCCGGGAACAGCTAACTGAGGTCACTGAGAGCTGCAGGCGGCTGTGCCTGTGGACGGTCAGTATAAACATTGTCTCGTGGGCTGTCAGTGGATTACCTTGATGGGCCTCATGCCGCCCGTGGGCTGGAGGTTGCCCACCTCTGCTCTAGATTGATGAACAACCTTAAGGTGATGTTAACATCATTGTTAAGCTGATGCCCTTAAGTACTCATCACAATAAACTCATATTATGACATAACTGTTTTTATTAAAAGCTGTTTCTTTAGGAGAAAAGTTTCATAATTTAATAAATATAACACAGATCTATGGCACATACATACACAAATGAGATACAATAGTAACATAGTAAATGTAAAATAGTAATTAACTAGATAAATAATGTCATTATACTTGCTCATTTTTACTCTATGCTCATTTTTACTCTATGCTCATTTTTAACTAGATAAATAATGTCATTATACTTGCTCATTTTTACTCTATGCTCATTTTTACTCTAAGATATCTAAGTATCTTTACAGTAATAAAGTATGGTTACATTCCGTAAAATGACTCTCTAAAACTGGCACTGAGTTTCCATATTTATAGTGACTCACAAAATTTATGTCAGATTTACTCAGTGTCGAGATAAATAAAAATGTGTTTCTTCTAAATGCTGTCTACTAATGCTTGGTTCTCAGAATCAAGGTGGATATTTTCCTTCATCTTTTATCAATCAAAAAATAGTACATATATCTTGTTAGAATTTGTTCAACTTATTCATCCATTCAAAAGAAAGAAGTTTCATTGAAAGAAATTTTTCACAAGAACAAACAATTTCATTTTTTTTAATTAAAAAAATCAATTTTTTTGTGTAAAATTAAAAATTAAATGTTTCCATTTCACTATAAGGTAATTTCCAGAGTGGGGTGTTTTTGCAAGGGTGTTTTTTTAAAAAAAAAAAAAAAAAAAAATTCCTCTCTTTTCCTGTTGGATAAAAAGTATAATAAATAGAACAAATAGAGAAAAAAGCATTCTTGCTTGGCTACTTTTTTGTTCTCATTGGAAAAGTGTGAAAAAAAAATTAAAAAATGTGAAACAAAGTGAGTTTTTCTCTCTCTCCACATTCTCTCACTGAAAAATAAACAAACTCAAACAAACAAAAAACTAAACATAAAATCCATTTTTTCCCACAGAAGTGAGAAGGAAAAGCACACATTCAAAATGGATTTTTTCAGAGAATCATTTCTTGAAAAGTAATTTTTTTCATTTCTAAACAGTTTAATTTTTCAAAAATCTAAAATCTAAAAAAAAAAATCTAAAAATGTTCAAGTTAAATGAAAACTTCCTGTTTTCTTTTACTGCTCTCCAGAACCTAAAATGGAACTCAAGATTCCTGCATCTCAAAATCCCTTTGCAGTGAGCAAACAGCCATGAAAGATAAAGGCAAGGAGACAAGGTAGTCAATCTTTTTTTCAGATAAGTGAAATTCACAGAAAAATATTTAAGAAACTTGAAAATTCTCATGTTCTGTTATTCCTGATCCTGCCGTAATCAGATTCTGTCTAAACAGCTGCCACTTAGTACCCTGAAAATAAAGCCATATTACATCTAGTCATATCTTCCACTATTTTCAGTTGGTTAATCAATTTCACAAAAAAATTAAAAATAGTAATTTTACTACAGTAGAACTTCAATTGTATGAACATAATCTTACCAACAATTAGTTTTACAATCAATTTTTCCTGTCTGGGAGAAAAATCACAAAGAAATTTATGTCAATAAAGCACAAGTTGACATCCTTGGATATTCAAGAGCCTCACAGACTCATAGACTTTAAGTCCAGGAGGGACCATCACGATATTCAATCTGACTCCTGCACATTGCAGTCCACAGAACCTCACCCATCCTCTCCTGTAATAACCTCTGGCTGAATTATCGAAGTCCTCAAATAATTATTTAAACACTTCAAGTTACAGAGAATCCACCACTTACAAGTTATCTATGCCCCATGCTGCAGAAGAAAAAGGGAAATATCCAGGGTCTCTGCCAATTGCACCTGGGGGAAAGTTCATTCATGACCCCAAATATGGCAGTCAGCTGTACCCTGAGCATTTTGGCATGACCCTATAGTGCCTTCAATTAACTCAAAAAGCAGTGCAGTGCACTACAGTGACACATGCATTGTTTCTACTGTAATTTTGAGATGTTTAATGTTATGACCTTTTCATTTTTATGAATTTATCAATCCCCAATTAGTTTGTAAAATAATGGTTCTGTTGCAGTTAAACATAAACTCATTTTTAAAAAGACTATGCATATAATGTCTTTTATGCAATACTATGAATACAACTATTGATGACTGTTTGCTATCTTTGGATTATTAATTATTATTATTATTTGTAGTAGGATAGCACTTATTAACCACAATAAAGTTGGAGTTTGTTCAGTGCTATACAGACCACCAACAAAGAAGAGAGTTCCTAACCCAAAAAGTTTTAAATCTATACACCAGACAGACTGCAATATGTGGAGGAAATAGAAAATAAAGTGGGGCTAGGTTGGGAGGGTACAATTACAACATAGCAAACAAAGTTTAGCACAAAAACCGAAGTGTCATCTCACCAACTGTACAGCCAATATCAGATAGGATATGTGGGCTCAGAGCCAAGAGGGTCCAGCAGATTCCTAGTCATCCCACTCTACTTTTTGGAAAGTCATTCAACCTCAGGCAGCTCACATGAAAATTTCCTGCTTCCATAGTTAGGTATAGAAATTCATAAAGCAATTAAAAATGCTTGAAGACAAGACATTCCAAACCTCCAATGATGAAGAGCATCTTACCTTTAGTCAGTTGTTTTACAATGCAAGGGGGAGGTGTAGTATGACAATGAGTAAGAAACTGCTGAAGACAAACCCAAATGAAAAACAGAAGTCACCAATTACCTTCCCAGTTCTGGTGAAACCATATTATCATCTTAATGATCAGACACCAGAGGTATTTTCTATGTTGTGACATAAAATGTTACCTTTCGCAAAGCACTAGATGACCCTGACCTATTGACATAAGACAGAGTTCAGAAGTAACATACAATTGTTTCTCTGTGTCTTAGAGTTTTGTACTGATAGCTATCACAATCGTATTCCCATATAAAAACAATGAAAAGAGGAATTAAAATAATTAAGCCAACCCCACAGAATGTGTAATTAGCGGCAAAATGACACAATCAAAGTGGAACAAGGTGGGTGTGTTGTCTTTCAGATATCTTAGGACCAATATGGCTACTACAACACACAAAGTGGGTCTCACCCGAAGACATGTTAGCTTGTTGGTTAGCTCCAGCCTAGAAAAAGAAAATAAATATCACAATACAACTAACTCGCCACTGGATACATTTCCAGATTACAAACATAAAGAGCACAGAAATATTCAAACCATGGAGGTTGTTGTTTTGTGAAGGTGGAACCAGACCAATCCCTTTAAGTATTCTGTCTGTCTCAGCAGGAAACTGTTTTTACTTTACTAGCTACCAGAAATGCGATAAGATTTAGCTGTACTAGAGACTGAACTAACATTGCTCAAAACCAGAAGGCTCCCCCAGTGCACTGAGACATATCTCTGGCATTAGGCTAAAGTTTTAATGTATGCTACTGCTATCTGTGATATTCCAGGACTGCCTTGTAAATGAGATGCAACATCTTGGGGATGGAAAAAATAAACAAACCCATACAGACTTATTATGCTGGTTCCAGTGTGATGACATTTTCGACAGCCAGAGGGTTTTTATTTGCTTCTTTGTTTTACTGAGAAAAATGTGTTTGGTATGGTCTTTCCAAATACCAAACAATCACGTAACAACTTAAATTTAAATAAGATTGAGCATATTTATAGAGCACTGTGATTCAAGGTTGTTATACACAGTATTTTCCTTTTCATTTGCAATGCACTTTGTTATTACAAAAAATGTGTTAAACTTACACTCCAAAATATTCATTTAGTAAAACTGGACTTTAATAAGCTGTTCAATTTAAAACAAGAAAATATATGAAGGAGAAATATATATCAATGTCCTGACTTATATGTACTCAGCACAACCATTATGGTTATAAAGATGCTTTGCACTTAATCGAGAGCTCTTTGAGAACATTTATCAAATAGCTGAGAAAAAAATAATTTGTTGGTGTGACTAGGAGCTCTGTGGTAGTTCCTTCTCCCTCAACAGCTGCTATCTAAACAAGCCCACTGTGGAGTGGTAGTTCCATTATGACATCAGAAATAAATCCCTCCCACCTGCTCCCTCATCTCTCTTCCTTTTTTTCCCCATGTTCTCCTCTTCCTTTTGTAACCCCTGCCCTCTGGTACCATTTCTCAGCATGCTTGACATTAAGTTGGGAGCAGGCCACTAGGGAGACTTCTGCTGGGGTCATCTGGACAAGCAGTTTGCTGGGCCACAGATGAGCCAGAGCTGCTTGGCCCTTCAGAGAGAGGGGGCAGCTTGTCTCAGATCTTGTCTAAACTATGGGGCTAAGTTGATCTCAATTACACAACTCCAACTATGTGAATAATGTAGCTGGAGTCGATGTATCTTAGATCTACTTATTGTGTTCTCTACACCACACTGGGTCAACAGGAGAAACTCTCCTGTCTACTTACCTTATGCTTCTCATTCTGTCCAAGTACCGGAGTCGACAGAAGAGTGATCGGCGGTCGATTTAGCAGGTCTTGACACGCTAAGTCGATTCCCTGTGGATTGTTTGCCACTGCATCGATCCACAGTAAGTGAGGACAAGCTGTCAGAGACTAGTTTAGTTTCAGTTTTGATTTGGAAGCTGAGTGAAGCAGAACAGCACAGAGAATCTATGTTTAACAGCTCCTTCTCACAAAGGGAGTCTTTGAGCTGCTTTGGGATCTAGTGCATGGGTCAGGCAGTTCCAGCCCAGTTCCAGCCCACAATGGCAGAGAGCTGACCCAGAGCTGGCTACTGTGAGTCAGCTGATACCTCCACAGGACTGTAGACCAGGGATCCAAAATAGGACTTTGCTCCATCCAAGGGTGAAGGCAGAGTAAGGAGACCCTTCTAGTTTAAGCCATTCAGTGTTCACAGTTCTGCAGTTCTTGTCTCCAGACTCATCCTCAGTTTTAAGGCGGGAGCTGAGGTTTGGAAGAAGATGTAGGGAATTGCTTGATTTGATGATGTTTAGTACTTATTAATTGACCCTAACCCTTTCCTTCCCCTGATTCTTTTATCCTGCACTAAGTAAAGTCTGGCTCTGCTACACTATTATGGTCAGGTGTGTCTTTTCTTTTGCTAGTGTTTGTGTTGATGCACTTCATTGTTTCTTGTGTGCTGGTCTTTATATTCCTTGCCAGCTGTGGTAGTCATTCTCCCAAAGGACAGCACCACTTGCCTCTCAGGCACACTGGATGGAGTCACCAGGTATGACAAAAAAGAACGCAAGGACCAACTCATGCTAGAAGAGGGGAGAAGCCACTCCACATGGCAAGCAACAGGGAGGAGGTTTGACCTACACTTTTATTTGCATATTGCAGTTGTACTGCTTTAAATATATTTTTTTTTTGAAAAATCTATTCTCCTTGTCAATTAATTTGCACACTGCAATCTGATTGGTTTAAATATAGATCTGTATAGGATAGAGGCCTACCTACCTACTTAAAGGAACACATCTGACATACTGGAGGAATATAGATTTTGGTAAAAACAGTATATGCTAAAATAATTATCTCCATTTTACAAATGAGTAAAGTGAGAGACCAAATGGTTAACTTATAGTCAATGAGAGATGGAACTAGAATCCTAGATGAAATCCTAGCCCTACTGAGGTAATCTGTTTTACCACTGACTTCAATAGGTCCCAGGAATTCATTCCCTGAATCAAATCCCATGGGTCAAGCACTAGACAATATTTAGAACAATGCTGCAAACTGTACTGTACAAGAGTGTCTGTTATGCCTGTCTGAATACTGACACTTTGAATTCATCCACCGTACCCACCAGCAGTCATGACAGCAAAATATTTAATCTTTGGTGACAAAGTGTTTTACTTCTGATATATGACCACTTGCAGCAATGGAGTCATTTTTTAATGGCAGAAATAGGACCAACAAAACAAAACAAACAAACAAACGTAAGGCTAAAACCCCCAGAGGTCATCTCTTCCATTCCCTCATGTTGAGGTAGGATTAATACACCTTGGACTCCAAGCATGCAGTGAATTCCTCTTGCATTTCTTCCCAAATAACAAGGTGCTTTGGAAAAGATGTCAGTTTCATTGCCCTGAATAAAGTGTGTGTTAACATCAGTGGGCGTCTTGAGTGCATTGAGTACAGATAGTAAAAGAACCATTTATTTTCTTCCTGGTTTACATTAGAGATCTCTTACTAACTGAAAAATGATTTGTCTGATTATGAGACACTTCTCAGTACTATGTTAGTGGCAGGTAAAAGATATCTGCAGGTATCCAGCATGTTCCTCTCACAATATCCATTCACAGTAGTTATTGGTTTGTATTAGAAACAGCTAAACCTGTAGCAATAACCTCATGGCTAGTTCGAGAGCCATTGTGATAATTGAGCCTACAAATTTACCATCATTGTCAATTCAATTGTAAATATATAACATTCCATAAGGTTTTACAATAATATATAACAACAAATATTCATGTTGCTTTCAGTAATAAATATTATGAACAGTTGAACAAAAACCAAACAGAGAGACTAAGTCCAAACAATAACATCAAGAAAGTCACATTGAAATAATCCAAGGAGTATGTTGAAATCGTGTTCAGTAAAAGCAGAAAATATACAACCAAAAATTGATGAACCATAATTAATGTGTTGGATATTAATTCTAATTGGTTGACAGAATAATGATGGGGTGGGCTATTCATTCCCTTTCAGAGTCCTTAAAGAGACTTTGGGAAGAAAAAATGTCAGAACAGATGGAGACTACTGGAGTGAGCTTCACTATCATGGCTGCCACCTCCTGCATTTGTCAGGCCCCAAGGTCTTCATCATCCTAATCTTGAGAGATGTCCTGACTAGAGTGGTCCAGAGAGAGAGGGATCCAGATGGCATTACCACCTCTATCAGTTCCAGCCAAATCTCAACCACCACCTGAGTTGAAGTGGGATTGGATTTTAATGACAGAAGCAACAACAATAGTTCCAGCGCATCTCAACTAACTTCTCTTTTACCAAAGATACCAGTTATTATTTGATACCATCTAAAACTATCAAACCAGGTGGGAAGGGGCTTCCTTCAAGAATCTCTCTCTAGCTAAAAGGGAGAGAGAACAACAAATGTAACAAATGAAAGTCACATTTAGTATTTTACACTTCAAATAGTTTAACTGTCTTCCCCTTCTTTACTATATCTTCAAAAAAAAGTTAAAAGGATATCTAATGGTATATTCGTCTTGGTACTAAAATGGTTAAGATCTCTGTATATCAAATAATGGACCATGTTAACATTGTTAATGTTGGACACTGACTGGGTTATGTTAACACCTTTGGCCAATTTATTCCATCTACAGAGGTCATCCATGTTTCAGGTTCACTGATCTCACAATAGAATTCCAACTATAAAAATCTGTAAGTTCCATCAATGCTTATTGAACAGAGAAATTCATTTAAGTGTGTTCTATCGCTCAACACCTACATACTCAAAATGCTCCCTGAACCATTAACAGTATGAATGGACCCAGTAAAAAGTGGATTGTATCTGCTAAGAAGAGGTATATTTTGAGGGGAATGGTCCCATAACATCTCACAAGTTAATGTCAAAACAAAATCTGGCCACTTAAGGATTTGCCTTCATATCAAAGTCTGTGGGGTTATAGAAGCTAGACAAAATCTTCAGCCTTAAAAAACCCCTATTCTTTAAGATTTTGTTTATAAATTACATTTTTACTTTGTTCTAAATATACACACAAATTCAAAGTTTTTTTCCTTAGTAAGAATACAGACATTAGACAAGGTCATATCAATTAGTAGTTGCACTTTTGCTCATAAAGGAAACAACAGCTTATTTGAACACATGTATGATTTTATAGTTATTAATTTGGATCATATTGTTAATACAGCTGGACATTCAAGAGCACACAATACCATTTTTTGACCAGCTCCATTTAATAAGCAAACATTTCAAAAGAAACAAAAAAATGTTTATTTCATTCAGAGTATTTAACAGGCTTTGTTTGTTGACATAGAAATCATTCTGTGTTGGGGAAGCAATTCTATCACTTTTTTTCCTCTAGAAAAAGGGACAGGCAACAATAAGTGAGAGAATGTTACCTCCCCTTTCTCTCTCTCTCGTTTACTACTTTCTCTTTATCTAGTAGGGAAAAAATAGGCGGGGAGGTGAAAAAGTGAGCAGGAAGGGGAGTTTTCACAGAAAATATTTTTTAAAAAAGTTTTTTCTCTTTTTTAAAACTTTATTTTTATTGTTCATATATAAAATGTAAACACATAAAACAAAACATATACAAATATGCACAAGATGAAAATATGATATAAATAATAATTAACATTCATTATTAGTAAAACCTGGAAAATGACCAAACAAAACCTGAGCCCATAAAGGCCATGCAAAACATTAATTATTAAAGTGACTAAACAGATAAATAAGTGATAGCATAACCTATAAGTATCAGAGACTAATATAAATAAAAAGGTATGCTATAGTTTCACGTGTCTAGACCTCTTTGCATTTTTTCCAAACCACTGTCATTTTTTTCCCATTAAAACAGTAGTAGGGAGCTCACTAAGCCAGTGTGTTTATGGAGGAGGCAAATTGAACATTTTCATTTAGACATGTTCTTTGGGGGAAAAAAAAAAGTTTAAAATGGACATATTCTTGTGAACATTTCTATTTCATTGAAAAACCTTATTTCTTCTAAAAAGCTTTTTGCTTTGTTTTGTTTTGTTTTAATTCCTTATATGTCAGGTTTTCTACATTTCACATTGTGTTGCTCTCCTCTGGTTTGACTGAATATTGAATAAGACGTGACATAGGACAGAACCCTGTGGGCCCCACGAGATAGATCCTTCCAGTTTGACAGCGAACCACTGACAACTACTCTGAGTATTGCTTTCCAACCAGTTGTACACCTATGTTATAGTAATTTAATCTAGACCACAGTCCCAAAATACATCCTCCTTGTGAAATATGTCAAAAGGAAGTCTGGAGATGGATAATTTTCAGGGAATGGTACTATGCTCGACTTCTGTAGATATGGAAAAAACATGGAAAACCTCCCCACAAACAATTCTAACTCTCACAATGGGCAATCTAAGTCCTACTGCCTAGACAAAGTAAAAGAGATGCCGTGATCTTTGGCTGCTGTACACCACCACCATCCTTGAGTAACATATCAGCTAAATGCCACCTTCTTCACATAGACGTATGACCTATGTAAATAGTAAGAACACATTTAATGTATCTGTATCCATCTGTATTTCCTGTTTTTTTTTACTTAGATTGTAAACTGTTTGGTCAGAGACTGTCTTTTTGTTCAGTGTTTGCACATCGCCTTACACAGTCATGTCCATGACTGGGACTCATAGTTTATTACTCATAGTTCCTACTACTGCTATTAGTTAATGGAGATACTACTTTATCTATACATGACAGAAGTCCATATTTTATAGATGAAAGTCCAAATTTCTCACTCCACTCTCAATCTTACTGATAAGGAGATGTTTGACTTTGAACCAATTTTTAATCCTAATCTGTACTATCAAAAACATCTCCCATGTACAGGAGATGCGCATCAGCGGGGTGAAAGTAACATTCAACACTTTCTGATACGGGGGCCCAGAAAGGGCAGGGCCTCCGGCAGAAGGGGTGGGACTGGGGTTCATTATCTCCCAGGCAGCCTATCTGCGCTTGCTTGGCCCATGCCACCCGGGGCTCCAACAGCGATGTAAAGGACCCATCCTCCATCAGTGGCTGGGAGGGGAAAAAGGGGTTAACAACAGCACTTTAAAATTGCTGCCCCTTTTGTGCCGCCCGCCCCTCGGCAGCCCATCTTACTTTCACCCCTGCCCACCATCTGATGAAAGATTGCAATACTGTCATAGGTAATGATTTGCTGTTTCAGCATCTGCCCTATAGCACAATATGTGAAAGCCTTACAGCCTGACAGCCTAACGCAATTCCATAAATGGAGTTCACTCACATTGTTCTGCAAGTGCCTCCCCAAACTTGCAGTATTAGCTTGGAGAATACTAATGTGGTTGATGAGAAAAACTACCTCAACTGTAACCCTAATTCTGTTTCATACGACCAAAAACCTGGCTAACCTTGTCCCTGGACAAAGTTGTTGTCCTTAAAAGAGATGAAGACAACACAGGCAGGAATATCACCATATCACCATTGATATCACCATAGACCATAAATCAAAGTCATTAAGTGGTCCAAACCTGAATGCTCTGATGAATCTCAGCTGAAGGAACTGGGAAGTTGATGTGGCAAACAACGACAGAAGTCTGACTACCAGCATCATCTGAGGAGAAAGTTCATAGTAACCAGTCACAGCAGAAACATTTGCATATTTATAACGCAGCTAAGAAATAACTGGAGATTATTCAAGTCAGACACCCACAGTCAACCAAAGTACAGGGAGTTGCAAAAGTGAGGAAAAAACTATGGTAATTTTACAATATTCCTATGTTCCTTCATTCTACTTCAGTATGTTTCACTATAACAGCGTCTTAGATTATACACATCACAGCTACAGTTTCCCACAAAAATAGTATAACAATTTCCAGTAATAATAAAAAGTGTGGACATTTATTATAAGTCTAGCATATTTCTCCCCTGAGAAACACCCACATTTTAATATTTTACAGTAAATGTACAGCTTGGGATCACCCCAATCTTTTTTTTTTTCTGACCTAAATACACAAAGGCAAAGACGCATGCAAAATAGCAGTTAATTTACAGGCACAGAGTATCTGTCACATTTGGCTGAAAGTCGTATGTAATGCAGAGGCTGATGCCTGGCTGCAAGGAAAGTATGATTGGTTGAAGAGTTTATCTTTGTGGGAATGGGGGGATAATGTGCTTTATAACTTGCAGTATTTTATTCTGTTATGTAATAATTTGATTCACATGATCTGATTAAAGATATGAAAGGATAACAGAAAACTTACTCATTTTGTTCCTCATTTATACCACATGAAGGTGCTGGGGGGAGAATACTTGTTCGTATAAAATTATGAGTAGTAACAAAATAAATGGTGGATCAAAGTACTCCAATTTATGTATTAGAATTATGGATTTCCATCTATTTTTCATCGGTAGTTTCAAAACAGTATTATTCAAGAGGCTTTTTTTTCCTTTTTATCCCCTTCATCTTTTTTTTTGTTGCCTTACTGAAAGACACTTCAATAATGATAATCCTTGGAAACATTTGGCTTTTGGGAAGACTATAACACAATAACACAGAGCAGGCAGTTGCATATGTCAGCCTCCCTCTACTGAAAAGTAAACAAGCCAAAAAAACCCAAGAACATTAACATGCACAATCTTCCCTTACTCTCTTTAAATGGATCTTAAGCCTCATTTTTTAATATTTATTTTCATCATATGAGATATTACAGTGCTAATAATGAGATCAAAACATACCTAGAAACCATAGCAGAAATAACATCACCATAAAGAAAATCTTTTCTCACTTCCCCTATGCCTAACTACAGTGCATGCATAATAACTGATGGTGACAAGGGAAAATTCTTCCTTCTTTCCCTCTTTTATCCCTAAACAGCAAGCTATTCTACGTATAAACCTGCAGAATTACTTCATCAAATTCTCAAGCTGCCAAAAATTGGTAAGAAGTTGTACATAATGTAATATAGGTTCAAAAGGAAGGAACTGAAACTATTGTTCCCTACACGGACTTTGTGTGTATGAATTACAGTGCATTGTCTTTAGATGGTCGTACATCTTATTAAATTGGCAGGGCAGACAAAATTGAAGTATATAGGACTAGGACTATATGTGGCCTGCTTAGATAGGTTAAGACGTGGGGATGGTCAGGCATTTTGGGGTGAATTTTTTTTTTTTCAGTGGAAAGTGTGGTTTCCATAAAACAAAACAAAACAAAAAATGTCGACAAGAACATGCCAATTTTGCCAACAAATCTTTAAATTTTCTATCAGAAAAATCAAATTAGAAGTTCACCTTCTACTGTGGTTGAACCATAATGAAACTTTTAATCAAATTGAATTAAAACATCTAATTTTGGGTCCATTTGACATAAATCTGTATCAGTTGTGATGATGTATCACAGGGATAGGCAACCTTGGCATGTAAGACCACAGGGTGAGCACCCTTAGGGGGCCCCGTCGGTTTGTTTACTTGCCGGTTCACCGACTATGGCTCCCACTTGCCATGGTTCGCTATCCCGGTCCAATGAGGGCTGTGGGAAGCGGTGGCCAGTACCACGCTGCTTTCCGCAAACCCCATTGAATTGTGATGGCGAACCAGTGCCAGTGGGAGCTGCGGTCAGCGAACTGGCAAGTAAACAAACCGGCAGGACCCCCTAAGGGTGCTTACTCTGTGGTCCCTCATGCCAAGGTTGCCAATCCCAGATGTATCATGAGAGATATAGTCTGGCCAGGGACAATGGTGACATGAGGGACCTAACTATAACTTCCCTGAGCCACAGCATCGGATCAGGATAAGACAGTTTAATGTTGATGTGAGACCAAAACATTTAGACCAAGGATTGGAAACCTTTGGCATGAGGCCCTCCAGGATAAGCCCCTTGAGAGGCCGGGATGGTTTGTTTACCTGCCATGTCCACAGGTTTGGCCGATCGTGGCTTCTACTGGTCATCGTTCACCATTCCAGGCCAGTTGGGGATGCGGAAATCAGCACCCAAAGGGATGTGCTGGCCGCCACTTCCCGAAGCCCCCTTTGTCCTGGGACAGTGAACTGCAGCCAACAGTAGGAGTGATTGGCTGAACCTGCGGACACAACAGGCAAACAAACCAGCCCAGCCTGCCAGGGGGCTTACCCTGGAGGGTCTCATGCCAAAGGTTGCTGATCCCTGATTTAGACTATTCTTACTGCTCAAGATTAAGTATTGTGCTTTATCACAAGAGTTTAGGGTATCCTAATCGTCCCAATTTAGTAGATTAGCGCTCAAAATTGGCAGTTTGTAATAAGGGTCAGTGACCACCAAAACGTGGGAAAAACATTACAAATATATGTTGCTTGCAGTTCTGGCAAACAAAATTTTAAAATAAATGCAATATACCTATACATTTGGGGGGACTGTATGATTGGTTTTTCATAATTAGTACAACTTATAGCCACCATGTGGCATCTTTGTTTGAGACTTAGCGCTAAACACTAATGAGTATGAATATTATGCCAGAGTATGATAAATTACACTGAAAAAATATTGAATAGTTGTAGTTACCAAAGCATAAGAGTACTACAAAATTTCTTGCTGTATTTTATGAAGCATTAAACTGTTCATAGTAACTATGGCTTCTAAGAGTCATCAATAAATCAAGTTAGGCCAATGGCAGCAAAGTGATGGATATCCAGCTATCTAAGGGATTTGATCATAAGACACAAGCTAAAATGGTGACAAGGCGGAGATAAATGTTTGTGTTCAGATTAACATCCCAAGGTCAGAGTGCTCAAGCATATCAATGAGGAGTACTCAGCCAACGCTCTGAGAATATTAATCTAAAAAGGTACAACAGCTAAATGGAAAAGAAATTGAATTTTAATGAAGTCTGTTATGACTGTCTAAGAAAACATTTATAGTAAATTACTCACAAAGAGATTTGAGTTTGTTCATGCACAGCGTTTTTTTCCTTTAAAATATCAGACACTGTATAGTGATTATTTATTTATTTGATTTTAAGTAACTTTACAATGATATTGGTAAAACATTAGAAAAACACAGTAACATACTATATTTCCTTAAGGATGGGGAGGGGAGAAATGAAATGCAACTCATGCACAACTAATCCTCAAATGAATTTATTGGCACACAAAAATCTGTTAAGGTTGTGCATGATGAGTGTGTGATATTTCCATCTGCAAGGTAATAATGAAAGAGAGTGGGAGAGACATTGAAACATATAGCAAACTGGCAAAGTATCACACACAAGCCCTTCTAAAGCATCCTGATTTTTTCAAGTATCTGCATTAGGTAGTAGTGTTTTACTTTGGTTTCTGAGATACTGTAAATATTATTTGCACCCAAAATATCAGAAAATTAGGATAATAGACTTAGGGCTTGGTCCTGATCTGAGATTCCCCGCATATATGCCACTGTAGCAGATGATTTAACAAGATGTTCAGCAATGAATGTTTATCTATTCGAGATCAGTGTTAAACCCATAGGGTATATTTTTCTTCTGTCTTTTTCAAAGCAGTATGTTTTTCCATTTGTTTCTATGTATTCTATGAGCAGTGGCAGGGAAAAAATATCTGAAGTCATGAGTAATTCAATTCACTCAATCTAGCAAAATTGATTTTGTGAACTGGACTGTGCAGCATCACCTAAGAGTCTTATGCCCATAATCAACATGTGCTGGACTATTTAGATGTGGGTTCTGGCTCTTATGTAAAATAAAGATGAAATAAATAGAAATACTTGCCTCTAAGCTTTCAAACAAAAACACTTCTCTTGAAATAATGAAATGAAGGTCTAAGTCATGTTATTTCTGTGCACAATGATTCATTTGTAACACTCGATTTCCATCTTCCAGGACAGTAATTTATTTTTAACACTTTTGAAGCTGCCTCATATGACCTTATAAGCTAACTAGAGAACTATAGCCTAGAACAGTGGTCCTCAATCTTTTCTGGCCGCGGCCCCCTTCCACAGAGCGGCATCTGCTTGCGGCCCCCCGGGATATGTCTGCCGAAATGCCGTCGAACAGAAAGCTTTCACTTCTGCAGTGGCATTTCGGCAGTACCAAAATAGACTGCTGTCAAATTCAGCGGTCTCCCTCGTGGGATCGGTGGCGGCACTGGGGTCTCGTGCACCCCCGCTTGTGGTCTCGCGCACTCCCAGGGGAGCATGCACCCCACTCTGACGACCACTGGCCTAGAAGATAAACCTATTATAAGCTGGGTTGCATAACTGGCTGGAAAACCATACTCAGAGAGTAGTTAACAATGGCTCACAATCAAGTTGGAAGGAAATATTGTGTAGGGTCCCATCGGGATGTGTTCAGTTCTATTTAATATCTTCATACATTATTTAGAAAACAGCACAGAAAGTAAACTTTAATGTTTGTAGATGATACCTAGATATGAGGGGTTGCAAGCATATAGGAAGAGAGGATTAGAATTCAAAATGATCTTGACAAACTGGAGAAATGATCTGAAATAAACAGGATAAAGTTCAAAAAGAAAAATGCAAAGTATTTGAATCTAGCAAGGAATAATCACCTATACAAACACAAAATGAAAAAGTAATTGCCTAAGAAGGAGTACTGCAGAAAAGCATCTGGGGGTTACGACAAATCACAAACTAAATCTGAGTCACTAGGGTAATATTGTTGCAAAAAAAGTGATCATCGTCCTGTGAAGTATTCACAGTAGTGTTGTAAGCAAGATACAAGAAGTAATTCTTTCACTCTACTCTGCACTCCTAAGTCCTCACCTAGAGTTTTGTGTCCAGTTCTGGGAAGCATACATCAGGAAAGATGTGGAGAAACTGGAGAAAGTCCAAAAGAGAGCAATTAAAATTATTAAATATCTAGAAAACATGACCTATCAGGAAAGGATTTTTCAAAACAGGGGTTTGTATAGCCCACAGAAGAGAAGACTGAGGGAGGGCCTGATATATTCTTCAAGAATTAAGAAATTGTTATAAAAAGGAAGATGACAATTTGTTCTTCTTCAACGCTGAGGATAGGACAAGTAGTAATGGGATTAAATTCCAGCACGGGACATTTAGGTTAGATAGTTGGAAAAACTTCCTAACTGTAAGAGCAGTTAACCACTGGAACAAATTACCTGGGAAAGATGTGGAATCTCTGTCATCAGAGGTTTTTAAGAACAAATGCCTGCCATGGATGGTCTAGATCAGTGTTTCTCATCCAGGGGTACATGTACTTCCTGGGGGGATACACAGAGGGCTTTCAGGAGGTACATCAGCTTATGTAGATATTTGCCTAGTTTTACAACAGGCTACATAAAAAGCACTAGTAAAGTCTGTACAAACTAAAATTTCATACAATGACTGGTTTATATTGCTCTATATACTGTACATCAGTGATGGGTTACCTGCAGCCTGAGGGCCGCATGTGACATATCAGGATAATCTGATTGCAGGCTGCAGGACATTTTGCTGATGTTGACCTCCAGCTGGCATGGCCCCTGCAGCTCCCAGTGGCCAAGGTTCACTGTTCTCGGTCAATAGGAGCTGCGGGAAGTGGCAGCTGCTCACAGCCTTCAAACAGATTACATTGATGGGCCGCATGCGGCCCACGGGCCATAGGTTGCCCACCGCTGCTATACACTGAAATGTACATACATTTATATTCTAACTGATTTCTTTTATGCAATCAATTTTTTTAAAATGAAAAATTAAGCTATTTTTCAGGAATAGTGCACTGTGACACTATGACTGGGATCACAGAGGGTCCCCACTGAGGTTGCTCAGAATGGGGAAGACAATCCCCAAAACCAGTGGTTATTCAAATACAGTGGAGCCCCGGTATGACGCGCCCCACAGTAACGTGAATTTGGTTATAGTGCGATCATACCATGGCTCCCTGGATATGTCCCTGTCTCCTGGCACTTGGCAGCAGCTTCTCTCCCCTGCTGGGCAGGGTGGAGAGAAGCTGAGGCCCACACCTGCCGGGGACTGAGGGCTGTGGGCGCCACTGTTCTCTGTCCCCGGCAGGTGCGGGAGGTGGCTTCTCTCCCCCGCTGGACAGCGTGAAGAGAAGCTGCGGCCCCGCGCTTGCCAGGGACAGAGAACAGTGGCACCTGCAGCCTGCAGCCCTGAGTTCTCTATCCAGAGAACCCAGAAACTTTAAAAAAAAAATTCTGAGAAACCCTGCTATAAGGCGACCCCGCTTTTAACACAATGGGAATTTTTGCATCCCATGTGTCGCGTTATAGCGGGGTTCCACTGTACTAAGATCCACCAAGCCAGCAACAAAATAGGTTCTATAATGCCTTACTAAGTACACAGAAGACAAAACACGGTTCCCATAAAGCAGCTCAGCTTTTCTTTGGGCTTCCTTTCAGATAGCCAAATTGAATATGATGGGGATTATTGAAAATCTTATTCATCATATTGAAAGTTCTACCAATCCCAAAGGTTACCTCCCAGTTTAATTGATATTTCAGACGATATACAAATACAGGCTTACAACCAATTATTAAATAAATAAACATTGACTTAAAAAAAGAAAAGAGAGAGAATATTGGTTAAAAGATCATTATAGATACAGATGAATATAAATCTTAAGTCAGTTTCATAGCACAAATGGTGGGCTTCAGAGTTGCATAGAGTCCTTTCAGAATTAGGCCATAGGTTATAGTCCAAGGTCCAAAAGTAAGGTGATCCATATGAATTTGGAGAATTTAATCTTTCAGCTCAATGCTTCCCGTGATAAAGCACAGTCAGATCTGAGATGAAAAGATCAGGTCCTAAGAGTCCTTCATACAGTTCCTGGAAAGAACAGAGTCCTCTTATGAACAATAGCCTTTTGAAGTAACCTTCATTTCTTAAACTTCACCGATAATTAACTACATGGATTAACATAAGGTGATTATCCTTTAATCATTATAGACAGTTTACCACAAACTGTAAAAAGACATATAGACAATGACATTTTTTCACCTAAATTTCATCTAAATATTAATATTTCTTTTTGATATTGGAATTAACAGAATGCAGCCCTAGACAGAAACCATTTGGTTACATTGTTAACCTTTAACAAGATATAAGTAAACATAGACTCCTATAATCACCAGCTTTTTCTAATTCTTTAACAATAAAAGTTTACATTTCAAAGTTATAGCCTATATACCATGGAATGCAGCTCATTATCATTTATATACTTTTCTATAATGTATCTAAAGGTTGAATCTGGGTCAAGTAGCAAGCAAGCTGCTTAAACCTTTCTGGCCATATGTCACAGACACTTTTGTATTTTTATGTCTGATTTTGTAAGCAAGTAGTTTTTAAGTGAGGTGTAACTTGGGGGTACCCAAGACAAATGAGACTCCTAGATGATACTATACGTGCCTCAGTGCAGGGGACTGGGCTAGATGAAGTACAGAGGTCCCTTCCAATACTATATCTTTATGATTTCTATAAAATGTAACTGTTTTAAAATGTTCTCCTTCATCTGGATTTGAATCATTTTGGACAAAGAGGAATGATTAGGTCACTGATGTTAGTCTGTCATGACCAGTACTACAGTCCTGAAAACAGATAAGTCTTATTGTACTTAGTGGAGTTCTGTTCCCATTTTGTAGCATTGGTAAATAAATATATATCCATTGTAGCTACTGCAGACCTAAACTTGAAGCAGAGCACATGTGCAAAATGTGCTTACAAACAAAACAGATGTACATGAGGAAATATTAAATTCATATCTTTAAATACTAAAAAAGATAGATTCAGATTCTCAGTTGCAGTCAGAGCACAAGAGTATGAAGGAACAACAGAAGAGACAATTGTTTCTATGGGAACCAGATTGATTCTCATTCAGGATCTCACATTCCCTGAGGATTTGCTGATGGTAAAATCTGATCACTTTTGGTCTCCCTTATGCAAAAGGACCTGAAGTGGGTTAGAGAAATCTGCTCATAGAAGAAGAATGTCTTTTAGATGAAGAACTTTGGGCCTAAATCTGTAACTCTTACTCATATGAGTAGTCTCAATGAGGACAGATGCAAGGCAGAGGACTTCTCACGTAACTAGAGATGGTGTCCCTAGCTCTATATGCCTGGGAAAGGTGACAGGATGGATCACTTGATGATTACCTGTTCCGTTCATTCCCTATGAAGAACCTGGCATTGGCCATTTCCAGTAGACAGGATACTGGGCTAGATGGACCTTTGCTCTGACCCATTATGGCCATTTTTATGTTCTTATGAATAAAATTTGGGAAACCAAGCCCTACATTTCCTTATAACAACTCTATATTTTTCTTTTGGTGGATTATTTCTCTGTTTTACTTTCTGTGCTTTACAAAAGGAGACATACTTCTACAAGCTGGCTGGTTAGTTAATTTGACTCTGAATCCTTAGAGTTCCTTATAGAGGAAATCACTCTGAAACCTTCAGCAGACCAGTATTGCTGCATTAAATCAGTGCAAGAAGAATTTGGCATTAATTATTAATCATTAAGCGTGAGAAGCATAAGCAGCAGGAACTAAATGCTAACATGACTGCCTTCTTCCTGTCTATTTCATTATAATGCTGCAAGTATTTCTGAACATTTGGGAACTGTAACAGAACATGGCATTCAATGTTATGAGAAAGGGAAATTGGGTAGGACACTTGTTTCCGTTTTTTAAAAAAGAAACATTGGCATTACTTTGTCTGCAGGGAGATCAATGAAATAATACAGTGCATTTAAATGTTTCATCCAAGAAAAAGGGAACAATATTAATTATAGCCTTTAGCTCTTTTCATATAATTCCTTTAGTAATTATAGTGCAAGAAAAAGAACACAAGTAATTTAAAGACATATTTCTTTATAAGAGATCTATGTTATTTTTTTATTTTTTACTTACAAAAGGGTACATTTCAAAGAAGGACTTTGTCTTAAAGATGGGTCTGCCTTATTTGCACAAAGCCAGTGCAATCATAAATTGTAAAACAGACTTCAAAAATGTTTCTGAGGTTACATTTTATGGCTGCATCAACAGTGGTAGACCTGCTTATTGAGAGAATGTTAAGTGATGCCAGCACAAATGACAGCTGCAGAAGACTTCAAAGTCATTTCTGGCAAATCATAAATAATAGAGATAGCATTTTCTGCCATCATAGTCCTAGGAAATGTTATCTCGAGATATATTCTTGAATTAATCCTTAGATGGAAAAAAATATTTTAAGGAGTGGTAACAAACTGTCTAGAGGGCCTTTTTCTTCACATTTTTTACATCAGTTTTATGCTGGTTACATTAGTGGAAACCTGATTAATGACAAGGAGAATCAGCAATTCAGTGGAAAAAGAGAGAAATCCAGTTCAACTTCTGGAGCTTCAGTTCAACTTCTAACCAAGTTAGAATTAAAGTTTATACTTCAGAAGGTTAACTAGCACTGTACATAGCAAGTGTTAATATAGTTTACACAATCTGGGTTCCAAGTTTTATATCTCTCAAAGTGAGTTTTATGCCCTGCTTGTTTAGAATATTTCACTCACCCATCACATTTGTGGTTGGTGGCACATTATCCAGTCATGTGTAGAATGTTACCTTGTGTTCAATGCAACCAGTACAGGTGATATGATTCACCTTTCAAGTACATTTTTCCATATACAATACAAAGCTCATCTGCAAGCAATTTCCCATTGTTCTCTTAGCATAACTATGCAAAACTTCAGGTATTTAATGCAATTTCTCCAATTACATTTGTGTCCGCCTACTTATTCCTTTCTTGTGGTTTTAGTTACAATTTCATAACTTCTTACTCAAATTACAGAATCAGTCACACTTATTTGCTATTTTACTATTAGATATGCAATTAAAGGTACCTTAGGTAGCTGTTTAAATAGGTTATGAAAATGTGTCATGCCACGTCATATTCTACATAAGTTTAATATGCTTAAAGTCATAAATACTTTTAGCTCTCTTGACATAACCCATGAGGGATTCTGAGAGATTTAGGGCTATATGGCAACAACTCTTATTTCTCCCCTTTTTTCTCCTTAAAACCCCCCCCCCCCCACAACAACTGAGAAATTAAACATTAACACCCTGTCCAAAGTTAATGCAGCATTACATTACATTAGTTGCAGGTCACAAAATGCCAATAATGCAAATTTTTACCCCCTTACACGTATGCATTTTGAAAGAGCTTTTAAATGCACACCTGTAAAGGGTGCACACCTGCAAGATTGATTCATAATGTAGCTGCCATGTGGATGCCCATGTATTTGTGAACACACAATATTAAAAAGGGTTATTCTATTTTAACGTTCATATTTCTTGAAATCTAAGTGTTCATATGTGCAGCCATAACGCTACTTGACAGTATTTTTTTTGCATTTAATGTAGGAAACATTTGATGCTGATTATTGACTGACCATATTTGCTTTCCTAAGTATAAAAGCTGTACATTGGGTTAGATATTTGGAAATTTTAAAGTGTGTAAAGAACAAATTGCAGAAGAGAAATTTAGTACGAATCCTGCTGGATTAGCCAGAAAGCGAGTCCTTTTAGCTCACATGGAAAAGCTGTTGTCCACAAATTCTGGAGCAAATCTTATATACTTTACGGACCATATCTTGCAGTGTTCAGATGCTTGTGTGTGCAAGAAAACAACTGGAAGCCATTCTCTCCCTCCTATTCTTCACCAGCTCCCTCAGATACCTTCTTGGCAACGAGGGCACACTGTTGACTCATATCCAGCTTCTCATCCATTGTAACCCGTAGGTCGTTTTCTGCAGGACTGTTCAGATTAATGGTTTTGATTTAGCTCCTTAGAGAGAGGACATAAAATGAATCAAAGTTCACATTCTCTTATTTTAACCCATACAGGTGGGCTGTTTGGACCTAGAGGTTTGGTTTGAATCTATTTCTAAAATCAGTAAGTACAGTTTTACCCATTTCTACAGTATCTTTAATTCTCTGCTAGCATCCTCTCTGATTGTTTTTTTGCTTAAATATGTCTCCCTGAAGTATTTTTTTTTGCCAGCTGTTGCAGTGAAAATGTACTATAATGACACATCTACAGAGTAGATGTATTATAATGATGTATGCCATTGATGCATAATCAGCGACAGCTCTGATCACTGCTGTGCTGGGGATTCCTTGGAGTAGTTCATCATCAGTATGATAGCTAGAAGGAACAGAAGGCCCAAGATGGACTTTTTTTTCAGTACTCTTGTGAAGAGTATGCTTTTCATACTATTACTATTTGAGTAGTAGCCTTGTGCTTTGGCATATACAAACACATGAGAAAATACTGTGAGGAATTGTTTATTCTGCCAGTCAGGCCATCAAGGTTTACTTTTTCCAGGCCTATTATCTAGGGTCAAAGGGAATATTAAAATCTTAAAGCTCTGACTCAGGTTTCAGTCAAAGTCCGCCTCCTGTCCACACACAAATCATCCCAGGATCCTCATGGTCTGATTTCCAGAATCTTGAATTGAAAGGGATAGGTCCTATAAGTGACCAAGAGTCCTGTGGCACCTTAAAGACTAACTAAAGTATTAGAGCATAAGCTTTCACATGCTAATACCCACTTCACCGGATGCATGCAGTGGAAGTATCCAGGGGCAGGTATAATTAGATAGGCAAGAACCAGGTTAAAGATAACAGGGTGAGTCCAATGAGGCTGAACTAGCTGTTATCTCTAATCAGGGAGGGTGAGGTATTCCTCTAGCAGCTGAACTGGAGGTGCGAACAGTGAGAGAAGAGAACCTACTCTTGTAGATAGTTAGCCATTCAAAATCTCTATTCAGTCCCCAATTGATTGTGTCAAATTTGCAAATGAATTTGAATTGCAACTCTGCAGTTTCTCTTTGCAGTCTGGTCTTCAAGATTTTTTGCTGCAAAATGCTGACCTTTAAGTCTTTCATGGTATGTGCAGGGAGATTGAAGTGTTCTCCCACAGGTTTTTGTATATTGCCATTCCTGATATGTGATTTGTGTCCATTTATCCTTTTTCGTAGGACCGTTTAGTTTGACCGATGTACATACTGCTATGTACATACTGTTATGTACATCGGTCAAACTGGACAGTCCCTATGAAAAAGGATAAATGGACACAAATTAGATACCAGGAATGGCAATATACAAAAACCTGTAGGAGAACACTTCAGTCTCCCTGCACACAGAATGAAAGACTTAAAGGTCAGCATTTTGCAGCAAAAAAACTTTAAGACTAGACTGCAAAGAGAAACTGCAGAGTTGCAATTCATTTGCAAATTTGACACAATCAATTGGGGACTGAATAGAGATTTTGAATAGCTAGCTAATTATAAGAGCAGTTTCTCTTCTCTCGCTGTTCGCACCTCCAGTTCAGCTGCTAGAAGAATACCTCACCCTCCCTGATTAGAGATAACAGTTGGTTCAGCCTCATTGGACCCACCCTGTTATCTTTAACCTGGTTCTTGCCTACCTATTTATACCTGCCCCGGATACTTCCACTGCATGCATCCGATGAAGTGGGTATTAGCCCATGACAGCTTATGCTCTAAAACTTTTGTTAGTCTTTAAGGTGCCACAGGACTCTTTGTCATAACTGAACACAAGAATAGATTTACTGCTAGCTACTCACTGTCTTCAACAAATATTTCCTTATCAAATAGTGATACCCTGCATGTGTGCTAGTTTCAATTGCACTTTGTGAAGTATTTTAGGGTTTTGTTATTTAATTGTTTTTCTTGAAATAGTATTTTCTAATGGAAAATAGTTTGGGCAAAATTGTTCTAACTGGCTCTACTCATGGTGATAAGACAATAAATAAAGTACAGAGAAGAGCAACAAAAATGATTAAAGGTCTAGAAAACATGACCTATGAGGGAAGATTGAGAGAACTGGGTTTGTTTCATCTGGAAAAGAGATGATTTAGACATGAGATGATAACAGTTTTCAAATACATAAAAGATTTTTACAAGGAGGGGTGAGAAAAAAAAATCTTCTCCTTAACCTCTGAGGATAGGACAAGTCAGCAGTGGATTTAAATTGAAGAACATGTGGTTTAGGTTGCTTTTTAGGAAAAACTTCATAACTGACAGGATGGTTAAGCACTGGAATACATTTCCCAGGGAGCTTGTGGAATCTCCATAACTGGAGATTTGTAAGAGCAGGTTAGACAAACACCTGTCAGGGATGGTCTAGAAGATAATACTTAGTCCTGCCATGAGTGCAAGGGACTAAACTGAATGCTCTTTTGAGGTCCCTTCCAGTCTTATAAGGGCTCTATGTTCAATGTTATTTAAGCTTTTAGCTCCCATTGAAATCAATGGGAGTAAGCAGCTAACTTTCCTAATTTTTTTTTTTTTAATTAAATAGCTGAAATTATTATGCTTTCTTTAATTGTCCTATTAAAGTAACATTCCTCTTTTTGCATACCAGCTAACTCCTCTGCAATTTACAAAGTAGTGATTTTTTTAATATTCACTTTTGCTCTTACTGTAGATGCTAAACTACTAATAGACTGATACAGCAAACCCTTACTTATGCAAATAGTTTTGCTGGCTTTTAGGCCTGCTAACATTAATGAGAGCTTGCAAGAGCAAGCCACTTGTGAAAACATTTTAATTCTGGTATGGAGGAGTATAGAATTATACCTATATGTGTACTATATTGTGTTATAGCAAACTATTTCCTCTTCCAAACAACTCCTCTTTTACTAGTACAGTGTCATTCTGTTCTCAGTTTATTAGACTCAGCCATTGCTCATACAACAACACACTAACAGCAAACATATAGCATCAGTAGCAGGCATTAATACATAATTTTATATATGTCATGTTTCAAGACTCCTTAGAACAAGCAGCTAGTTAATGCTGAATACATTTAATAATGTATTTTGCAAAAGAAAAAGAGTGATGGAAATAAAAATTGACCTTTAATTCTTTGAATTAGTGTTCCCTAGTAGCACAGTAATTATTTCTAATTCTACTATTTGGTTTGTGAAACAGTACCAGGCAAATTTATATCTAATGCTTCACAATGTTAAAAAAAATAAACAAGAAATAAATAATTCTACTATAGTGGTTTAATTTTGTTACAGTCGCTCTGAGTTATGTTATTTCTGTACTGCATTTTATTACTTGTTCATTGTTATTAAAATTGTTTATCTAAGTATATTAGCAGATTTTTCTATGTCTCAGAAATAAACTATACTCATCCACAGGCACTGTTTAAAAATATGATCTGCACTCACATAATATTACTTAAAAATTGGAAGTGAGGCTAGGTAAAAATGTGTTGCTGTTTACAAGGAACAAAATATCCTTTTTGTCTTAATGAGCCGAACTATATTTTAGTACAAGTAAGCATATTATATAATGCAAATGTAAATGTATCACATAACTGGAAGAACATTTCCAGAAACCTTGATATCTTCTCACACTTACCTTTCATAATCACACTTTCCTTGACTCATCATCATCCGTGCTAGAATATTAGATAGCAATGTTCTGATTCTTTCACTTAACACTCATCTGCTGCTCCAAGGTTCTGATCTGATACATTGAAGTCAATGGGAATTTTGTCGTTTGCCTTAAGGGTTGCAAGATTGAACCTTAAATACAGGTACCGGCAGAGAATCTGTCTCTCTTTGGGTATGTCTATACAGCAGAATCTGTGCATGGGCTAGCCTACCTAAACTAGCTTGAATCTAGCTAATGACAGTACTGAAGACAATGCAATGAAGATCTCAGAGCAGGTTAATGAGTCGAGTGAGTTTTGTCAAAATTGAAATGTTTCAGAGAGAAATATTGATTTCAAAAACATTTTCCATGGGAAATGTCAAAATAATCATTTTTATTTTCTCATTTCAACAACATCAGACTGCTGCATTTCAATAAAGTAAAACTGTCTCATTTTGACTATTTTCTTAATTTTGTTTAAAGTATTACATATTAAAATATATGATATTTTACATTTAATATACTGTGCTTAAACATTATTTAAACAAAATGTCTCTACCTTATCAAAAACAAACACACAAATCAATTATTTTCAAAATGTATGTTTCACAGAAAATACCAAAATTTTGACCTTTTGTTATAATTCAAAATAATTCCCACTGAGAGGGGATTCCATTTTCCAAACAGATCTATTTAATTTATGTTCTTAGTTTTTGTAGATTATGAGTTCAAGATTTGTGTCTAAATATTTTCAGCAGTGTGTAACAACTTAGCTTTGAGATAAACCATTTACAGAGAGTCTACTAAATCATACTTTGTAAAGGCTTGATCTAAAAGCCCACTAAAGTTAATGAAAGACAATTGACTTCAGTAAGCTTTGGATCAATCCCTTAATCAGATAGTAAGTATTTTACCCATATCTTGAAAGATAGCTTATTAAAAAGGAAGAGAAGAATCATGTTTGCTGAATGAACAAAGGGGAATGAGCCACCAGCAGACTGAATGACTAGTTTTATCATTCAAAATTTATTAAATGTATTACTCAGAGGAGGACTTTGGTAGTGAATGACCCATATGTCTTTCTTTCCTGAACTAGGCAGATTTTCTTTTTGTAGCACAGAAGAGTCAATAGGTGTGATTACGTTTAAGTACACATGTGATGCTATTGCTTAAGTGCTTGCATGGATTAGGAATGCTGTACAGAGATGGAACTTGAAGCATCATGCAAGCTTCTCATTAAAAAAATTGCTTGGCAACCATGCACTAGGGCAAACACTCAAGTAACTTTTCAGTGGACACAACGCCATTCTAACAGATTGGCATGAGCATAAGCATCTAAATGACTGTACTGTATATACATTAAGTATGGTGTTGAGATCAGGGTTCCCACCTCGGAGTGTTTAAATGACTGCCTGTCCTGATCTTTCCTGCTTGTGTGAATGAAGATATGCCATAACAATTTAACAACCAATTTTAAGTGTCAAAATTATATCTTAAAAGTTACCTTTTAGTCCAAAAAAAATCCACCTAAGTGTAATCTGGGGCAGAAGATCATCTGGACTCTACCTGCATTCTGTGGTCTGTGAACTATAAATGGTTGCTTGTATAGATGGCATATAATTATTTTATAGCATGAAAAATAAGCAAAATATCCATATAGAAGGTAAGACACAAATTATGTATGGTCTCTGTTAGGTTCTGTTGATTTTTAATCAAATTGTTTGATTAACGTATGACATCTAGATGTCTTTGCAATGGCACCAATAAAAAGTCCAGAAGAATATCTATTTCTCAAATGATCTTTGTTTTGACACAGAAACCACCTTGTGGATAAGACATATTATTTAACTGGAGAACCATGTCCTCATTGCATCTCAGTATTGGGCCCATAATTTGTGAATATTCTGTGAATACATTTGTAACTATGAATGACCAAATTTTATGATGGTGTAACTTCATTGCCTTGAATAGAGTTACACTGAAAAAGAATCGGAAGGAAAGGTATTTTGCTATGTGTGCTTTGTATCTGTAAATAGCAATATTTTTAGTAAGAATCTGTAGTCACTGAACCAGATTTTTTAACAAGTTAGACAGACAATTGTTTCAGAGATGTGTATACAATGGTGGTGGAACAATTTTTAAAGTGTGAAGGGAGGAGGTGGCTGAAGACGTAAACCATGTATTTATGTTATTACTACTTCAAGCCAGAGGATGAAGCAGAACCCCCAACCTCCTAGAGATCCAACACCTGTGTGTGCATATGCATTTAACACAATTGTGGGAATGTGCAAATAGGATCAAATGGATAATTTTGGTCATTTTCATATAATAACTTTCTTTTTGTACCCAATCATAGCAATTGCCTGCGCATTTTGAACACACAGTTGTTGTATGCCTGAACCATTTATAACTTTAGCTAATTGATATTAGCTTCCAATTTCTTAAGATTTTTTTTTCCAGAACAGATTCTGCTGTGCCTTTTGAGAAACTGAAATATAAAGTTACAGATGAAGTTCAACTGAAATAATTTAGAGATGGTAATTACTTTCATATTATTGTTATTATAGTTCTCATCCACACATCATGGAGCAGAAAATAAGAGTCTTAGGCTCATAGAATCCTTTAAAGATATTGTTAAGATTCCCCACAGTGAGTTTCTGTGTGACACCTCACTGAGGAAATTAGTACATAGATAATAGCAGTCATCTAGTTACACATCTGGAAGTCATAACAATTTACAAAACACCATTTTTATACATAAATGCACATTTAAATATATTACTGATTGCTATCAACAAATATCTGTATTTCTTTAAACAGTTATGTGCTCCCAAAGTCCGTCGACCTTTTTAGGTACAAAAACTCCCCAAGAGACCATAAGATTCTAATACAATCTAAAGTATATTTCAGATGTGTTAGTGGGAGCGTGAGGTCAGGGTAGAAGCAATGGCCTGGGCTACACTAATGGGAGGGTTTGAACTAAGGTATGCAACTTCAGCTAAGCTATTCGTGTAGCTGAAGTTGAAGTACCTTAATTCAACTTATCTGGCCATCCCGACAGCAGTGGGTCGACCGTAGTGGCTCCCATCGACTCTGCTTACTCCTCTTGAGGAGTTGGAGTTCCGGAGCCAATGGGAGCACTTTCGGGAATTGCTTTATCATGTCTAGGCGAGACGCAATAAATCGATCCCTGATACATTGAACATTACCCGCCGGAGGGGCAGGTAGTATAGACATACCCAATGACAAGCCAAGAGTGAGCATTAAAGTAGACTAAAGGAATCAGGAAAAAAAAATCAGCCCTTCATGAGCCTTCATTTATTTGTAGAACCAGATCTGAACCATAACTTTTTAAAGATCCCAGATTATTCTAATAAACACTTTTTGGTTTTCTCCCTTCTTCTGTATTCATGCACAAAGAAGAGAGACAGACTAGACAGCATTTTGATGGCTGGTCCATCATGCTGCCTCATGTGGCTGTGGATGCTAGAGGGGAAGAAGGATAACAAGCTATTTAATCACTAGGGTTCTCATCCGCTCCAAGAGACAAACAACATTTCCCATCTTCCACATTTTCCTACCTTCAAATAGTATCAAATTCAGAATCACTTTATTGGAAAAAGAACATCAGTATGCTGGTGGCTGTGCAAACACAGAAAAGACACACTTCCCACCTTGAAGGGCTTACAGTCTGAAGTCTCCTCCCACATTATTTCTTGTTATTAAATTATTAATTACTATGTAAACAGAAAGAAGGCACTCTCTTTTGCATCAGTCCCAATACTTATGTATTATTTAATAGAACAAGAATGTTAAGCAAAGGTGATGACCCTACTGGTAGTACATCATCAAACAACAGACTTCAGTGGATGAAACATCGAATTATATTAGTCACTATGCATCAGATGCTCAGATTAATTCTATATGATTTATAGAGTGAGAAATATAAATACATATTTACTTCAATACCTGTCCAACTTAAGAAAACATTTTAAAAGTGTATTTTAAACATAAATCAAGCTAAAAATGCCAAAATATTGATTTTTTTCTTTGTATGGAAAGATATGAAACAGTTCAATTCAGAAAGGTTTTAACATTTTGTTTCAATCAACATTTCCAAATGGAGCTATTCCTTTTTAGCTTCATTCACCGTTAGTCTGTGCACCCATGAGGTGTCATAGTTTCATAGGAGTTGTAGTTCTTATGCTTCCATTCTGTAGATTTTTGCTCTCTTTCTCCGCTACAGGATGAGTTTCCTATCTGGATTATATCTCCCATAATATGTTTTGATCATATGACTACCATGATGCACTGTGACAGTTAAACCAGAAGGAATACTGTGATGCAAAATAGGAAATATAAGCCAGGCAGGGAGCTTGGCCCCTTCAGGGGAACAAGGACAAGAATCATTCAGCCTGCAGCTCTTATCAGGCAGCGTGGCAGCTCAGGCACACAGAAGTTAATGTTGGACTGACCTGAAATGAAACATTTAAATTTGGGTTGAAAAACCAGTATGTTCAGATACATGTCAACTGAATGTGAAAAAAATATTTTGTTTAGATTTTTGTGACTGAAAACCTAAAATATTTGGCAAAATCTTTTTTTTTTCCAAATGAAAGTTTTGATTTGGCAGAAACTTCATTTTTGTTAAAAAAAAAAAAGATAGGAAATTTTCAAGCAGCTCTGTTGCTAAGTGAAACCCTATCGCATTCAGTATACTAGCCAGATAACATTTTTTGCATGTTATATTAAGTATGGGAGGTGGGATTTTCTTGACATTGATCTAACTCTGTAACCATTGAAGTCAATGATTAAACTCCCTGGGACTTCAGTAAGAATATAATATCCCAGCTTTCTTACCATTTTATCTCTTCTTTCACTTTTGCAGCCAGCCCTGGTGACTGCCCTCTCCTCCTCAGTTATATGTATGAAATACCTCTCCCCCCAATTCTCTTGGTACCTGTCTCCTCTCTTTCCTCTGATATTCCTGGGAAGATGCTCTCTTCAGCTCCTCTAATGCTGTCTGATGGTTATCTAAATTTAATATCATGCCCTTTCAGTCCTCACAATACTTGGTGGTTGCCACACATCATTTTATTCCCTATCTTCACCCGTCTGGTAGCTCCTTGGATAGGAGAAGCTTAGGTGGGCTTCTAAGAAAACTTTTCTAGCAGAGGACAGGCATGCCCAGGTCTGGCTGGAAAAGCAGTCAGAAAGCAAGTCTTGTTACCTAAGTGTTATGTTATGATTACAGGGCTTCTGATTCTCAAACATTCATTCCCAGTGCCATTTTACAAGTTCTTACATGCAGTTCATTAGCTAATGTAGTTGCAAAAGGCAATATAAGTGTTACATATCTTATTTATTATTAATAATTCAGATAACCCTTCTAGCTCCAGTAAGCTCTACAATATACTGAGCTTTAAAATGTGTAACTTTACAAAGAGGATAATTTGTTAGGAATTGTTCTGCATACTGCTGAGGGACAATGCAATACCTCTACATTTGATGAGTGCGAAATATATTATCTCAACTGTGTGAATGATTGTATTATGATAAATATTTAATGCATATAGAAAATAAATAAAGAGAGCATACTGATCTTTTTCCCCCCCAGAAAACTGGTATTGCCTTTTGCACTCTTTTATCAATGCCTTTTCACACCCTAATATCAACAAGAATCACCTCTGTATAATCAGGATGATAGATAACCTTACAGAGTAACAAAAAATATAAAGAGCTTAGAGGAAACCCCTCTAGTCTTAGTTTCAAAGATACAAACAAACAACAGGGATAAACACAGTAACATAGCAAGGGGGAGATTCCAGGGAGTGGCCACTCCCCCTCTGGCCACATTGCCAAAAGTGGCACCTACTCACTGGGTGGCTGGAGCAGGGGAGAGTCATGGAACTGCTGCCAAAACACTGAAATGCCTCCAGAAAGGCTCCATCTCTTTCGGTGGCATTTTGGTGGATGTGCTCGCTTCATAATTTTCTCCAGCGGTAGGATTTCAGCGACAGCTCCAACAGTTGGAAGTCACTCCTTTTTTTGGAGTGGCACCTTCCGTTTTTGAAGGTGATGCCTTTTTTGTGGCACTTTTTTTTTTTTGTGGTTGCTCCCCTGCCAGTGAAACGTGGCTATGCCCCTGGATAAACTTCCATCTAGCGAAGGGAAAATTCACAAGATAATAAAACAAAGAAAAACTGTATTATCTTTTGCCTGGCTATACTTACAATGTTCTGTAATATTGAGACTTATAAGATGATTTATAGGAGAAGCAGTTGCTGACCTGGTGAATTGAAATGTCTTAGAATTTCCATTTAACAAAAATATACAAAATTAAAACTTTTCATCCAGTTTTGGAATGAAAATAGATGTTGAAATGTCAGAATTTCTCACAGGATTGAAATTCACAATTTCAATCAGCCTCTGTATGGGACAGAGGTGAGCAACCTTTCAGCCCGAGGGGCACATAGGGGTTGCAAAACTGTATGGTGGGCCAGGCAGAAAAGGCTGTGCCTCCCTAAGCAGCCTGACCACCTGCCCCCACAGAACCTCCCAATTCCCGCCCCCTGATTGCCCCCTCAGTACCTCCAACCCATCTAACC
>ML677348.1:30413615-30450456 GCA_007922305.1 Dermatemys mawii | reverse complement strand
TCCTCTGAGAACCCCCTCCTGGACCCGTACCCCCCCCCCCCCCCCCCGTCCCCCCTACCCTACCCCCCCCCCCCCCCCCGATCCCTGTCCCCTAACTGACCTGACCCTATCCATACACCACCTACAAACAGTCCCTGGGATCCCCTGACACTTATCCAACCACCACTACCCTGCCCTTGCCTCCTTACCATGCTGCTCAAAGTGTCAGGAGCTCGCAGCCACTCCACTGTGCTACCCGCCAGGAGTGGTGGGCCAGACAGCTGGCAGCATGGCAAGGTGAGGCTGCAGGTGAAGTGGTACAGCAGGGGGCTAACCTTCCCGACCGGGAGCTCAAGGGCGGTCCTGTGGACCGGATGTATCCCATGGGACATAGTTTGCCCACCTCTGGTCTAGGATATACCTCTTCTTTAAATTCTTTTGCAAGATGAGTTCCAGGCTTGCAAAAATGGAATAAATAACAAAGGTTCATATGAGTATTCCAAATCTATACCAATTGCCTTCCTCTTTTGCTGTCCAGAGGCTGTAATTCAGTTTAGTTGGAGATGCTAAGTGCACTATTTGCCACTGATTTAGTTTATCACAGTGGGCAAAATTTTCAAATGGACATAAGTGACTTAGGAATTAAAGTTCCATAGAAAATCAATGGGATGTAGGCTCCTAAGTTGCTTAAGTGCTTTCAAAAATGTTAGTAGATGCAATTAATTTGTTTTCCTATGAAAAGAGAAAATATCCAATTAGTGTATATCTAGTCAGACCTCTGTCTAATTAATTAAATGTTTATGAAAAGCAGTTCTTTACAGAGAAGTAGGCCAATTTTGGGATCAAAATTATTTACTTGTGTGTGCTGTATTTATGTATGTTGGGGTGAAATAACAAATATTTCATTCTGAATTATCTTGTCCACTCAGCTATTCAGGGAACGTTCTGATAAAGCAAAGCAACAATGAAGCTGATCTTAAAATTAAGACTTCTAGTACCACAGACCTAAATGTTTATAACACCTAGCCATACTATTATATGTGAAGTGACAACTGCTATACTGCAATTAGGCAGGAGGACAGTCTGAAGAATCACCAAATTCCTGCATTGAATTTCTTTTAAAGCTAACCTTTACCTTGGTTTAGACGCAGAAGATTACACTGGTCTACAATTTTTTAGAAGTCGTCTGCTTCAGAGATAAAATGTGATATTTATTATGTGTTTTGATGTGCTGAATTCAAATATGACAATTAAAACAACTGGCTACTGTTTCTAAGATATTAGAGGTTTTACATTTTATGTCTATGTATATTGTGTAGATAGTAGAGTTTTAATCATAAATTGTAAACCTAGGTCTTTTCATGTGTTTATGGTTACTTTACATGATAATATTTCACCTGTCCTGTTTATGTAACACTTTAAAAATCAGAAAAAGGGTTATATAAATAAAATGTATTATGAAACAAAAGGCAAAAAACTATTATGTACATAGTTTAGTACTATTCAGCGTCCACTCGGCGCTTCTTGGCTTGTCTCTTGTATTCATTAAATGGAGCATCTCTTGTCACTGTCCAGCAATAGTCTGCAAGCACTGATGGGCTCCATTTGCCCTGATAGAGTTTCTCCATTGTTGCAATGTCCTGGTGAAATCGCTCGCCGTGCTCATCACTCACTGCTCCGCAGTTCAGTGGAAAAAAATCTAGATGAGAGTGCAAAAAATGTATCTTTAGTGACATGTTGCAACCAAGGCTTTTGTATGCCTTGAGGAGGTTTTCCACCAACAACCTGTAGTTGTCTGCCTCGTTGTTTCCGAGAAAATGTATTGCCACTGACTGGAAGGTTTTCCATGCCGTCTTTTCCTTGCCACGCAGTGCATGGTCAAATGCATCATCTCAAAGAAGTTCACGAATCTGAGGACCAACAAAGACACCTTCCTTTATCTTAGCTTCACTGAACCTTGGAAATTTTCCACAGAGGTACTTGAAAACTGCTTGTGTTTTGTCAATGGCCTTGACAAAGTTCTTCATCAGACCCAGCTTGATGTGTAAGGGAGGTAACAAAATCTTCTTTGATTCAACAAGTGGTGGATGCTGAGCATTTTTCCTCCCAGGCTCCAATGACTGTCGGAGTGGCCAGTCTTTCTTGATGTAGTGGGAATCTCTTGCACGACTATCCCATTCGCAGAGAAAACAGCAGTACTTTGTGTATCCAGTCTGCAGACCAAGCAAGAGAGCAACAACCTTCAAATTGCCACAAAGCTGCCACTGATGTTGGTCATAGTTTATGCGCCTCAAAAGTTGTTTCATGTTGTCATAGGTTTCCTTCATATGGACTGCATGACCAACGGGAATTGATGGCAAAACATTGCCATTATGCAGCAAAACAGCTTTAAGACTCGTCTTCGATGAATCAATGAAGAGTCTCCACTCATCTGGATCGTGAACGATGTTGAGGGCTACCATCACACCATCAATGTTTTTGCAGGCTACAAGATCACCTTCCATGAAGAAGAATGGGACAAGATCCTTTTGACGGTCACGGAACATGGAAACCCTAACATCACCTGCCAGGAGATTCCGCTGCTATAGTCTGGAGCCCAACAGCTCTGCCTTACTCTTGGGTAGTTCCAAATCCCTGACAAGGTCATTCAGTTCAGCTTGTGTTATGAGGTGTGGTTCAAAGGAGGAGGATGGGAAAAAATGTGGGTCCTGTGACATTGATGGTTCAGGACCAGAAGTTTCATCCTCTTCCTCGTCTGACTCAAGTGAGAATGATTCTGGTGCACTAGGAACTGGCAGTCCTTCTCCATGGGGTATTGGGCGTCTAGCTGATGGAATGTTTGGATAATGCACAGTCCACTTTTTCTTCTTTGACACACCTTTCCCAACTGGAGGCACCATGCAGAAGTAAGAATTGCTGGTATGATCTGTTGGCTCTCTCCAAATCATTGGCACTACAAAAGGCATAGATTTCCTTTTCCTGTTCAACCACTGACGAAGATTTGTTGCACAAGTGTTGCAGCATATGTGTGGGGCCCACCTCTTGTCCTGATCTCCAATTTTGCAGCCAAAATAAAGGTGATAGGCTTTCTTAACCATAGTGGTTATACTGCGCTTTTGTGGTGCAAAAGTCACTTCACCACAAACATAGCAGAAGTTATCTGCACTGTTCACACAAGTACGAGGCAACTCTGCTCACTTTGGCTAAACAGAAATGTGTCCCTTTGCAAAATCAAACACTGACAAATAAGAGAGCACAACACTGTATGATTTCTAGAGCTGATATAGGGCAATTTGTTCAGCAGAGTGATGTAAGGTTCGTTATGATTGCATCATCCATGACTTCTAGGAATAACATGATGCAATTCATATCACGTATGACACAATACCAGTTTCAGATTGCATCATTCATTGTTTTCGTAGAAAGCAAGTACTGTCCAAACCCAGTCATAGATTTATTCATAGATCCAGTCAAAGATGTACTTTAGTTTTTTCTGGTTTAAATTGAGATCCCTTCCCTTTATAACTCACTTATCCTCCGCCATTCCCATGTCAAGGGTGGTATATACTGACCCAATAGTATATCTTGAAAACTAGAGCCAATCAACAATTTTAAGCATAATTTTCGTTCTCAGTGACCCAGAATTAGTAAAGTTTGACTACATTTATTTCAGAAGCATTTTGGCTGTAGAGCAGTGTTACATGAACCTAGAGCTCAATACAGCAGTATTCTGCACCAATTCTGCACCAGCATCACTCAAGGTTTCTTTTCACATAGCTCTGCTTCCAGGCCAAGTCAGATGAGTTAAACACCTGTGGAACCAGAATACAGATGTAACAATGAATGTCCTTTGGCCCTGTCCTCAAAGAGTTATAGTAAGCTAGGCACACAGCAGTTCACATAGGTTGTAGCCTATCCCATGTGCATACTGTTATGCTGGAAAACCAGGTGCCAGCTCCTCATGCCGAAGTCCTCATGTCTCAATTGAACACTCACAAGTACACTGCTAAAATCAGCGTGGCTCAGTATTGTTGGTATTGTTAAAACGAGTATCAGAATGATAAGAATAGGTTTAGTGTTTAGATTTTATTGAATAACTGTGAGTTGCTGCATCCATTAATCTCAGTTATAACATCCTCATCCCATATCATAAGATAATATTTGAGTGGATGTATTGTGAGCCACTGTGACTTTGCAGATAACCAGATAGGACAGAGATATTAACTAGTGCGAAGTACTGATCTCCAGCAGAAAGTATTACATCCTGCCCAATAAAAGACTACTGTTGGACATTAAAAAGGATGAAATATTTTTATTGTTCTGCTCTTCTCTGCCCTGTGAAGATGAATCATGCAAGTGGATCACTCTTGTCAGATGAGTTTGCAGCTCAGATCACAAGGGAGGAGGGGAATAAAAAACCCTAACAAGAAGGAACTCTATCTCTACGCTACTTGAACTTGGAGGTGGGAGGTGGCACAGGGTTTATTAGGCATAAACAAGAGCTTCTCAGTGCTTAGATTGGGTTAGTCCTAAAAGATATACAGAGTTTACTTATTATAGAACATTCTAATACTTATTAAGATTGTAATTCATGTGTGTCTGTCTGTCTGTCTGTCTGTCTATCTGAGAGTAAATGAGAGTTATTTACAAGTTTAAACTTGCAATTTTTTCCTACATAATAAATCTTTATACAGTTCATTGTAAGTTTGGCTACAAGCTTTGGTGTAAGATCTAAGGTGCAATTGACCTAGGCTAAGTGACTGGTCCTTTGGGATTAGGAGTAAATTGAATATTGCTGTAAGGCACCATCAATCACAATGGTATACTCACCTGAGTCATGAGATAGATCAGAGTGCCCAAGGGGACTGTCTGTGATTCCCTGTCTAGTGCCTGAGGTGTTTATCCTTGATAATAGGTTGGTAAAATCATATATAGAACTCACAACCAATTTGGGATTTCTGCCTTGCTACCTTCACTGAGGTTGGTATTCATGCTCTTGAATCACTGGCACCTCTACACATCCAATATGAGACAGTTAACCCGTTGGTTATAGGATTAACATATTATGTAAAGCACATACAAAATGTACTGAAGATATGGGCCAAACACTAGCAACTCTCTTTTTTCTCATATATAAGTGTAACTTATGGCAAATGTGATCTCAGCATGTAAATCTCGACATGAAAACAACCAAAAACATTAGTTTAGAAAATAAGTACAGGCACAAGAACTGCCAGGTATAAATATGTTTTTTTGTGTGTAATTTATCATGCTAGAAAAAAAGCTTTTACAAGTTTGCATGAACAACAATTATTTTCATTAATACTGTATGTATATGTGCAACAGTAATGAGCCTAGTTTTCATTACTCAAGCTTGGTGAGTTACATAAAAGGTTTCTTGAATGTTAGGAAACATTAGCAGAAGCAAGGAAAGAGAGAGAGAAAGAGAAAAGGAAAAGAGCTGGAAAGAGTAGAAGAAGGAAAAAAGAAAACTATGGCTACTTTAAGAAACAGAGATATTGACAATACTTGGTAGATAAGTTTCAAGAGTTAAAATATGATATTGTGTTGAAGGTCTTAGGAGAAGACTAATTCTCCACATTGTTACTTGACAAAGCAACCCTCTTTCTGAGTGCTGTGGGTATCTCCCACATAAAGGAGAAGGCCCCTGGTCTTAACAATAACATAGTTCTTTTAAATAACAGAATTCTTTTAAAGAAGATATTGCTATTACTCCTAATATAGGAGTCTCTTAATTTAGGCCTAATAGATACTATTTAGCAAAGCAATTTAGTTCTCAAATAATGTTGTATGTAGGGACTAAATCTCCATGGAGCATGTTTCCATATTAAAGCTACAGGTGGCTGTCATCTGTTCTATTTGATGCCAATTTGATGCAGCCCTCTACTTCCTGGCAGGTTGTTAATGATACTTCATTTGATGTGTATGTTTTGTGCATGCTAACAGTAAGGAGTTTTTGATCTCACAATATTGTGAGAGATCACATGGTGTCCTTTTCCCCTCTCTCATTTAAATAATGACTCTCCGCACAGGAATATCATCCACAAAGAGTCTGGGATAGCATTGGATTTTAAATCAACTGGTTAATAGGTGGGTAACCAGTAATAATCCACAATCCTTCCATTTTGTTACTTGTAATGTTCTCATTCAAACTCATCTCTGGTGTCACTCCACAGAAATTATACCAGGAATGAATTTAGTTCATCATTTTCTCCCACGAGGTTATGAAAGCATTCCAATTTCGCCTATTTTATCCATATCATCTTACAAACCATAAATTAAATCCCTTTACCTCCCTGAAAATTATTTTGAATTCCTTCTCTAGAACTGTTTTATCTCTTTAAAGTAACAGTGGAACAATGGGACTTGGTGCACAAGATCATACACCACCTCACTTCATGATTAAGGAAGATAATTGTTGTTTAAATGCTTCAGCAATCAGAAAGTCAGTAGGCGTTTTGAAGAAACTTCAGTTTAATAAGCAAGTATTTTTTTCAAATACTGACATTAAAGCAAATTTAGCAATATTTAAAACCTAAGGCATCTTAAAATGTTGCATTAGTATACTTAGGTATTTTTTGTAAATTATAATTATTAGCTAAATGTCTGCATGTATTTGTCCAAGCAGATCTTCCTTTAAATTATTTTTTCTTAAATTTGCTACTAAAAGAAATTCTAAATATCCTAATGACATTATTTTTGAGAGTGCACTGATTAGATTGGCATCTTTGCAACATTATGGCGATACTAACTGTTTTCATGATTCATTTTTGGTATCTGTCACTGAGAGATCTGAGATATTTTCCACAGGTGGACAATATAAACCCAAGTCATTAAGGACCTGATTCAAATCCAACTCAACTTAATCGAAAGACTCCTACTGATCAATATGATTTATATCAGGTCTTTAATGTCCCACTGTTCCCACCAGCATATTTTCTATACATGCTGTTCTAAGTGCTCAGTACTATACAATATGGACTCTAGACACAACCTGTTAAACAATACTAAACTGTATTACTTGATTTACTGCCTCCCAAACCTTCTTATGACCTTTGATCTTTCCTAGTGTCCTGTTCTATGCTAAAGAAGAGCAAATATGAACGGAGAGAGAAGTTTGACTTGGAAAATTGTTTTTAAAGAAACACTTCCTAGATTCTTTTGAGAGAAAGAAGGACTTAGTGCAGTGGCGGGCAACCTATGGCCCATGGGCTGTACATGGCCTGACAGTATAATCCACTGGTGGGCCACGAGACAATGTTTATAATGACCTCCCATTAGCTCCCAGTAGCTGTGGGTCGCCAATGGGAGGGTCAGAAAGTGGTGCGGGCTTTCCCACAGCTTTCGCATACTAGGAAGCAATGGTACACACAGAACAAGACACTTTGGCTAGAGTTGCCTGCAACTCATAAGAATTTTGTTTGTTGCTTGGTTTTGTTTTAGCTGCAAAATGACCCTCTCATCGTAGAACAAATATCACATCTAATTTCCTAAGTAACTGGCCACCTATACCAATTACTCCCTTTCCCCCCAGTTAAGGCTGACAGTCCAAAGGCCTTAACCTTTTTATGAAAGGATTATTATTATTAATATATTATTATAATTGTTAATAATAATATATTAATATTCATTTTTGCTACATATTATCAACATCCTCAGCAGACTGAAACAAAAAGGCACTGAAGCCTGTTTTCCTACTTAATATGAACCTGAAACCTTTCTTATCAGTATGGTTGTATTTAATGTTTTCACTACATATCAGAAGAAATAAACCAATATAAGCCACTCCATTAAGAATAAATGTGTTTTTGCTGATGGAGCTGATACTAAACAAGATCTTAGTCAGAGGAGACTGTGTCACATCCTGTAGGATTAATTTAAATAAAGTACCAACACCTCATTTTACCAAAATTTAATTACTTATTATATTACTTTCCATTATGTAATGAGATTATTCTAAAAGGCTTCAGTAATTGGAAGCTAAAAATGCTGACAAAGGTAAAGTGCGAAAGAGAAAGCACGAGAGAGGGAAACACACAGACACAGACACACATAAATTACTACTGTGTCATACAGGCCCTGAATAAAAGCCATCACCTTTACAAAGGATGTCTTTTCCCTTCTTTTACTACTTTTGCCTCATTGCTAATTTAGATTGGAGTATCACTCTGGACTTCTGCTCTGTCTTGTTGCTGCTCCATTATTTTTGTCTTCACCATCTTGATGAATAGCCGGTCTCCTACCTATAAGGATGAAAAATGTGGAAGTTCATGAATGACATCAGTTTATTTTTTCTTGTATGCTTAATAAGTGTATATATAAAAATATTCTTCTTCTTTCAGGTGCATTACATAAATCATTTAGAGTATAAAAAACTATATTATGATCTCCTTCCCTTATATCCTTGGTGCAATGCTGGCTTGATGGCTTCTCCATAAAATTCAACCTATTGAGACACTCTTATTTTAGGAAAAAAGGGTGGGAACTACATTCACTGCAGCACATGAGAATAGCTCTTAACTCCTAATTATTTTATGGGAACTTTGTGGGTAAAGCCAAAAAGAAATAACACTTTTAGCTCCATCCCTGTGAATCATGATGTTGGAGTATATATGATCTTCTGTCACAAAGAAAAGAAGACTGCTGTCTAGAAGTTAGAACATGCAGCCGGGAGTTAGGGAATCTAAAATCTGCCAACAGATCACTATTTCAGGTTGAGCATGTCACTTGAACTCCCTGGACCTCAGTTTACCCTGAAGGCCTTGCAGGAGCACTAGCCATAATTAACAGTATGAACCAAAGTCTGTGGACGAAAGTAGGCCTTGCCTTAGCAGAATAGCAACATGCCAGGTATTGGTTAATCAAGTAAGCACATTCCTGACTGCAGAAGATGGTACAAGAACACATCAACCTCCCCAGAAGCTATGTAAAGAAATTCCTAAGAGATGGTACAGTGATCCACAGATACTTTATAAGATAAGGATTGGTTGACATAGTAATGGAAACGGATGTTTTATTTGAACCAGGAAGTACAAGGGATAAGGGTGGGAACTAACAACATCTGAAATGCAACATGTAACTTATTTGTATCAATGTATAAAAGAAGTCAGGTGCTGCTTATTAGTACTGGTATAGGAGACAGAATCCTAATAAGTCAGTTGAACTGATACCTTGTTGCAGTCATACATGTGGTAGTATACTTGCTGCTTCTATGGGGCACTAGTACCATACTTTGTCAACAGTTAACCTAGCTGAGAGCTTTTGCCACCAAACCAAGTCTGTGATCTCTTTTCATGAACAACCTCAAGGTCTAGGGAATCTTCAAGCTGCATCTCTGCTAATGCAGCTAAACTGGTGTCCCAAGAACAGCAACACTAGCAACAATCTGCAGAATTAACAACACATCCACTCATAAAATATATGTGAAAGTCTTCGTAGGTTGCTTTGAGAACCTTAATCAAAACAGGCTATAAAGTTCAAAGTATTTGTGAGGAGCTGTGAAGCAACAGGAGTTCCCAGAGGCAAGTCGACTGATTCAGCACATTCAAAAGTGGAGAGATCCTTAGTGGGAGTGCCTTTCCAGTAACTCCCTCTATATCTAGGGATAACAGGTTTACCACCTCTTCTGATCACAGCAACATTAAGATCACAGAATATTAGGGTTGGAAGGGACCACTGGAGGTCATCTAGTCCAACCCTCTTCTCAAAGCAGGACCTAATCCCCAACTAAATCATCCCAACCAGGGCTTTGTCAAGCCTGACCTTATCTGACGTGACTCAACAAGGAAAAGTGCAGAGTCCTACACTTAGGAAGGAGAATCCCATGAACTTCTTCGTGGGTTCACCGAATGGCTAGGCAGCAGTTCTGCAGGAAAGGATCTAGGGGTTACAATGGACAAGAAGATAGATACAAGTCAACAGTGTGCCCTTGTTGCCAAGAGGCTAATGACATTTTGGGTTGTATAAGTAGGAACATTGCTAGCAGATCAAGAGATGTGATCATTCCCCTCTATTTGGCATTGGTGAGGCCTCATCTGGAGTATTGTGTCCAGTTTTAGGCCCCACACTACAAGAAGGATGGGAATAAATGGAAAGAGTCCAGCGGAGGGCAACAAAAATCATTAGGGAGCTGGAGCACCTGATTTATGAGGAGATGCTTAGGGAACTGGGATTATACAGTCTGCAGAAGAGAAGAATGAGGGGGATTTGATAGTTGCTTTCAACTACCTGAAAGGGGGTTCCAAAGAGGATGGATCTACACTGTTCTCAGTGGTAGCAGATGACAGAACAAGGACTAATGGTCTCAAGTTGCAGTGGGGGAGGTTTAGATTAGATATTAGGAAAAACTTTTTCACTAGGAGGGTGGTAAAGCACTGGAATGGGTTACCTAGGAAGGTGGTAGAATCTTCTTCCTTAGAGGTTTTTAAGGTCAGGCTTGACAAAGCGCTGGCTGGGATGATTTAGTTGGGGATTGGTCCTGCTTTGAGCAGGAAGTTGGACTAGATCAGCGGTTCTCAAACTGGGATTCCAGGGGGGTCGCAAGCCCCCGATGCATTTGGCGGCATTTCGACGGATGCTTCAATTGTAGGAGTTTCTCCACCGAAAAGCCGCTGAGTGGAACTCTTCCACTTTTGGCGGCATTTCCGCGGACACAGAGATAAACGTTGTCTGTCCACTGAAATGCTGCAGAACCCAGAAGAGTTCAATTTGGTGGCAATTCAGTGGACATACCCGGGGCGCCAGCGGACGTGGCACAGCAAAAAGGGGTCACGGAGATAAGAAGTTTGAGAACCCCTGGACTAGATGACTCCCGAGGTCCCTTCCAAACCTGATATTCTATGATTCCATGATTCTATGATTATAAGTCAATGAGATCACTCAGATGAATAAAAGTGAGCAAGGATTGCCTAATTGTTTCATTTAACATTTTTCTAAGGGTAGAAGCCATGTTAAAGCTGATCAACTTCTCCTTAGCTTGTAGTTTAATAACATGAGATCTGTCACTCTATCATAAGTGCAAATGAGCACCTAACTACACAGAAAGGGAATTCCTTCTGCTTTGCTTGGTTTCTTTTAGAGTTCAGGTTATTACAACAGCAGCACATCCCTTTCCATGTTAAATTATGCTTTCAAATAAAAATGTCAGAGGTTTTTACCCCTATCATAGTAATAAATTCATATTCTTTGTAACGTCATTGAACAGTGAAAACAATAGTGAAAGATTGGGCCAAACCCTATCTTTAGAGCTCTTGAAACTACTTAATGTATTAAGTTACCCAACAAATTTACTCTTGTTTTTCTGTTCTCAAATCATTCTCAAATGGAACCTGATTTCTACTAACACAGCCATTATTTTCATTCAAGCACCATCAGTAAAAATCTCACAACCACATTTTGGTTTAAAGATCTCTGAGTGTAACTTCGAAATAGTTAGTTACAAAATTGTGACACAAAATTAACCAATAGTTACCTGATGACCCTAGTCTTCCAGTCACCATCTCTCATAAACCTTGAAAGATTAAGGGCATCCCAGTGCCCAAACATCTGGGGGAATTCTGCCTCCCTGGATCCCCCTTAACCTCCTTCCCATGCAGACAGGAAAAGGAAATATATTGTTGTGTAAAAGTTATAGGGCTTATAGAGACAGAACTCTGCTCCCTCTATGGAGAGAAGAGAAAAAGGGCATTGACAGGAATATGCTGCTTACCCATAATTCCACATATATATCTATATCTCTTTATAATGATTGTGTTTCTTTTATTTGTTCTTTTCACTTTTCCCCCAAATAAAAAAGTATTTGTGGATCCTCATTACTAAGGACAGCTGAGTACTTGTGTGTGGGAAATAACAGCTAGAAAGCTGAAAAGGGAAATTTATTTTAATTTTCCAGAGTCAAAGTAAGAATAGGGTTCTGGGTAGGGACCTGAGCCGCAATTTTCTTTATTTTGAAAAGGGTCCAATTATAGACTGAACTCAGCCCTTGTTTCTGTCATTAGAACCTAGCAAAAGAGTTCTACTTGAACAGAGAAAGACACAGGAAAGGAAGAGGAGGTGCTGTGTTAACATTTAATGCTGACTGACTGATAATGTGAAAGCAGAATCCTATTTCTGGTAATTACTGCTTAAGGGAGTAATGTTTGGCAGAGTTTCTGTGCACTGTTACACATGAACTTGTTTTTGAAGCATATGCCTAAACAAAGTGCTTTACTTAGCATATATGTTGCTATCTTTCTTTTACTCTATTACTGAACTGAAACAACTAACCTAATTAGTGAGCTCATTCACCTTTGAAGCAACTAATTAGTGGATGTTCTACAAAATGACATATATTGTTGTGCATCAGCGCCAATCACAAATTAAAAAATCCTTCTCTGTCCCTCCCACAAAGCTTTCAAAAATAACTCATGATGTGCCTAAAATGATAATACAACCTTGAATCTCTGAGCAACTGCTTCAATAAGAAACTTCATATAAGGAATGGAATTAATGGCTAGAATGCAGGAGTTTCTATCATAAAATCACTATTCATGTCAGAATTTTAAATAGTCATTTCTTGGCACTTTCCAATGGGTCACATTCAACTCTCAAAATCCAGCCACAGATAAGGAGGATTTAAGTAAAGTTATACAGAACTCTCCTTTTAGTGGCACGGAAGAAGCTCCAGATTTGTTATTGGTTGCAGACAGAGCTCTTCCACTTTCCTGAACAGGAAGGTGCTGAAGAACTTACATTAAAATTGTATGCTCGATGTAACAGGTTTAGGGTTTCGAGGGGACTATCTGACAAAATGTATTTTAATAATACACAGCTGTCCTATATTTCCAAGCGTATAGCTCACTTCAGAAGTGAATATCATTCTTGTACTTACTGCATCAAGCATGAATGTTCACAAAGAAAAACAATTGGTAAAGTTTGAGTCTTTATAAATAGTGGCCTCTGGCTTGAAGTAGTAATAAACAGCAAATATATGGTTTCCAATCAGCACCCCCACAATAAACATTGTTCCAGCGGCACTGATCTGTATCCAGATTTCAGATTAACCACTGGGTCAGATCCAAGTGGCTTGTAACAGACATTTTCTCTCTCTAAATACTCAACATTGTGGTTGTCATACTGGCAAGGTTTGAAGTCAAGCAAAACTTAAAATACTGTTGTATATAAACATTTAAACATGGCCTAAACAGCACACTAGTGAATGCACTACTTCAATGGCAGGAGGGTGTGGGGGTCACATGATGTAATAGGTCTTTTGTATATGCAATTCCATGATTCTGTGAGAAATGTATTTATAGTTTGGAGTATTTATTTTATTAGCAGAACAGAATATTCTATACTTTGTGAACAAATACAGAATTGGACATAATTCCATTTCTTGCATTATGGAATATGTGTTTTTCTCCTCAAATGCTGCTGTGATTTTGTTACGAAGGTTCCTTTTTTGCTCATTTTTTCAGTGGCAGCAAATATTTGTAGCCAATTCACACATACGGTATGTCCACACTGCAATTAAACATACATGGCAGTCCTGTATCAGCTGACTCAGGCTCTTGGAGCTTGGGGTTTAAAATTGCAGTGTAGAGATTTAGATTTGGACTGGCACTTGGAATCTGAAATCCCACAAACACCTACTCTGCAATTTTACAGCCCAATAGCCTGAGTCATCTGACATGGACTAGCCACGGGTGTTTAATTGCAGTGTTGACATACCCATAATCTCCTGAGAAATGGAGCACATAGTGTTAAACTGACAGAACATTTAATGTAATGGTTATAGTTTTGGTGGTATTATAATAAGATAGCACCAGAATATGCATTCAAGTTGTGCTAATGACAACATAGATCTTTTAGTATGCTCACAGTAAATATTCATTGTGCTACTGAAAATGCTACTTTTACACATATTTGTGAACTAAAGTTAAAATTTCTTCAACAACTCCCAGGTTATCGTTAACACGAGAATCTAATGTTTTAGACGGGCTTCCAGAACATATCGTATTCAGGCAATCACACATCTCAATTTAAAAATCTCAGACTTTTTCATTCAACTTATACACTGTTACCAGAGCTTCAGGAATTTGTTTGCCAGTTCAAATTCAGGTGAACCATTCCCTTCAGGCTCCTTTGAAAAACCCTGAAAGATTAGTGGCACCTTAAAGACTAACTAAAGTTTTAGAGCATAAGCTTTCGTGAGCTAATACCCACTTCGTCAGATGCATGCAGTACAAGTATCCAGGGGCAGGTATTAATAGGTAGGCAAGAACCTGGTGGGAGATAACAGAGTTAGTCCAATGAGGCTGAACCAGCTTGTTATCTCTAATCAGGGAGGGTGAGGTATTCCTGTAGCAGCTGAACTGGAGGTGTGAATAGCGTAATCTTTGTTCAATCCTTGATTGATAGTATCAAATTTGCAAATGAATTGCAGCTCTGCAGTCTCTCTTTGCAGTCTGGACTTGAAGTTTTTTTTGCTGCAAAATGCTGACCTTTAAATGTTTTATAGTGTGTCCAGTGAGGTTGAAGTGCTATGGGCACTTCGCATGGCCCCACAGTATGCCAACATCTTTATGGCTGACCTGGAACACTTCCTCAGCTCTCGTTTATTCATGCCCCTCCTCTATCTATGCTACATTGATGACATCTTCATCATCTGGATCCATGGGAAAGAAACTCTGGAAGAATTCCATCATGATTTCAACAGCTTCCAACCCACCATCCACCTCAGCCTGGGCCAATCTACATGGGAGGTCCTCTTCCTGGACACCATGGTGCAAATTAATGACGGCCACATCAACACCACCCTATACCGAAAACCTACCGACAGCTATGTCACCAGCTTCCATCCCGGGCACACCACACGATCCATTGTCTACAGCCAAGCACTGAGGTACAATCGTATTTGCTCCAACCCCTCAGACAAAGACCAACACCTACAAGATCTCCACCAAGCTTTCTCAAAACTACAATACCCGCACAAGGAAATAAGGACACAGATCAACAAAGCCATAAGCCTGCTGCTGCAAGACAAGCCCAAGAAAGAAAACAACAGAACACCACTGGCCATCACCTACAGTCCTCAGCTAAAGTCTCTCCAACACATCATCAGTGATCTACAACCAATCCTGGACAACAATCCCTCACTTTCACAGGCCTTGGGAGGCAGGCCAGTCCTGGCCTGCAGACAACCTGCCAACCTCAAGCATATTCTCACCAGCAACAGCACACAGTGCCATAATAACTCTAACTCAGGAACCAATCCATGCAACAAACCTCAATGCCAACTCTGCCCACACATCTACACCAGCAACAGCATCACAGGACCAAACCAGATCAGCGACACCATCACTAGTTCATTCACCTGCACATCTACCAATGTAATATACGCTATTATGTGCCAGCAATGTCCCTCTGCTATGTACATTGGCCAAACTGGACAGTCCCTACGAAAAAGGATAAATGGACACAAATCAGATATCAGGAATGGCAATATACAAAAACCTGTAGGAGAACACTTCAACCTCGCTGGACACACTATAAAAGATTTAAAAGTCAGTATTTTGCAGCAAAATAACTTCAAGTGCAGACTGCAAAGAGAGACTGCAGAGCTGCAATTCATTTGCAAATTTGATACTATTAATCAAGGATTGAACAAAGATTACGAGTGGCTAGCTAACTACAAAAGCAGCTTCTCTTCTCTCGCTATTCACACCTCCAGTTCAGCTGCTAGAGGAATACCTCACCCTCCCTGATTAGAGATAACAAGCTGGTTCAGCCTCATTGGACTAACCCTGTTATCTCCCACCTGGTTCTTGCCTACCTATTTATACCTGCCCCTGGATACTTCCACTGAATGCATCCGACGAAGTGGGTATTAGCCCACGAAAGCTTATGCTCTAAAACTTTCGTTAGTCTTTAAGGTGCCACAGGACTCTTTGTCACTTCTGCAATTCCAGACTAACAAGGCTACCCCTCTGATTCCTGAAAGATTAATTACATGTATCTATTAATCTTAGAATAAAATGCAAAGCTTAACTATGCCAATGCTTATGTATTCCATCCATTCCCACCAAAATATCTAACAAGAACAGAAAATAACTGTGAGACCTGAATAAAAATACCATATTAATGTACCTATTGCTTTTCCCCTGGAGATGTTTCTATTCATTCGTCAATTGTCTCTGTTGATTTGTTAGCAATATGTTTACAGCTGATTGAAAAAAAATGTATTTGAAACTTTTCAGTGAGGAAAAGGAGCACTTTTAAAATTAAACTTTTTGAGAAAAACGTTTCTTCTTTTTCCTTTTCTAACTGTATTGCATATGCCCTGAAGGTGAAATGCAAAGCAAAAATATCCAGAGGATAGGATACAAAACAAGAAACCTATTAAAAACACTCGAGAAATATTTGTATCTGTATAATACGATTGTCTGTTGTTATCAGATGTTTGCATCTGTGTCTTGTTGGACAAGTAGTTCTGACCAGACATGGGACTGAGATGGGAGAGTTTAGGAGGGGAAAGGAGACATAGAGAAAAAGGAAAAAAAATTGGTCCCTGTCACAGATTTCAATCCCATGTCTGGTCAGCACTTGCCCAACAGGACACAGCCAGAAACATGTAATGGTAAGAGAAGGTCACATTACAGAGGAGCAAATGTTTCTTGAGTGTTTTTAAAGGGTTTAAAGGGATTTTTAAAGGGTTTTTGTTTTGTTTTGTTTTGCTTTTAATTTAAGAGTTATAATTAATTCACCATGATAATAATCATTCTCTTGTTTGTCTCAGCTAATCAGAACTAACATATCTTCCTGAAGTGGAAGCATATAGAAGAGGAAGAGAAATTACAAATATATATATATTATGAGTGAATTCCTTTAAAGGAAAGTGCAATCCAGAAAGATTATAGGTAGGGACCTACCAATTTCTCAGCCATGAAAAACATGTAATGAACCATGAAATCTGGTCTCTCCCGTGAAATCTGCTGGGGAGGGACAGGGCTAATCATGCCATAGTTGGGTCTCCTGCCACACACCAGGCTCTAGTTGCTAGTCCTAGCAGGGCTGTGGAGGGACAGGATTTCCTTTTCTCCTGCAGGAGCTGTTCCCAGGGTTGAGTCATAGCCACTTCCAGGAAACTCCCTCAGCATTAGGAAACCCCACTCACCTGACCCACTTCCTGTCCTCATCACTTCCCGGCTGTGGTGAGAGGGGTCACTGTACAAGGAGCAGCCATGGAGCTTCCTTCAGCTGCGGGAGATTCCCAGAGGTGGGTCTGACTCAGGACTGGGAGCAGCCCCTGCAGAAGAGGAAGTCTCGGCCTTCAACAGCCCCTCTGGGACTGGCAGGTGAAAGCCACTGTTGGTGGGTTTGTACAGAACAGAGCTTCTCAAACTTGTTTTTTTTTTTTTTTTTTTGTGGAGCACTTGAAAATTGCTGAGGGTCTCAACAGACCACTTAATGGTCTTTCCAAATGTTGTTTGTAGCATTAGCTAACTATTGTAGAGCACTTTGGATGAAAGAGTTATATAAAAAATCCCTTAATAATAATTAATGGTTTTTGTTCTACAAAAAAATTGCACGCAACTAATTTTAATATCTGTAGTCTTACCATTCTAAGGTGATAGATGTGTCCTCCCATCCCTGCTGCATCAGCCCCTAAGCTGAGGCTGGGGATGGTGGGTGGCTCTCCCTGGCAGCTGCAGCCCTGAAGCTGAAGAAAGTCTCCTCTTTCTCTGGCCATCAGAGCCCTGCAACTCCCAAATTCCTCCCATCCCCTCTTCTCATCCCACTTCCCCCTCCCACCTATCCTTTGTTCCCCGCAAGGCTATCACCTCACCTTACATGTGTGTCTTCTCCAGGGTCCAGGCATCTAATTAGTGAAGCCATGCCTGCACAGCTCCACTAATAGTGGACCTTCATTTTTTCATGCGCAGCCGCCCAGGCATGCACCGTAGAGGGAACTATTCACGAACCACCTGAATGGAGCTCATAGACCACTGGTGGTCTGTGGACCACAGTTTGAGAACCTCTGGTATAGAAGTCACAATAATGAAGTCTAGATAAATATTAGTATGGTAGAAAGAAAAGTTAATTACAAAAGCCCACGCTGAATTTTACTTCCTTGGATATTTTTGCTTTACATTTCACCATGAGGGTACATGAAATTCAGTTAGAAAAGTTTTTTAAAAAAAAAATGTCATTTTTTTCATTAAAGAAATGTCCCTTTTTCTTGTTTAAAACATTTAAAATATATTTTTTCAAGCCGCTCCAAATGCTCTGTTAACAAATAAAAGGCATTAGAATGCATCCTGGAAGGAATAGTTTGAACTATACATATACATGGCTGGGTTCTAAATTGTCTGTAACCACTGAGGGAAAAGATGAGTTTCACTGTGAACAGCTCATCTGAAATATATGCACCATGTGCACTGCTCATCCAAAAAAAAAAACAAATTCGGAACAATAAGATAGAAAATATTAGTATCAAAATGTTATCAAGTTCATGGTATGCTCTTATGTGGAACAGAATTAATTTGTGGTATATTTATCTCAAATAACATTTAGCAGCAATAGAAGGGATCCAGAGACAGATGAAAATTATTGAAGACACAGAAAGGCTTCCACATGAGGACAGAGAGAAAAGGATAAGTGATGAAATCCTGACCCCATCAAAATCTAACAGAAAACTACCACTAACTTCTGTAGGGCCCTGTCAGGGTTGCCTCCCCACTCTGAATTGTAGGGTACAGATGTGGTGACCCACATGAAAAGACCCCCTAAGCTTATTTTACCAGCTTAGGTTACAACTTCCCCAAGACACAGGTTTATCTTGTGTCTGGAACAGTATGCTGCCACCACAAAATGTTACCTCAAGAACTAGGGCAGGGACACTTGGAGCCACCTCTATTTCTCCAAAATACCCTCCCAAGCCTATACCTCCCTTCCTGGGAAAGACTTGAGAAAACCCCCCTCACCAATCCTGCTAGGTGAGCCTGACCCAAAAGTCTGGATCTATACAATGGAAAACAAAGCAGTCAAATTCTTAAAAGAAAGATTTTAATTAATGGAAAAAAGAAAGAAATAGATCCCTTATAAAAATCAGTGGAAGAGCTCTTACAATCACATGAGCTCTTGAGATCCCTTCCAACCCTACATTTCTATGTTTCACCAAAGGATTGTTTAGTTCAGAGAGGAAACATAAGAGTTAACATGACACACTACAAAATAGTGAATGGTATACAAAAATAAGTGGGAACTCCTATTTACCTTTTCATAACTGGAGAAGATGGGGCCACAGACACTGAAAGGTAACATATTTAACACTGATGAAATAAAACACCACACAACTAACTTGTGGAACTCTTTGTCACAAGAGTATTACTGAGGTCCGAAGTTTGGCAAGATTAAAACAAATCTGACATTTTTATCTAGAGAGAATATAATTATTATTTACACTGAACACGGCAAAAAGGGAAGAGAGAGAGATCCTCATGGTTTACGACACAAGCCAATCACTAGATAAAAGGAGTTGGGTAAGGGAGAATGGCTTGGAAGCAAGATTTTTTGTAATTGTCTGTAAATTTCTTGCACCTTCTCCTGGAACATCTGGTATAGGTCACTAATGGAAACAGGACCCAATGTCACAGGGGAACGAATTAAGGGTGCTCAAGAGTTGGAAGTGCACCTGTCATTAATCCACAAGGTGAAGTTAGGGTTTGCCAAGCTCAGAACAGAGTGCTTGAGTGGTTGAAAGACTGGTGGTATTAGGGATCTGACACCCAACTACTACAAAATCTATCCCTCTGGATTGACTCCGAGTGTTAAGTGCCCTGAGACCTGTCACGCTGACCTAAAGTAGCAATTCTATGTTTTCAAGCAAAAAATGTCACTCCTACTCCTTTCTATACCCAAAGTGCTTTCAGAACATGAAGAGGAATATTTTTGGTTCAAGTATGCACAACAATTTATTTGTGCTAGTATCTGTGGTGTTTTTGCTTTCTACAAACATTTGTGTGAATAAAACCATGACTTGCTAAAATATTTGTGAATAATAAAAGGTGTAGAAAATAGAGAAACAAATACAATTTCACTTTTAAGAACATTTGTAAATATATACATTTTTATTATATTCCCCTACTTCTAAATGCAATATTAAGGTTATGAATTGAAATACTCTAGAGAAGGGAAATAAAAGTAAAGGTTCTCTGAACAACAGTAACTACATTGCAAATATATTGTATTTTCCATTCTTGTTTTGTACCGTACTGGAAGATATTAAACACATTTCTTTAGTTGAGGTTTTTATTCCAGTAATTGAATATTCTGAATGAGTTTATGAAGAAACACTGAACAAGTTTCATTAACATTGCCTAGGGAGGTTGTGAATCTCAATCACTGGGAATTTTTAAGAAGAGGTTGGACAAACACCTGTCAGCGACTTTCTAGAAGAGATAATATTTAGTCCTTCCTGGAGTGATGGCAACTGGACTAGATGACCTCTCGAGATCCCTTCCAGTTCTATGATTCTATGGACATTGAATTTGAGCAAAAGAAGAGCTTTGGTAGTGTTCTAGGCTCATCTGACTTTTCTGTTCACTCCAAATGCTATTCATCAAACCGAACACTTGTTCTACTTAACTGTTCTTACTAAACACAGAGTACATTTTATGCAGTGTAGCAATATGTCTGGAACAAACACTTTCAATCTATACAAACATTTATTAGAAAAGAGAATGACAAAAAACGGGAAAAGAAGTTGGCTTAATTAGATTAAAAACTGGAACCCACTCTGGTGTCCCAAAAGAGATTTCCAGGACAGTAGTACATCATATTTGTGTATCATATCAATTGTCACTGTAAATGTATGCCATTGTTGATACTATGTGTTAAGAAAAAGACTGTTGATAAAATACCAGTGACAGATATCCATTCAAAACTACTACATGCACTAAAGTACTATAGCTTTCAGAAGAAAACTGACACTTTTTTTACCCCATTGTCATGAATGCTAGACTTGATCAGTGTACAAACATATCTGTTCATTGAATTTTCAGTATTGTGGTAAGTGATTCTACTGATATGTGCCACATACAATATTAAACTGATTATGTATATTCATATTCTATTAAACTTAGAAGCAGTAGATATGCCTTAGGCTAGCCTAAGGTCAAAGCCATTAATGCATGCTAAAACCGTCAATAAATGATAGGGTTTTTTATTATCTTTTAATTAAACTCACTGTGACAGTATATGAATTGTAAATTTGCCCTTTGGTATCTATCTATCCTGTAATGTGGATGTGGCATTTTCTCTACACAGATTTTAAAATTAGAATATAAAATTAGCTTCCATACAATATTTCAAAAGTCAAGTTTTAATTACAACAGGCAACTGTATGTGTGCTTTTTTAAAATAAACCAAAGTAATGTTTGACAGCAAATGACAGGAGCAAAATACAACATTTTATTATCAGACAGCGTACTCTGTCTTTCTATATTTCATGTGTACAATAGATGAATATGTATATATGAAATAGTGTATCAATTGCTTGCCACTTAGAATGTGTATATGAAGGCATAGGGAAGTAATCTAACTGGGTGAGTTGGCACACAGGAATTACCATTGCAATCACTAGTATTAACATTTTACAAATTCCAGGAAAGCATAAAAATCTTGAAGCATGTGACAAATATAGAGTAGTCAAATTTAGCAATATGCCTAAACTGCAAAATTCAAACCACACTAACAGTGCACAAAAACATAGGGGATTTGGATGTGGTGGTCAGTTGGGGCACATTTGTAGTCTATAGAAAACAGAACTCTAAAAAAACTTTTACAATAAAACTGAAACACACATGAAAATTGTGTGTTTTCAGATTTGTAAAGAACAAGTCAGTAAAGTTTTGTCTAAGAAAGTTTACATCTACATATTCCTTTTGCTGAGAGTGAATGCAATTAATTAATTTTCAGAGGTGTAATTTGTCAATCTCTTCTGGGTTCGCTGGAGAAGAGCACATGGCCAGGTCCAAATCATATAGTAGGTTTTCAGAGTCTGTGACTGGCTGACTTTTCCTCTTCATGCTTTGAGAAGGTCAGCTGAAGTCCTTCGTATTTTGGTGAGGGAAGAATTATATTTAGTTAAGTTCTAAGGCACTACACATGCAGTTTGCCCTTCTGAAGGCATATGACACTTTTTGTAGTTGCAAAACCCAGGCCTAAATTTGGAACCAAAACAGAAAAAAATTATAATAAAAAATATCAAAAAATCAAAATAGTGTAATAGTTTTGAGCAAGATTTAAGAGTGTTTATCAACTCTTCAATTCAGCCCAGAAATCATTAAAAAAATTTCTAAATACTCCAACTAAATCATTGCAGATCAGGTCAGGAAGGAAAAGCTCTCCCTACATGTACTGCAAATACTATTAGAGCTGAGCTGGAATGTTTTTACTGTTCCATTAACAGGTCAAGATTTCAGATATTTTTCCCATTTCACATCAGAACAAACCCTAGAACTTTCTTCCCCCACTCCTATTTGAGAAACCCAAGAAACCCAGACCCAATCCCCAGAATAACAAAGTACTTAGGCCATGCATCTGACACATAGGCAATACATGTTCAATTCCCTGTTCTGAATCAGGCAGTTTGGGGACTTGGTTCACCCACATCCCAGGTGATTACCATAACCACTTTCTGAGCTGAGGGTGTAAATCTCTCTACCTCACTTTGACCAGAAATTCCATTCTTTACCTGACAACCCTTTCAAATTAAAGTTTAACCACAACTGATATGTTACTGATACGCCCATTGGTGTCATAGGCATGGGAAGGCGTTGCCTTCCCAAATAGCCTGATGCTAATGTCCCCCCAGCCATGTTCCATCCTCTGTGCCCCATCCTGGGGCAGGCTGGGGGCCATGGTGCGTCCCTGGGACCATGGTGTACCAAACTGCCTATCCTCCCAGTGCTGGGGCTGCGGCCATTCTGGCCGCACCTCCTGCCTGAGGCTGAAGGCACTCCAGTCGAGCCACCTGCCTGCCTGCCCAGCACTGGGGCTGGCAGCGTGGCCTGGGAGAGACTTCAGGGGCTGGAGGGCCAAGCCAGCCATGAGTCAGGCCTGGCGGTGTGGCTCAGGGAGGCTGGGACATGATGGCCAGGGCTCAGGACCAGAAGTGAGGCCCGGGGAGGTTGGGGCCCCGCTGTCCAGTGCTCCATGGCTGGGAGGACTGGGAGTGCTATCCTGGAGCAGGGGCCAGCAGCCACAGTACACGCTGGGCTCCAGTGACCATGGAAAGGGCAAAGCTTCAGACGGAAGGGGTGGTGCTTGCCTCCCCAAGCCAGGGGTTCACTCATCATTCATGTATGTTACCATAAAAAATTTTGGATTTGACAAATTATAATTTTCTGATGAAATACTGTTTTGTTAAAAGTTGTTTTAACCAGCACTAACTATGAATGGTACCCAAATAATAAATACTAGTACTAATATCAATAGCTACCTGCAGAAGTAATTAAAAGTGCACTTCAAATGTTTGGAAAGTAAATTTCCAGTTTTATCCAAAACTGAAACATTTATCTGCAAACTTCCATATTCCTTCTGTTTGCTGATACACCCCATTCTTCCTCTTCATGCAGTCTCCCAGCATATGACTGGATGGCCATGTAGCAAGCCACTGAAGTCCTCCACCACCCCATTGTGGCTTCCTACACGCCTACCGAATTCAAGCTCTCTCTCCTTGTACTGAGTAGCATCCAGCGTCTCTGTTAAAGGGGAGCTGATGTTAAATGATGCTCTGCACTTCTTGCAAAATGCTGACAGACTTTGACTCTCACTATAGTCAGTGAAAGTTGAGGACATGCATCATCCCCAAGAGGGGTTCAAGCAGCTCAACATTAATCCCAAGGAATCCAGTCCTGTGGAAATAAGATCATGCCCTAGTCTTACCCAGTTCTCAGTCAAGTCGAAGTCTTTCCTGTCTCCCCCTCACTCTCCTTTTCCCAATTTGAAAAATGGGCTTCAATAAACCCTTCCAACTAATATTGAAAGATGGAAACTGGTAAATATTTCATTCCTTAATGACTCTAGCATGAAACAGAATCAGAGAAGCAAAGTGCATTTCCTTCCAGTCAATGTAAATTCAGTGAAGTTTCCCTTCTCCCTCCTACGCTAAACAAAAACAAGAATGAGGCAAGACCTGGGAGATTTGTTACACCACAAATTAATCAAAAAAGTTTAGACTGCTTGAGATGTCAATCTGAGCTTGTTTGCATGTTGCAGACAAAATTGCTGATCAAAGATCTGACCTTTACAGCAGATACAAACATTTGAACATGTTTTACCATCCCAAGATGCACACTTATTTGCAATGAGTCAAGTCAGACAGGCTGCTTTGAACATTTGCTAAAAATATCAACTTGAACTTACTTAGAATAATCATGGAAATCATTTAGATGTGAAAACAGCCCTGATTTCTGTCCCTGACATGGCAGAGACAGAGAGATAGAGAGAGAGAGAGAGAGAGTTTGTGCTCACCAACCTCTACTCAGACAACCTGAGTAATTTTGTGCTGTACAATTCATTTTGCAGGAGAGGAATTCTTCCAAGTTAAAACATGGCAGCACAGAGAAACATTAGAAAAGATCATATAATAGCAAACTGCTTGAACATCCAAAATATTAACTTTGCTCAGTAAACTAGAAACAAAAGTTTGAAATAAAATTCTGATGAAAAATTATGATGGGTGGAGAGGAGGAATTACATTTGTCATTAGTTTCCTCCATCCATTTTGTGCTGCAAACAACAGTGTGAACTCCAATTCACCAGGAGTTTTTTTCCCTGATTTGATTTGGAGCCCTTAAAGATGGAATAGAATAGGAAAACTGAAGCTGGAGATTGGTATTCAAGACAGTGGAGAATCAGGCTCATTGTCTTTCTGTAGTGTCACATTATTTGCCTTTTTCTAACAGTTTATATATGTTTATCTACTCGAAAGGACTTTTCAAATAAAAAGGAGATTGTACAACTCTTGGAATGTTTGCTTCCTTCACTGATTTGAAACATCTATTGTAATAATGACAATAACTAAGTACTTTGGCACGTTTCCCAGCCTCTATTACGCTTAAACTACCCACACTACACTCTTTTTTTTCATAATGGAGAGTAACTGTTGCTGAGAAGGCTAGATTAAGACTCTCTAGCCCTAGCACTAACAACCCACAAAAACAGTGATGTCAAATTAGGTAAAGCCATTGTGTTTCATGATCATTCTACCAGGTGTGGGAGAAAGGGTTTTTGTTCAGGAAGAGTTTTAAGACATAAATAAAACCAGTGATGAAAAGAAAAGTAATTCTGCAAATACTTTGTCTCCATTTAATTAAATTAAATTAAACTAAATTAAATAAATAAATCTATTAATTGCCTCATTTAGGGCCTGATCCTTGACCATCTGCAAGATTACAGCTAATTGATTTCAAATGTGAAGCATAAACCATACTGAAAAATCATTTTTCTTATTTATTATTAAGTTACTAAATCATGAAAACATGCTATCTACTGTTCGAGTTCAGAGTAGACAAGGCTCCTCTTACAAACAATGAAGTAAAATAAACATATTTGCATTAGATTCCCCAGTATGCTCTGGCTGCTTTCCTCCCCAACCCACTATAGCAGCACAGACATTGGCAAATCAAGCATTTGAGGCCCAATATGCATCTCCATTTCATTGATGTAAATTGGAATTAACTCCAGTGAAGTCAGTGTGTTAAGCCCGAGTAGGAGTGAGGTACATGTGAGGCAAGTAATGGCCCATCACTGCTCATATTTAGAATTTTATTAAGAGTGAGTTTTACAGTCAGGCTTGACAAAGCCCTGGCTGGGATGAATTAGTTGGGAAATGATACTACTTTGACCAGGGATTGGACTAGATGACCTCCTGAGGTCCCTTCTAACCCTGATATTCTATGATTCTATTCACTGTTTAGTGTGGAGGATTGACAGTGATAGATCACATGCTGGAAGGCAGCTTAGAGAGAAGATTTGAATGAGGAGAAAATGGCAGCACACTGGGTGGGGAATGAAGGTAACTATCTAGGTGATAAATGGAAGAAACTATGGAGATGCCAAGGAAGAGAAGGGTATAAAGGAAGTTGTTGCATGTTCATGCAGAATATACATGGTATATGAATATAAAATAGAATACTACTGTAATATGAGAAAAATTCTAATGTTGTTAGATATTCTCAAGGTGGAAAAACACAGGGAAAATAATCCTAACACAAATTATTTAATTTCTAACTCTTACTAAAATCTCTTCCATAGTAAAACTCACTGATTAAAATAATTTTAAGGCAAACTATACAGGCTATTGTGTAGTTCGGCTCTATCAACAAGTATTTCATGGTTCAAACAGACATTCCTGTTTTTTTCAGACCCATTAATGTTAATGCTCAGACTCACATGGACCTGAGGAGCCAGGTAACTAATAGAGTGTAGCAGCAACATTAGTTTGCTGAGAAATTGTCCAGCTATGCCAGATACTTGCTTTAGTGAACAAAGACTCTTACTCAAATTTGTATTTTCACAGTGATCATTATACTTAGATATCCACAAATATCTCTGAATGACTCTAGAGAACAAATGAAGAAAGACAACTAATGACCTGACTTACATTGCAGCTCATTTTCTGGAGATGGAAAACAAACTTTTAATGATTTTACATATATGTTTTAATTAAAATATTTTAGAGCTAAACATAATGAATTTCAAGCAAATCAAGGATTGGTTAATTCCCTAAACCACCCTATTCAAGAAATGAAATCCCATTGTGATGTTGGCAGACCAGGTGCCAGCTCATGTGGAAGCCCCCCGCCCGTATATTCACTTGTGTATAAATCAAACTAATTGTTAAATGTGTACGAGTATATTTCATGAAAACTAATAGGATACTACATGCATTGTTTTCACTTATTGTCCTGTTATATATAATAGCAAACATTTATATTTTATATACCCCTGTAACTAAACAACCCATCAAACAGGAAGGAGCCATGTGCAATGCAAATGAACTTTAATAGAAAAGTGCTTATTTCAAAACAAGTGGTCCTTGTATGGGATGATCAGAGGTCAAAGACTCAAAATGCATTCCTCACTTTCCATCATCAAAGAATGTGTACCTGTCAGCTCATTTTCTGTGAGAATAAACTATAAGTAAGGATTCAGAGAAAATCCTTCATTTCTGGACTTCTTGGATTCTAACAGGGCAGAATAACTGAACAAGAAGAGGGAGATTCCCAAAGTTATTCCAAGTTGACTGAACCCTGGTGACACACCACCAATGACTTGAACTCTATATAAGTGTCAATGGTTTATCCAAAGACACGCTATATCTTGGTCAACAGACATACAAGGACATTATGCCACCAGTTATTATTGATATTGTGCTACTATCTAGGATACCCAAACATGGAGCAAAAACCTTTTGTACTAATGAGCACAGATCACAAAGATTGCACCTTCTTTGAAGAGCTTACAATCTAAATAAGAACCATGGGCATAAAACTTTCTGGCAGATCTCTCATACATGAGAATCTAATTCAAAACTATTCATTCCTTGATCTCTCTGCTGAGACTGCCAATTGGTTCTTTTTTATGTTATGTAGGCACCGGACCATTAGGGATTGGATTAAATCCATCACCTAATTTTATCTATCTAACAATAATAAGAGGTGTTGTCTAAACATCTGAACAGATGATTGAGTGAGGAACCCTGAGTGCTATTCCCAATTCTGATAATCACTTATATACCCTGCCTCAGTTTCCTGTATTCTTTTCTAACACAGAAGAGTGAACACTAAGCAGTAAACACTTGTAAAAGTCCTTTAAAGAAAAATAGGGCTATACTGTAAAGTTACATAGTATTAATTCCTGTCTGTCACCACTAACCTGACATTCATTTGAACATGTATCTTGACCTGGGTGAATTTTTTCAGACAGAGTTTATTTGATGAAAAATGCAGTTTTGCCTGAGCCAGAGCTCATCATGAATTTGACATGAATAGTTTTGGCCATTCACAAAATGACAGAGGAGAGGGAGGTGGAATTGACAATGAAATGGGACCACTGCTTCTCTCCATCCTTTTAGCCTAGTGGTTAAGGCACTCACCTGAGATATGGAAGGCCTAGGTTGAAATTCTTGCTCTAGAACAGACTCAAAATACACATTTTTGAAAATTCTCCTCCCCCCGTAAAAAAATCAGTCTGATTCAGTTGAAACTGAACAATTATTTATTTTAATTCAGAACTGCTCCCAAACCAATATATAATTTAGTCATCCAGTTATAAACATGAATAAATGGTGCAAAGCTCTTTCATACCCGATAGCCAATCTATAGAGCCATCTGGTCTCTCTGTAAATGCAATTATCAAGATTTGAATAGAAATTTTTTAGGCAGGTGTGAACTATCTTGACAAATGTTAACATAGTTAGAGGTTATTTTCAAAGGGGTTCAATTTTTTTTTGAAAATGTTTATCCTTCAAAATAATCTTCTGAAGAACAAAGATAGGAAGAAAGTAACACTGTTAATATTTAAACAATCTTTAATTTGAAACAGTATCATTATTCATACCACAAATGACATAACTTTGGGGAACTATATTTTGTGCGGTGGGTGGCTTTTCTTCAACAGGCCCTTCTAATTTTCAGTGGGAGATCTGGTCATCAACCATTGCTGATTCTTCTCTACTTCTTGTGATAGGACAAACCAATGGCCTGCTACCTCCTTAGTCTTCTCTCTCAGAAAGTGAGAGAGAAAGGATCTCATGGCTGTTCTTTGAAAACAATAGAGGAGTCCAGATATCTTGGCTTCCTTCACAAGAATTAATAATCACAGAAGAGTGATGTGGTGTTGGCAAATGGTTGGATCTACCCACTCAGAAAGAGATGATGAAAGCTTGCTCTTAAATACAAATTTCAGAACCTCAAATATAGTTGAATTGTGTGTAGTATAAGTGTGGGCAAATATTTGGGGTGATGCATTGGGAGAGTGGTTCTGTTTGTAACGTGTCATAAATTTTATAGACTACATTCAAAATATTAGGTATTGTATGTTTTTGCTAGGTATTGTGTTCCAAACTCTACCTCTTAAGAAGAATATTTGTAATATCTGAGAAAAGAACAATTCCTCTAAAAAGCAAATTACATGTACATTTTACACTGTATAGATAAATGAAATTTTAATTGTCACATTGGAAAGCATATGGCATCAATAGCAAAGTTGGAGGGGATAAGTTAGTTCTTAGAATTCCTTTAGGGCAATGTAGATGGCCCATTTAAAGTAAAGTAATGTTGTGGAACTTTTAGTGATTGATTAGATACTGTTTGCAGTAGAAAATTAATGTACCAAGTAGATACGTGAAAATACTACTTTATCTAATTTACAGAAAAGGGCAATAAAGATAATCCCATTAAGGAAATTAAAAAGAATATTTAGGCTGAAAGCAAAAGATGTTGTAAGAGGATTATTTCCGTTTCTGCATTTCAATTTACTAAATGGCAGTATTGCTTTTGACTACTAAAATGTAATTCAAAATATGCATTTTGAGATAAAATTATAGATAAATGGTGATTACTCTAAATACTCATCTAGCACATAACAACATAATATTTAGTGCAAAATAATCTAAGTCTAAAAATATTGTGTAAAAAACCCTATATGCTAAGTACATCTCTTCCCAATACTCTTCTCTGATTCACTAGCCTTTACTTTTGCATGTGTCAGTGATAATAGAGATCGATGCTGATCTATGAACAAATGAATTCCAATTAAAATTCTATAATCTTAGGAATATTAGGAAGGTGATTTTCATCCTTCACTTTCTCATGGGCAGTGACTTTAATGGAGCTGCATCTATTTATATCATGCAGAGAATCTGGATCATTCAGAAGTACCCTGGAAACAAGATGAAGTATTAAAACAACCTCAAAGAATGACTTAGGTGGAAAAAACACCTATACAAAAATTCCCCAACTATATATATATATATATAAACAAGTGAATATACTGAATGCTAAATCCTGTTTTGGCCAGCGCAGCACACAGGAACAAAAAATGTTGGAACACAGGAACAAAAAATATCTGCTACTGGAGTCCTTCTGTCAAAAAGGAGGATTCCACAAGTGGGCTGGAGGGGTGCACTGTGGGACACACTTTTCTATTACTCTGAACAGGAACAATGTGCATCGCCTTAGCTGCTCTCTAGCACTGTCTACTAGTGGCAGTCTAGACCAATACCACTTGGAGACGTATGGTATGAAATTATTCTGCCTTCCTGCTTGTTTGGAGGAAAAGTTTCTCCCTTCCCTCTTCCTCACTTGCACAGAGGGTAGAATTTTGGCTGATATTTAATAATTGTTAATTATTTTAGTGTGATAAATTGCCAGTAACTCTTTGCACTCAGAGCTTTCAACAATTACAGGCAGGTACAAATGAGTATGACATGAGTAGCTGGGAAGAGGCAGGAAGAAAGTTAATAAATACTTACATTGTGTAAGTTAACTATGTAAACAACTAAATGGTTTTGAATCATTCTCTGCTAGTTTAAATCAGTGCATCTTTCTTGTGGTTAGTTTCAAACACAAAATGTCTCCAGTGCGCTGTTGTCTTCAGTATGTGAGGCATGTCAAAAGATTTCCCTAACTATTGAGCTGCCATCAGTAGAATGCTAAGCAACAATCATGTCAGCATTGCTTCTACTCCTTTTAAGGTCAATGCAAATCCACCAGTTTAAACTAGTTTATTTAATATAAAAATATCCATATAATCCAGGACTCCTCAATGCAAGTCAAGAACATGCATAGAGACAAAACCAAGTTGCACACTTATTCTCTACTTTGATTTTCTTCTTCCACTCTAGTCCCTGAGCTTCTTCCATATAGACCTTGTGCATTGATCCCCTTTTCTGGTTTCCCACTATCCCTGTACCTCTCTCTTTCAAGAATGGAATCAGAAGAATAATTACTGTAAAGAGGTTTATAAACTCTCTGAATTAGAGCTGGGCGAACATTTTCTGACAAATACTTTATTTGCTGAAAAGAATGAATTTTCAGTCAGCCCAAAACTATTCAGAAATTTGACATGAATTCACCCAACAGTTTCATTAACCTAAAATTTTGAATGGATTTAAATGGGTGCTGCAAGCCTCCCTTATAACCTTTAGCCAGTGGTTAGATCATTCACTTGATATAGCATGGGATTTGAATCCCACATCTTTCCTAGTCACTGGGCTGTGAGGTATTCAGGGGCAAGTCTCTCTTGAGCTATCTTGTTGAAGCTGTTCCACGTTGTATAAATAATTAGTCATTGGAACAGAAATGTGAACATAGGTGCCACTGCCAAACTAAATCCCCCCACCCCGCCCCCACACACAACAGAAATTGGGGCTTAAACTGTAAATGTCATTCACAATGAAAACAAATTGCCATTATCCGTGCCAATGAATAGTCACTGGGCTAGGGAAAGATTGAGAATGACTCTTACCTCAGTGGTTCAGGAAACAAATTAGTGATCAGCATTACCCAAAGAAGCCACAGTAGTGTGAATTCATTGATTCATTTACTCTATATGGAGCTATTTTGCTGTGAAGCATTCTATATATATAGAATGCTTCACAGCAAAATAGCTCCATATAGAGTAAATGAATCAATGAATTCATACATATATATAGAATTCTTCACAGCAAAATGACTAAGTATTTTACAGTTGGTTAATAACATAGTAAAAGCTTCTGTATTGGTTAATTATTAAACCATACAGTGTTTTAATATTATATGCTGCAAAGAGCTGTAGGAGACACATTACAGAGCCACTTGCAACTTCCAAATCTCAGTATGAGTATCACTGCTCTATTGCCTGGTTTCATGCAATTGAAAATAGATTTTTTTTATTCCCCTTTTTAAAATGTTTTGATTCAATATGGGTTGAACCCTTCTTTTTTTGAGGGGGGGGACTGTCAACTGCCAAAAAAGTAGTTATTTGCTCAATTCTAGTCTAAATAAAATTAATACATACAATTATATTTAAAAAATTAAGTCTTTGTGCACAGACTACTCTCCTAAGATGTGTATCATATCTTTGTAAACCTAGGAGTCCCCTTCCCTTTAAGACACTAATCATTGCATGGTTTGTTTGTGTGTTTGTTTTCATTTTTTCCATCTTAAGCTAGATCCCAGTCTTGTTCCCAATGAAGACAATAGGAAAACAATTTGAGCCAATTTATGCTTTCACTTACACCAAAGACATGACCCACAGAATTTAGCAAAGTTTTTCCAAATTAGTGAAATTGAGAACAAAATCTGACCCCTAGTTGTAAACAGTTCAAGAAATGTACTTTGGCCAAGATTTTAAAAGAGGGACTTGTGATTTTGGGTGTTCAGTTCTGGATACCTTAAAGCGGCCTACATTTTCCGAGGATGAATGGCTCCACATAGTCTGAAAAATCAATCTTTTTTAAAAGTGTCACAAATTGGTCACCCAACAATCAGAAGTCATGAAAATCTTGGCCTTTTTTTTTTTGTCCGTAGAATGTCATGAACATGTATAATGCTAGATCAGGGATTGGCAACCTTTGTCACATGGCCTATCAGGGAAATCCACTGACAGGCCAGGACGGTTTGTTTACCTGCAGCATACGCAGTTCAGCCAATCACAGCTCCCACTATCCACTGTTTGCCATTCCAGGCCAATGGGGGCTGTGGGAAGTGGCAGCCAGAACATCCCTCGGCCCATGCGGACACTGCAGGTAAACAAACTGTCCCAGCCCACTAGCGGATATCCCTGACAGGCCTCAGGCCAAAGGTTGACAATCCCTGTGCTAGATGAACAGAACTGTAATAATGTAAGTGTTGCTTAGATAAAAACAGTGCAATCAACAGAGAAAAAATATACTAAAACAATAAAGACTTCTGCAAAAATAAAGCAGAGGTCTATGCTGAATGTAATGAATTTAGTGATTTTTCCCCAGATAATCCCCTTTCTTTTCCCTCATATCTGCCTCCCGCAATATAACTTATAATTAGTACTGAAAACAAACAAATAAAATATCTAAAAGTATTTGTGCATGAATTTAAGGAGAACTGTTTCTACTCATATGGGAAAAAACAGACACGGACTCCTTGACATAGGAAGTCTTACTAATATCAATTAGAACTACTTGTGTTGGTAAGGCAAGCAAGATTTGGCCCGTATATTAATGCAGCCTGAACAGGGAGTTCATCAAACAGTAAAGTGCCTGAACCCCTTATTGTGTGTTGTTAATAGTAGCCAAGTTAGCAGGCCATAAAGTAGCCATGAAGCAGCTTAAGCTTGACCGAATGTGCGGGGAGGGGGGTGCACGTTGGGTGCCACAGAAAGAGCAGTTTGACCCTGCATCCTTCCTGATAAGAATTGTGTTGAAGTTGCTGATACATGCATTTTAGAAGAGCAGGATGTGACCCCAGGAATGTCTATTGGGGCCTCAAATTCTGGAAAAAACTCTGGAAAAACCCACACTTCAAACTCTGGAAAAACCCACACTTGGTTAATCAGTAATCAGAAGGAACTTCTTGCTTGGCCATTGAAACTGCTTGCTTAACAAGTTTTCTTTAAAGGAAATGCCATTTTATTACTAATGTATAAATAAGGGGGCAAAGTTTAAGGTAGTTGGACTCTTCTGGATTCTCCCTCTGGATACATCTTGCAGTTCCCACCGACAGATGGAAGATTTGGCCATCAGAAGCCTGCCACTGTGCAGCTCGAGAGCCACACTCAACTTTGGTAATTATCAAGGATGGGTGTGTTTTATTAACCTGTAGTAGATGTGTGTAAGGGCTTGAGATTAAGTAAATTTAGCTTTAAATGAAAGCACTCTTATGTGTTTGTGCCAGTCATCTATTGGTCGAACGGCCATGTCTCTCCTGATTTATTTCCTGACACCACCTTCACAGAGTAAAAGTTACCAAGAGCTTTGGGTTGAAAGAACCCTGGGTAACACAGCCCAGCCCTCCTATACTCACTAAAGTCCCCATACACAGTGGCATATTGATGTTTTTTGACCTGTGTGCCATCTTTGACTGAAATATTTATGGGAAATCTTCTTTCCTGATCCTGGGCAGGTTTGAACAGTAGCTATAATATGGCTATTGGAAATACAGCAGGAGTAGGAGGCAATCTTTTAATTAAACCATTATGCGTGACATCTATTTCATGCTTGAAGCATGTGACCATCAGTTGGGGAGGTCTTTTTCCTAACAAATACATTACATTACAAAGTTTCTGAGAGAAAAATTATATTTTTCTTTCTCTGGTTGCTTTTTACTTTGGAGTCTATTCTGGCTTTTCCAACTAGGGGCTGGAGGGAGGAAGTCAGCAATTACTCTGCATCAAAGACAATCAAAAAATCTCCAGGGAAGATGGGGGATCATATGCCAATGCAGTGCTGTGACTCCCTGTGAAAGATTACAGCACACATTCCCCTCATCCCCTCACAATGCCCTGCTCTGCTCGCTAGACTAGAAGTGGGTCTGAGACTATGCCTCTGTATATACCCTCACCCACCTTCATCCACCATTTGTGCAGTGTTGCAAGATCCAAACAAACCTGTGATTGCTCTTTTCTTTGGGGCTATTGCTCCTTGCTGCTTTTCCTCCTGGAGCCCCTGGGCAAAGTCATTCAGAAACTAGCCCTTTATTTGTTTATTTTTCCATATCTGATTTAATAAAACAAACAAAAAAAAGTTACATCCAATGAATTTAATGCTTATAAAAATACCAAAATGACAACACGGGTGGAATAAAGTTGTATTAGGTAGATCAATGCCAGGCGAGGGTAGATGTTAGGGAGCCAGGTCCAGTTTCCTGATTCTCAGGGACTGACTTAAGGCTGACACAATTTAAAGATGCTACAGATCCTAAGTCAGTCCAGAATAGCCGGAGTAGGACAGAGCTACAACATGACCCCTTTCACATCCACTACATGCTTACTACACCCAGAGAAGAGGACGGAGATATAAGGCTGAGACTCAGTACATCTATGTCAGTAGGAAATTCTCTTCCCACAGGGGAATTCGCTAGACATTTGAAGTTTCTTTCTGGGCCCATTATCTCCTCTGATTGGTGCAAGCGGGGGACAGGCAGGGGGAAGGGTACAAAACTGGCAAAGAACACAATCCAAAATAACTGTATCCTTTATAAAATAGCAAGCAACAGGGCAAAGCTTCCTGCACTGCCTTACTTATTTAACGTGCCTTAACCCTGACCTGGAGGAATTATCACTAGAAGTATGATGGTGGATCAGTCTTCATGACCAGTTAGCCTTTAGCCTAGTTTTTGTCAGCAAAAGTGAGAAATATATGTTTTGTGATGTGGACACCAGTCACTAAGAACTTTATTGTGATGTTAACTTGATCATGTAGGTCACTGAAATATTGTGGAAAGTGAAAGGCAATATTAGAGAACATAAAAATATAAAACTGACCAATTCACTATTTTGCTTCTATTGGAATAAGCCTTTTTTTCAGTTACTTTGTCTAAATATTGAATTAATTTTCCAATAAAAAATAACTTCTTTAATCTAGTTTTCAGCAAGGCTTGCTTTAATAAATCAAACCAGGAAACCTGCTGAACATGAATGCATTGATGACCATACTAACAACTATGATTGCTGAGAATATTCTAGAGATGTAATTTTACACAGGAATGATATCAAACAAGCGAGAGAACCATTAGTTCTCAATGAAGGGAAATAGCTTCCTTACAGCTAAAGTGGAGGAAAAGACCCAGATTTTCAAGACACTTGTAATTTTGGGAGCCCAACTTCCAAAACCTTAAAAAGATCTGATTTTCAAAGGGAGATACTTGAGTACTTTTGAAAAAAACAGACTTCTTCAAAGTGAATCAGGTTGAGTTTCCAAAAATTAAGGTACTCAAAATCAGTCGTAACTTTTGAAAATTTAAGCCTACTGCTAATACATGGTTCTTGTGTCCTTATTCATTATGTATGAACTATTTATTTAGGATAATCTTATTGGTTCCTTATCTAAATTATTTAACCTTGCATTCTCTCCTTTGTATTCAGAAAATGTATCATTCCAGGACACGTCATTGTAGTATAATTTTTATTTAACAAATGCCATGACATTTGTCCTCGAAGCTGAGTTGTATTCTTTTTCCTCATTAGCATTTCTACATAGAGACTCTTTGTGTTCTTTCATACTGATTCTTGTGCCAACTCACGATACCTGGTCATGAATTAACCTTTTAAACATTTTTTTTAATTTGGAATTCCCTAGGTTTTGGATGATCTTGGTACACAGTTAAGATCTTGCATAGTTGGATGTGTGCTCAGCTATTTCATGTGATTCCACTATCCATTATAACTTTAAAATGTGAACATTTTTAATAATTAAGGATGGGCAATATTTTTGTTCTGATTTTTGTTCAGTTAATGTGATGCCACACAACATGAAAGGGTCCACCCTTGTAGAAACTGTTGCAGGATCAGAGAGGTAGCTGTGTTAGTTTGGAATTGCAGAAGTGACAAAGAGTCCTGTGGCTCCTTAAAGACTAACTAAAGTATTGAAGCATAAGCTTTCGTGGGCTAATGCCCACTTCATCAGATGCATGCCAGGGTTACGCGATACATACATATCACTTAACAAGCCTAGATCCAGACTGGGGTGTGGGAGTTTTTTAAAGCATCAGTGGATAAATGTACTCAGGTATGCCACCCATGGAATGTAGTAAGAGTTCAAGCCAGTGGTGGTGGTGTAGGCAATAAGTACATGGGTTGGGTGCGTCCCTCTGTTTGTCAGGGAAGGGAGGGTGTG